>OZ018326.1:103475489-103660148 GCA_963969495.1 Ceratothoa steindachneri
GGGCCGTTCCTGTAGGGGCAAACTATGATTTGAGTGACGTCGTTGGCAAATTGGATGTTTAAGCAACCTTCATTTCTTGATGGTGGTATATGTTCTGAGTAGATTGAATAAAGAGACAGACTCAGAGATCCGCCTTGGAGCAAGGCCGCAACGAGCTCGAATATTTAACCCTGATGTCGTCCTATTTCCACATAAGCACGTCTCTCCATTACATAATCACATAAAATCCTTTTGATCTTGTTGTTCATTCCTAATCTGAATATCTTGAGTTATATACCCCTCTGCCATACTTTGTCAAATGCCTTGGACACAGCCCGGCATACGATGTCTACGCTCATTTTTTTTCTCTTTGCTTTTGCAATCTTTTCAAGGATGACTCCAAGGGCCATCTCCGTGCTTCTGTTTTCTCAAAGCCAAATTGGCAGCTGTTTATTCGGCCATTATCATCGGGGAATTTGGAAAGTCTGTTATTTATTATTTTTTCCAATACCTTACCGATGAAATATAGCAGCGAGACGGGGCGGTAGTTACCCACTTGATCTGGGGTTTCCCGCCTTGGGCATGACTATCATCTTCGCCACTTTCAGTTCATCAGGAAAGTATCCCGTGTTCAAGCACGCATTGGAGATGTTTCTCACTCCTTCCAGCATGTTCGGGGGTGCTTCGATGTAATTTATTCTGGGGAGTCCCGATTTACCTGGGGCTCTCTGTCGGAAGTTCTTTATGGTTTCTTTTAATTTCTCAGATGTAATGATCGCGTCTATTCCGTCGTTGTTGTTTCTCCTTTCCTTGACAAATCGGAAGGGGTATGTCCTTTCGAACTCTCCATTGAGTTCCTCCACGATCTAATGTTCGAAATCAATGTCATAGTCCCCATTCTCTTCTTCGCTAATTTTGAATACATTTATCCAGTGCTCTCTAAATAATGACTCTATTTCTTCCACATCTTCTAAAATGTTTTTTGCATCCTTAATTTTAATTTTATCCCCTGTTGTCCGAGTCTTTAATCTGTTGATATGTTTCCAAAATTCCCTTGGTGATGTTTCCACATCTATTTTCTCGATGTTCTGATCCCATTTCTCTCTGTTTTTTATAAATTAGTGCTATTAGTTCCCTTTTCTGTCTCCTTTGTGCGTTGTATGCTTCCCTTGATGTTCGAATCTTCTTTTATGTTCTGCCACCCGGCCGATCTCCTCGCTCAAAGCTACCATTTCTGGTGTCCACCTAAATTGTTTAATGGTTTGGAACGAGTTAATGAGTTGATGGAACGAGTTAATGTGTTAATGCCTTTTAAATTTCTTCTCTGATCCTATCCAACTCCACGTCGCTTTCTTCTAGAGTGGCTTTCCCGAGCGGGCTGGGCACGTACGTCAAAAGTAATTCTTTGTACTTATCCCAATCCGCTCTATGGTACGTCTTCCATTTCTTCGAAGGGATTTGTATAGGATTCTTGTTCATGTGCATTAGAGTAGCAGTATGGTCACTGCAAGGAACATACACTGGTCCATAAAATAGTTAAAGGGCAGATTGAAGTTTTGTTACGTGATCTCTTCGTAAGTATGTAGGGAAATTGGGTCTCAGTCTTTGCAGTATACGTCTATTGATAAGCATGTTAAGTTGTTTTCCGTCTCTGCTTGTATTTCTGTACCCAGAAGCCCCGCAATGAGTTTCTTTTAATAACATTGTAACTATTACACCGATTCTAACGATATTTGAAAACCTTATGTTTTTTAGATTCTCTTTCGACTCATATACTCATCAAGATCCTCCTTAGATTAATCCGGGAATAATTTGTTCTGGCAATAACATCATAACTATTCAGGCAATTCTAACAAAATCTCACAATCGAACCATCATTTAAGTTAATAAATTACCGTTTATGGGGTCTTTTGACCCTTCGCACACCATGATACTCATACATGTATGAATATTTTCTTCAAGAGTCTATTTCTAGCCATACTCTTCACTTTTTTACCTTCTTTAGATCTTCTCATCCATGCACCAACAAGTATAATCTTACAAAACGGACCTCGTTATCCTTTAGTTCCATTTGCCAAAAATTCTCAGCATGTTCTTGTTATTAGGAAGTGAAAAATCATATAACTAATTGTTCCTGTCTCTTTTTCAATCCCAGTGTAATTATGCATATTACTGTGCTGAAATGTAGCAGAAAAAATCTCTCTGGCATTAAAAAGTTTTTTAATGCCAATTATTATCCTCTCATCTGTTCGCCCATTTGTATCTCTTACACCCATTTTCAATGCTATCCAATACTCCTTCCTAGGAATCCTAAGAACCTCTCTTTTTTAGGTTTACTTCTATCGTTACCAGATCCATACACTAGAATAAAGCCACAGTTTCCGCTTGGAAAAAATCAGCTTCAGCTACATACTCCACACTCATAAGTAATGTCGCACCGTCGTTTTGCCTACCTTTCTGACGCACACCTCATAGTATTTCAATCACTTCACTTAATCTCAATCAAACTCTATCCCTCCCTTTCTTGTTTATTTTACATAGAACATGCATCTGCAATATACCCAGTAGACACATTAGATATCATTCTCTTCCTTCAGAATACATATATACTACACGCATAAAAATATATATTTTTAATTCCTTTATATTTTTTACTCTTATATGATTTTGGAAAGGGCTATTAAACTGTAGTATGGTGAGGTAGGTTGTAACATTTATAGTACTGATGGAGTAAGGGAAGTGAAGTGTGATTGGAGATTTCAGTAATCTACAAAGTCAAACAGTTTCTGGTCAAGGAAAGCGTAAAGCCCATGTTTGAAGCACTCAACTCTGGATGCCTCAACCACATGGGGCGGCAAAGCAATCCACCGCGAAACTACACTGCATGAGAAGAATCTTCTTCTGGCTTTAGTCTAAGAGTGCTGGAAAAAACTTTAGTCTGTTGCCTCTAGTACTAGCTATAGGTGAGAATGTAAATAAGTCTTCAGGTTTAACAGGTAACAAACCATGGAAATTTTATAACAGTATATCAGATCTTGTCTGCGGAGTATACCCTTGATAGAATATAAATTTAATCTGCCCAATATATCTTCATATGGAAACTGAGCCATTCCCTGGAGTTTCCTTGCCCATCGCAATGGGACCGATTCCAGAAGTTTCAGATCTCCTAAAAAGCTTAAGTTCCAAATAAGAAAAGCAAATTTAATTATTGGGCTTATGTCACTGATACAAAGGGTGGCCACCTCCCCCCTGCTTTAGCAGTGTACTGTTTATGTGAGAGTAAAATTTCAGATCCGTATCTATCATAACATTAAGTTCACGCTAGGACCTTAAAGTAGGTAAAAGCATATTATTTAAATTGTAGAAATTCAGGACGGAAGGAGGGCTTGGGCGAGAAAATCTCAGATGTGTACATTACTTGGAAAGGATTTAACTCTCCAGGTCTTTGAGATAGCTGCAAGAGAGTAACTGTTACTTTGAAGCTCACCAAATGCAATTTTGTGACTTGGAAGGGACATTGTAGAACCAGTGTTAAATCATCCGCAAATATCATAAATTTGCAGGTTAGCTGGGCTCCAATGTGATTTATAAAGAGTAAAAATAGGAGTGGGCACAGGACGGAGCCCTGTCGAACACTACTCAACACGGGTCTATTCGAGATTACATTTGCATTTCTACCAACATAGACGTTACGGTTCTTTAGAAAACTTTCCATTCAGTTATATAAGTTTTTAGTGATACCAATGATGATCAGTTCATAAAGGAGGGTAGAGTGATGAACTTTATCGAAGGATTTAGCATAATAAAAAAGAAATTAGCTCGAACGTGGATCCCTGATCAAACCAGTAGGTTACGTAATTTTAAGTCAGGATTAATTGGTCTGTAATAGATCTGCCTCGCCTAAATCCCAACTTCTTATTGAATAGATGTTTTCTTATTGTTGTAATGAATCTACTTTTTATCACATGTTATGATCCGTTCAAGAAAGCGGCCATTTTAATTATTATACATTAGATGTAGAAATCATATAATACCGACTTATATTATTGTACTGAAGATTTTTGAATTGATCGAGAAAATGAAGCGCATTAATAATGTGTTAAACTTCAAATAGTTTTTCTTATTATTCCCTCATATAAAAATAATTCAAACGAAAAAATAATTAAAACAATCTCAGGATGAACTTATATATTATTAAACTGAAGATTTTTGGATGTGGATTTTATGAGTTCATTATCATTTTCATTTGTTCCCCCATAGGTGTCTACTTAGATTTGAGAGTCTTTTGAAACCCCGACAATGGACTATGCCCTTTGGGAACATTTTTAGTCGAGTGGATGTGACTCTATAAGTTACTATGTTGCTCCTTAGGTTGTCGGTCAGATGGTAACCGTTTTACTTTCCAATGACTTTTGGCGAAATAAAACTGTAACTATTCTGCTTATTCTAACTGAATTTGAAACCCTTATGTTGCTTTACATTTTTTTTCGAATGATATAATTGCAAAAGTTCTCCCAAGGTTAATCCAGGAATTGTAAGTATTGAAGGTCGTAATGTCGTAAGGTCATACAGCCATAAGTCAGAATAATTCAAAGAACGTGACTCTGGTCTGTTAACCTTGTTATTCTTTAAAATCGATTTAATGTTAATGAATATAATACAATGTATAATCGGAATTGAAGACTAATTCAATCTTCTTATCTCTGCATGCATATAAGTTGTGATTTAAAGTTTCAACATTATTAAGTATATTTTGCCTATATGAATTGACTGTTTTAATGTTGGTCGGCATATTTAGGGTTTTTAATAAAAGTTACGGGTATTTTATTGTTTTCGAAATTGCCAATAATATTCAATGGCATTTTTCATGTATTTATATTCCAGTTTCAACCGTAAACCTATCCAAATAAGAAACTGTATTAATAAAGTAGAATGTTTTATTATTTAATTATTATTTCATACATAATTAAATTACTTTTTATATGAAATCTTTTTCTATGTATTACCTGTATATTTACATGTTTAGGGGTCAGGATAATGTGGAAAATGAATTCAAGGTTATTTATAATAAACCTCAGGAGAGTCCTTCAAATACTATTGATCAAATCGCTAAGAATTTATACAGGCAGCACTAAATATTGCTTAACCGTTTGAAGTTAATAAAATAGAATTTTATCAATTGCCAAGAAATTCATATATATATACAAATCTGTGCCAAATTCCTTTAGTAATTAGTTCCTCTCAATTTTCGACTACAATTAAACTTTATTCACGTTGTCAAAAGAGTAAACAGACGAATCCAGTCTACATCGATAACGTGATTATTTTGGAGTTCAAACCGTAGTTAAACGTCGCATTTCTGATTAACATATGAATATCAGCAAAACTCTTTCAAAAACCTCAGTACTGTTTGCCTTTGACGTTTATCTGTATATCGTCCATTCTGATAATTAGAACAACGTGCTACAACTTTTGCTTCAATGTATTAACCCTCCTTGGTCAATACTCAAGGGTAAGCAAAGGTACGATCCAGTAAAGATTCTCTTGTGTGTTTGGTGGGATATGAGTGCCATAATTCATTTTAAACTTCTTATCCAAAATGAGATTAACATCAAAGAGATTTACCCCGCTCGATTCGATCGTTTACATGAAGCACATAGAAAAACAGTCATTATTAATCGATAGAATAAGAGTGGGCGTTCATCATGACAACGCGTGACTTCATATCGGAAGTATACCATACAAAAGATTAAGAATTACAATGGGGAACTAATGAGTGATCTTCCATACTTGCTTAACTTAGCCACATTTGTGTAGTATTCTCTAAGTGAGTTATTGAATCACCAGAAGAAAATGAATATGTCAAAATTAGAAGTCAAATCAACTGAAAGAACTTTTATAAATCAAAGTCAAATGATTTTTCTAAACAGGGAATATTTAATAAATAAATATTTACTTAAATATAAATGTATGGAAAAATTTGTTTCAAAGATTTATATCCATAGAAATATATCATGAAAAAATGGCCCATTACTTATGAGATGACATAATAACCGGAGAGGAAGTTTTAAACAAAGAAGCAAATGAACGACAGATACTTAAAACCGTAGGAGTAACTGACACCATGTTTACAACATTTCTCCGAAACTTTACTTTATAACTTTAGGCCAAGCTGATCATATTGTCCAATATTTGAAGTGTTTAGCTGAGTGTAAGAAGGTAATTTTTAGTTGACTGGAGTTATAGTCAGATTTCAGAATTGAGGTTACAGATTTTTTTAATATAATATAATAAGAGGACCGGGTTTGCAAGATCTACTTACAGGAGAATCCTTTACTTCGCAGGCATACCTTGGGTATGTGGCCTATAGCCAAGGTAAGGGCATTGGTTCTGATATCAGTGTCAAATTGAGCAGTTTGTTGAGAATTATAGTTGAGGCTATTCGTAATATATTCTGTATATGCCTCATATGCGATTATATACACTACCTAATCCATACTATGAAGCGTAACGTCATGTAACTTATGTGGGGATTAACGCATTAATATTATTTGGAAGTAATCTAAAATGTCAAAAGAACTTTTCTGTTGGTAACTTACAAGATTTGATAGCAAATTGTAGACTTTCTATTATTGGCTAAGGACGTTATAAGAAGAAGAAAGTTGTTACTTTTTTAAAATCTGCTGGTTCTTTCTTGAATATTGGTCAGAGAAGCAGCATTAGGAAAGCGTCAGGCTTCATTACGAGAAATATTGCTCTTCAACATTAAGTGCCATCGCCTTATCTGTGTAGGAGTACTTACGGTAGCATTAAGGGAGACAAGACGAGTGATAGTGGTAAGAAAATTCAGGGGAAAGCAGACGTCCGCCGCCCTGCTCGCCAAGGTAGTGGGACTTCTCTATGGTCTTCTCACTCAGGTTTTGGCTCTATTTCACCAAACATATCCAATACATTTCCCTGAGGTAAATGCAATGTTAATGTTGGAAAGGAAAACTCGCTTGAGTGTGTGTCGTGCAGTGTCTGGTCTCATGGGGCCTCTCGTGGTATGAGGGCCGAGTTGGTGTACTTAGGTTTGTTACGTACTTCAATAACTCCGTTATTTCGTTTTCTCTAAGAGTGCTATATTACTTTACTGTATTTAATCTTTTGCTTTACTTCTTTAATCAGGGAGGATTTCTATAGCCATGTTCAGTGTGTCGAGGATTGAGTTAAACACTTCTAACCAAAAATATATCTTTAATTGCAACATAAAAAAAATGCAATACTAAAAACAAACTTTACCTCTCTAAATAAAGGAGTACTTGAAAATTATTATTATAAAAATTAATATTAAGTAATGGTTGACATCAAGCTTACTTTAATAATGAGCGTTAATTGACACACAAAAATATATGAATTTCTTTACCTTTAAAAAATAACACAAGTGAATCCGCTGCGGGATGACCTTGCCTTTGGATCTTATGAAGACGGGGAAGTGGTTTGCGGTTTAACGCGTCAGTGTGGTCGCAGAGGCCCAACCGTTTGTCTGGCTGATGGACTGACTTGGAGCCACAGGTGATTTTGGTGAGAGAGGAATATGAAGTTAGGCACGTTGTGGTAGTCAGATGATTTAAGCAACGGGTCCGTGAAGGTAGGCTTTTTCCAATCTTCAGGTTAATCTTGAGATGCTTTGGAATGACGAGCGATGATAAAAAAGTGAATCCTTTGTCGAATGGAGGCAGGATTGAGGGGGTTCACTTTGGGTATTCCTCAATGGTGAGGACTATCTCTGTTTTTTGTCAAAAACCAAGATAGAGGTTTCTCTAACTAGAAATGTATGAGAGTGATTCTCAATACTCTTTGGTGTGACAACCAGGAACTGACTCTTTATGAACTTCTCCTTAGGTTCTGTTCGATTCCCTTTGTGCCGGGCCCTGCCGCCGGACTTTGTTGTTTCGATGTCTAACTCGATCTCCCCGTTCTTCTCCAGTTATCCGTATATATACTTCACCGACCCACTGGGGGTAGGCGAAAGTGGGGGAGGGGGTTGAAAAGGGTTTATGTATTTAGCCTCTCTCCTATAACAAAACTATTTCGAGCTTCTTCACTTAGCTCTAAAGGAATCTTCTTTCTTTTGTTGCAGCTCTTTTAATTTCGTTTATCTTACGAAACTCGATCTCAAATCTTAGGGGAAATAGTGAACCTGTTTAAACATTTTTATTACACCTGCTCTCTTCCCCTTCGTATTGTTTATGCACGCTGGGACAGAAATCTGTTGATTCGTACATCTCGGAGTTGAATGTCGCGTCTAGTGGCCAGTGGGTCGAGGGGGGAGAGGGGAGGGGTTAAAGAATCAGGTTACAATGCTTAGCGTCGGCACGCTGCGGTAACCGAACAGGGCCTCTGTTTTTAGGGTGGGATATCGATTTCCCCACAGGGCCCAATTCATTGTTCACTACTTTGAGCATTGTATTGACTATGTTTGCACAGCTTGTCGTATCTCCTGAGGCCTTTCTAACTCGGATACCGGCGGTTAAGATCAACTTATTGATACACTTAAAGGCCTTAGTGGGAAGGTAAGCGATTCGTTCGCTGAAAATGGCGGCATTAAAAATAAAGTAAAGGTCATCAAAGATAACTCTAGCCAACCTAACACTTCCCCTACTCCTTTCCCTTCCCCAAGTAAACTAGCAAAATGGGGAACTTGTTAAGTTTCGAGAAAAGGAGAAGAGAGCTAAATCCTTGATAATATGGACACTGATGTCTGATGTCAACCAAATACCAGGCAAGTTCAATGCAGTTGTCGCCAAGCTTCCTGATGTAACAGCCAAAGGAGAACTTCTAGGACAAGTAAAAAAACTTAGAAACTGTGTTGATAACCAGAAACGTAACTTATATTCATATACTAGAATTAGAAAACCGCATGCCAGCCATTCGAAACTTGAACCTAGATCCTTATTCAAGGTCGGGCCCCTTACGGATGAATAGCTAGATTGGAGCAACTGGTGCACTCAGGCAAGTCCCTACTGCCCTTTCTGCCTCTGTACCTGAACAAAGTAACTTAATCTATGCAACTAAACCTTTTTAACTATTGCTTTGAAAAATGTAAATAAATTCTGTCAAGAAGAAACTGCAGATATTTTTATCATAACTGAATCTTCTCTGCAACCTACCATTTCCAAGTGGTTTTACACTAATTTAAAATTAGTTCATATCGCTAAATCCCAAATATGGTGTTTGTATGTACCTCAAAGACAGTATAAAAGGCCTTTAGTATGATAGAAAAAGCCATTCCAAAATACTCTTATGATTCATTTTCCTTTATTTGATGTTCATATACTTGCAAATTACAGGCCCTTTGCTTATGAAAACAATCTTAACCACTCACTAATCCAGTACATTTCTGATATAAGTAACTAAAGCGAACTGATTTTTGGGGGTGATTTTAACCTGCCATCCATTGCATGGAATTAATTATATGTTGATCAAAATATCTCGGCAAGTGAGAGACCCTTCTCAGGTCTATTCAACACTCTTGGACTCCACCAGTGGGTAAATGAACCAACTTACCTAAGATCAGATATCATTCTTAACCTTGTCTTCACATTTGAGCATGACAGAGCTATTGGTATCGAAACAGGTCCTCCCTCTTCCCATTGTAATCATTTCCTACTCATATTAATAACAGAAGAACTGATGATGCAGTTCGGATGGCAAATGCCTTTCCTTAATCATTTGCTTCTGTTTTTGTTGATCATCCCCTACACCCACCCCCAGTCTCATCCCCTGTAAAACAATCGAACGATTTATCACAAAAGAGCCTATATGCTTTTACGGAAAATAACTTACTGTTTGATGATAGTCAGTTCGGATTTAGGCGAGTCAGATCTGTTACAGGCCAATTACTCCTGACTTAGAATTACGTAACCTACTGGTATGATCAGGGATCCACGTCCGAGCTAATTTCTTTTTTATTATGCTGAATCCTTCGATAAAGTTCATCACTCTACCCTCCTTTATGAACTGATCAGTATTGGTATCACTAAAAACTTGTATAACTAAATGGAAAGTTTTCTAAAGAACCGTAACGTCTATGTTGGTAGAAATGCAAATGTAATCTCGAATAGACCCGTGTTGAGTAGTGTTCGACAGGGCTCCGTCCTGTGCCCACTCCTATTTTTACTCTTTATAAATCATATTGGAGCCCAGCTAACCTGCAGATATATGATATTTGCGGATGATTTAACACTGGTTCTACAATGTCCCTTCCAAGTCACAAAATTGCATTTGGTGAGCTTCGAAGTAACAGTTACTCTCTTGCAGTGATCTCAAAGACCTGGAGAGTTAAATCCTTTCCAAGTAATGTACACATCTGAGATTTTCTCGCCCAAGCCCTCCTTCCGTCCTGAATTTCAACAATTTAAATAATATGCTTTTACCTACTCTAAGATCCTAGCGTGAACTTGGTGTTATGATAGATACGGATCTGAAATTTTACTCTCACATAAACAGTACACTGCTAAAGCAGGGGGGAGGTGGCCACCCTTTGTATCAGTGACATAAGCCCAATAATCAAATTTGCTTTTCTTATTTGGAACTTAAGCTTTTTAGGAGATCTGAAACTTCTGGAATCGGTCCCAATACGATGGACAAGGAAACTCCAGGGAATGGCTCAGTTTCCATATGAAGATATATTGGGCAGATTAAATTTATATTCTATCAAGGGTATACTACGCAGACAAGATCTGATATACTGTTATAAAATTTCCATGGCTTGTTACCTGTTAAACATGAAGACTTATTTACACTCTCACCCATAGATAGTACTAGAGGCAACAGACTAAAGTTTTTTCCAGCACTCTCAGACTAAAGCCAGAAGAAGATTTCCCCCATGCAGTGTAGTTTCGCGGTGGATTGCTTTGCCGCCCCATGTGGTTGAGGCATCCAGAGTTGAGTGCTTCAAACATGGGCTTTACGCTTTCCTTGACCAGAAACTGTTTGACTTTGTAGATTACTGAAATCTCCGACCACACTTCACTTTCTTTACTCTATCACTACTATAATCGTTTTCACCTATCTTGCCTTACTACAATTTAATAACCTTTCTCCAAATCATCTTTGAAGGACACACCTTTTCAGCTCCTAGTTTTATAATTATAAGCCTTGTTTGCAAGCAAAAGATAAAACGAATATTATTTGACCCCATAAAATCTTATTTCTATGAGGGGGCAACAATCTCTTCTAAATAGCGGAAGAGAACAGCAGATGAAAGGAAGAATAAAATGTAATAAATATCAATTGTGCCCACCATGATATATTATTTCGCAAAATGCATACAAAACCAAAATAGGGGCTATTCACTTTTGAACTAAAAAGAGAATAAATGAAATTAACAATGAATAGAACTTTTATCATTAGCAAATATAAGAGTAAAAAAAATAAAGGAATCAAAAATTATATTTTTATGCGTGGAATATATATGAATTGTGAAGGAAGAGAATGATAGCTAATGTGTCTACTGGGTATATTGCAGATGCATGTTCTATGTAAAATAAACAAGAAAGGGAGTGATAGAGTTTAATTGAGATTAAGTAAAGGGATTGAAATACTATGAGATATGGGTAAGAAAGGTAGGCGCAAAGACGGTGCGACATTACTTATGAGTGTGGAGTATGTGGCTGAAGCTGATTTTTTCTAAGCGGAAACTGTGGCTTATTCTAGTGTATGGATTTAGTAACGATAGAAGCCAACCTAAAGAAAAGAGAGGTTTTATAATTACTAGGAAGGAGTATTGGATAGCATTGTAGATGAATACAGGTTCATGGGTGTAAGAGATACAAATGGGCTAACAGATGAAAAGATAATAAATGGCATTAAACAAAGTTTTAATGTGAGAGAGATAGTTTAACTGCTACATTCAGTACAGTAATATGCATAATTACACTAGGATTAAAAAAGAGACAGGAACAATTAGTTATATGATTTTTCACTTCCTAATAATAAGAATATGCTTAGAATTGTTTGCGAAAGGGAACCTATAAGACGTATGAAACTATAGAATAACGAGGTCCGTTTTGTAGGATTATACTTGTTGGTGCATGGATGAGAAGATTTAAATAAGGTGAAAAAGTTGAGAATATGGCTAGAAATAGAATCTTGAAGAAAATATTCATACATGCATGAGTATCATTGTGTGCAAAGGGTCCAAAAACCTCTATAAACGGTAAAGTATTAACTTAAATGATGGTTCGAAGGTGAGAAAGGGTTGACATAAGAGAGGTTGATGCTCCTGATGATAATCATCGAGTAATTTCGTTACTAAATGCACAAAACTATATATTTTATGAAATAAATTAATTTGATTGTCAGGTAAATTCTAAGAAAAAATAGTTATCATCAAATAGGCACATATTTGAACCTTTATGTATTATTTATAAAAATGTATATTTAAAGGAAAATTAGTTAGCTTAGATAATAATCATTTAAGATTTACACAACTATCATTTACTCAGCTGAAAACTATACTCATATATATATATATATATATATATATATATACGAGTATCATCAAGCTCTCTTGTGTCTCAATGTGGTAAAAACTTTGTCAGGGACTGATTTTTTCTGCAGGTCTCAAATAAACACTCAAACGTCTTTCTTAGGAAGATTGGAGCTTAATATTTCATCTACACATTGGTGGAACTACGACAATGGATAATCTGCTTGATTTGATATTCAAGTTAACTAATTTGTGTAATCTCTTCCACTTTATCCTTTTTCAGTTTAAAAAGTAATATATTTTACTTTATTGATAGAGTGGAAATAAAAATGCTAATTATAGCTTAAACTTTGATATAGTTAAGTATAGAGCCAGGCTAGACGAACAATAACAGAGATATTTTCGATAAATATCTTTAAATTCTTAGCCTGTTTTATTATTAGTATGCAATCTAATGTGGTTTCATTGCTACAATAGCCAGAAAAATGCCCTTCATTTGTAAAACTTAGAAATAACTTTAATTCTAGCTTAGGAAGTTTAGTTTATATGAAAAACGACTTACTACTGAATTATTTATTCATCTTTGAGATCAGGTGAGTAAACATATGCTAAAAAGATTAGGAAATGAAAGAAAAGTATCAAATAACTCACGGGGGTCAGTATCCATCCTATTCATTGTTAATTACTGCTGCTTAAAAATAAGGTTTAAATAGAGTAAGAAAAGGAATCAGCCGGCCAATAAGAAAAGTAATAAACCTGAGGTTTTATAATACCTCGGTAGAAAGATTAGGTTAAATGAGATACCTCTAGCATCTAGAAATAAAGGTTGAATAAAAATAATTAACTTTACCTCATATTTCAGTCAACAATCAAATATGATGCTTGATGTAAACATGTTTCATATAAAACTCATCTACATTGTAAAAAAAAACAACCTATAATTGCTAAAATCCTCCCAAGCTTAGCCCGGGAATTATTTTCTTTTGGCAATAACATCATAACTATTCAGCCAATTCTAGCGCAAATTGTAACCCTTATGTTGTTTTACATTCTCTTTCAAATGATATAATTGACAAAGTCTTCTTGAGGTTATCCCGAGAATTATTTCGTTTTGGCAATAACATCATAACTAATCAGCCGATACTCTGCTAGACTAGAATAGCCTATAATATTCTAGGTAAGCCTAGAATAGGTTATACTATGCTAGGCTATACTATGCTAAGCTAAGGCTATAAAAATCTAGGTTATAAAATCCTATGCTAGGATACCGTATAGAATGTTCGGCTGGACAATAAATACTAATCTAAGCTTAACTAGGGTATAATGGGATAGTATAGGCTATACTTGTCTATGTTAATTAATGCTAGGCTAGGCTTAGCAATGCTAACTTATACTAGGCTAGACATGGGTATACTATTCTATGCTAAGGTATGCTAAAGTATAATAGGCTAGGGAGTGATATGCTCTGCTATGCTAGGCTATGTTATGCTATGCTATGTTAGACTACGATAGGCTAGGTAACCAAAGCTATAATAGGCTAAGAAGCTATGCAAGGTTATTCTAGTCTAGGTTATGGTATGCTATACTAGTCTTGGATATCCTAGGCTAGGCTATAATTTGATAAACTGGCTATATTATCTTAGGTGTGGTTATGCTAGAATAGGATATACCAAGCTAGCCTATAGTATGCTAGGCTAGGCTATCATATGCAAGGATATATTTGCTAGGCTAGAGGTGCCTATTGTAGCTTGGTTATATTATGCTAGGCTACTATAGGCGAAGCTAGGCTAGGCTAGGCTAGGCTATATAAAGCCATGCTACACTAGACAATGCTACGCTAGGCAACCCTATACTAGGCTAGGCTATATACCATAATATGCTAGGTTAGACTAGAGTCTACTTAGCTAGGTTAGGCTATACTAGGATACGTTAGGCAAGGCTATACTAAGCTAAGATAGGATAAAGTAGGCTATACTATGCTATGCTTTACTATGATATGCTATGCTATACTATGTATGTTTAGGCTAGGCTATTTTAGGCTATAGCAGGCTATTCTATGCTATGCTAGACATTTCTACGCTATGCTTAAGTATGTGGCTATGCTATTCTACTTTTGGCTAGGTTAGACTATGCTATGCTATAATATGCTGTGCTATGCTATGCTATACTATGCTATAATATAATATACAATTGTTATACTATGCTCTGCTATATTATGCAATTCTGTGCTATGCTCTACTATGATATGCAATAATATTCTATAAAGTGAGGGCACGCGACGTTTTGGTCAATAGATCTTGTTTCAAACAGTTTGAGTTTTCCTTATCCTCTCCTATCTGCCCATTTTTTGTCTAGTCAGCAAATGAATTTACTTGGCAATTCATTCCTCAACCTAAAGTGTTTACGAAAATTATAAAGAGTAGGGGTCCCAGAGCAGAACTTTACGTAACTTCACTAGTTATCAGTATTCAGACGGAGGTCACCCCAGTTAAAACTAACCTGTGCTTATGATCTGTCAACTAATCTTTAATCCAAGTTATTATTTTTTCATGCATATGCATATCTTTTAGTTTTGAAAGAAGGATGTTTAATCGGAGTTTATTAAAGGCTTTAGAAAAAAATAGATATATCATATCGTCGCTAGAACTTGAATTTGATCACACTAGTGACACAAGTCCCCTTTTCCTCAAAACATGTTGACTATTTACTAATAGTTGTTTTCTCATAAAATAATTCAGTTATTTTAAATCAATTAATGACTCGATTATTTTACATTTAAGTTAAGTTCAGCTTATTGGTCGCTAATTCTCCTTTCCCTCACGTCTAAACTTTTTTATATGGTAAAAACATTGGCAATTTTTCAATCCCTGACAGCGATATTTACCTCAGAAAGTAACTAAATAGAAAAGCGAATAGTTCTAATTGGTTGAAGTTTCCACGTTCTTGGGTCAATGTATGTACAAAGTCTAGATCATTTTCAAGTTCATTGCTCACATCAGATTCACGTAAATGACTTACATCGTGCAGTCAAGGAAGTTCCTCGAATACAAGTATTGATAAAAAAACATAAATCATAAGCAAACTAAGATGAAATTATTATTAAAATACTCAAAATGATCCCCTTCGCTACTAAGAATAAAAGTTAAAATCTAAAAAATAGCAGCCCCGGTTAAATATTTAGAAATTTTTTGAACTTCGCCAATTCTAAAATTTTTAAAAAGGAACACTAAACTAAATTTTCCCCTCTCAGAATATCACCATGCTAAAATATAAAGTTATAGAAGATATGTAAAAAGAAATTTTCTGAACTTCACCATTTGTAATTCTTGCGTTTCTAAAATTACACAAAATTTCGATACTTATATTTATTTCTGAACTTCATCATTTTGTTTTTTGATATTGTAAACCAATAATTAGAAATAACTTTGATGAAAAAACATAAGTCATAACCAAAATTAAGATAAAATTATTATTAAAATACTAAAAAAATCCCCTTCTTGAGTTATAGAGTTACTGATGATGATAGGTTGAAGAAGATATATAAAAATAAATTCTTTTGTTTTTTGATATTATAAAAGAATTATTATAAAAGAATTATTGATATTATGAAAGAATTATTATAAAAGAATTATTGATATTATAAAAGAATTATTAGAAATAACTTGGATAAAAAAAACAGAAGTCATAACCAAACTTAGATGAAATTATTATTAAAATACTGAAAAATATCCCCTTCTTAAATTCTAGAGTTAGTAATGATGATGATTCTGGATAGAAGAAGATATATAAAAATAAATTTTCTGAATTTCACCATTTGTAATTCTTTAGCTTTTAAAAAATTCACAAAATTTCGATACTTATATATATTTCTGAACTTCACCCTTTTGTTTTCGATATTATAAAAGAATTATTAAAAATAACTTTGATTAAAAACAACATCATAACCAAACGAGGATGAAATAATTATTAAAATATTCGAAAAAATCCCATTCGCTATCAAGAGTAAAATGTAAAATCTAAAAAAATGCACCATGGTTAATTTTTTCTAAATTTTCTGAACTTTGCCAATTATAATAATTTTAAAAAGGAACATTAAACTAAATTTTTCACCTATCAGAATATCACGTTGTTAAAATATAAATATATAGAAAATCTTTAAAAATCATTTTTCTTAACTTCACCATTTGTAATTCTTTGGGTTTAAAAAAATTCACAAAATTTTGATACTTATATTTATTTCTGAAGTTCAGCATGTTGTATTTTGATTTTATAAAAGAATTATTAGAAATAATTTTATAAACATCAAAAGTCATAACCAACTTAAGATGAAATTATTATTCAAATAGTGAAAAAATACAGTTCTTAAAATATAGAGTTAGTAATGAGGTTAGTTAGAAGAAGATATATAAAAATAAATTTTCTAAACTTGTCTATTTATATTTTTAGACTTTTAAAAAATCCACAAAATTTTGATAGTTATATTTATATCTGAACATCACCAATTTTTTTTTTATATTATAAAAGATTTATTAGAAATAACTTTGATAAAAAACATAAGTTATAACCAAACTCCGATCAAAGTATTATTCAAATAGTTAAAAAAAATACATTTCTTAAAATCTAGAGTTAGTGATGATGATGATAGAGAAAAGAAGATATATAAAAATAAATTTTCTAAATTCACCATTTGTAATTTTTTGCTTTAAAAAAATTCATAAAATTTCGATACTTATATTTATTTTTGAACTTTGCCATTTTGTTTTTTGATATTATAAAAGAATTATTAGAAATAAGTTTGATAAAAAACGTGAGTCATAACACAACTAAGATAAAATTATTATTCTAATAGTCTAAAAAATAAACTTCTTGAATTATAGAGTTAGTGATGTTGATAGATATAAGAATATATTTAAAAATAATTATTTCGATTTTCACCATTTGTAGTTCCTTGGGTTTTAAAAAAATCGCAAATTCTTGATACTTATATATATATTTCTAAACTTCCCAATGTTGTTTATGATATTATAAAAGAATTAATAGTAATAACTTTAATAAAAACATAAGTCAAACAAACTAAGATGAAATTATTATTAAAATACTCAAAAAATTTCACTTCGCTACTAACATTAAAATGTAAAATCTGAAAAAAATGCGCCATGGTTATTTTTTATAAATTATCTTAACTTTGCCAATTATAATAATTTAAAAAAAGAACACTAAACTAAATATCCCTCCTTTCAGAATATCACCTTGGTAAGATATAAAGTTACAGAAGATATATAAATATAAATTTTCTGAACTTCACAATTTGTAATTCTTTGGGTTTTAAAAAATTTCACAAAATCTCGATAATTATATTTATTTCTGAACTTCATCATTTTGTTTTTTGATATTATAAAAGAATTATTAGAAATAAGTTTGATAAAAAACATAATTCATAACCAAACTAAGATGAAATTATTATTCAAATACTCAAATAATCCATTCTTAAATTATAGTTAGATATACATAGATGAAGATATATAAAAATAAATTGTCTAAACTTTACTATTTGTAATTCTTTGGCTTTTAATATATTTATTTATTTATGAACTTCACCATTTGGTTTTTTGATATTATAAAAGAATTATTAGAATTTTTTTTTTGTTAAAAACATAATTCATAACTAAACAAAGATTAAATTTTTATTCAAATACTCAAAAAATTCCCGTTCTTAAATTATAGACTTTGTGATATATATATATATATATATATATATATATATATATATATATATATATATATATATATACATATATATATATATATATATATATCATCATTATGTCTATAATTTAAGAAGGGGATTTTTTTAGTATTTGAATAATAATTTCATCGTAGTTTGGTCATGACTTTTGTTTTTTTTTATCAAATTTAATTCTAACTCCATAATTTAAGTAGGGGATTTTAATAATGACGGTTGTGAAGCTAGTTTATTAATAAATTTATTAATCAATGTCCATTATATCATTTTTCCCTAGAGATATTTTAGAAAGAAGTGAAAAAATCTATTGCTTAGTTAATTAATGAATTATCTCGTATGTTTTTTTGCAGCTTTCTAAAATACAGATATTAAAAAAATTTAAAGCTTGCTGGTTTCAGTCTTTCCATTATGATTTTGGGGAAATCAAGATCACGAGGAAAATAAGATGCTAGTTTGTTTACACAGCGTCAACAGTTACATTCCATATGGTCCGATACTTTACTCCCTCCCTCCCCATTGCCTCGCTCTCCGAAAACTCATCAAGATTGCTACAGTTTTCGTAGTCCGTTAATATAAGCACGGGAGTGTGTGATAGCCTTTAGAACAAAAATCTATGAACAGGCTCACTTTCCCCTCCGATTGTTTATGTCTATTTTCACCAAATATATGAAATTACACTTTCTACGCCGTAAACCAGAAGGGCGAATGGTCACAACGTTGAAAAGTGATGCCCTTGAGAGAGGCTTAAAGGTTGGCCCTCATCTCTCTTCCCCTCCCCCAGGGCATAATCGACGTTTATATACTTCGATCTGGAGAAATGAAGAGAAGAATCGGAGTAGCAATCAGGAGAAGTAGACGAGTTCCGGATACAAACTTGGAATCAAGAAGAAAGTGGAACCGAGCGGGATTTTCCTGCTCGAGGCTGTTCCTTTGGTCACATCGAAGAGTAGACAGGCGGTATCGAGAACCCCTCTCATAGCAATCTCGTTCAGAGAAACACCCTATCTCAGTTTTATAAATAAAAACACACATCCCTCACCATTGAGGAACACCAATGTGAAGTTCCAATCAAGAAAAGATTCATCTCTTGCTCTAGTTTCATTATCAAGAAAACTTTAGGTGTAACCCAGGGATTGGCATAACCGTACATCCACAATCCTTTCCCTTATATCTTCAAGTCAAGAAGCATCGCCACTCGCTCCCCACTTACCTCGAGATAAGCATCAGCTGTTATTCACGAATAGCCTCAACCAGCGTCTCTTTCGTTCAGAGAGACGGTCAGGTGTATTTCCGATTCAGCCTCACGTTCGCGTGCAGCTTTCCGTACAACTCGTCTTCAATCATCGATCAAAGAAGTTCTCGTTTATCAACTCCAGACTCCCTCTTATTCAAAGGTAAAAGGAAACCTAAACTTATTCATGTTCGTCAGTTACCATTCCGTACTAAAGTGAATTTTTGCGTCAACCATCGCGTAGTACTCATTGGTAGTATTAATTTTTATTTAGATCCTATTATTATCGCCTTAGTATATTTAAAGTTTTATATTTCATTTTTTATGTAATTAAAAGTATATTTTTGCCCTAGCTGTTTAATTAAATCCTCGAAACGCTGCATATGGCAATATATATATAATATTACGAATCCTCCCTGGTTAGAGAATCAAAAGTAAAAATATAGCACTCTTAGAGAAAAGTCGAAGTGAGTTATTTTATGAAGTTCAAAATATTTCTATAACTTTAACCATGGCTGCTTGTTTATGGATAATTCGAGATTTTTACCCCAATAATTTCCAAAATAGATTTTAATTTTTAATCTTTATCAGGAGGAAATATATACTAGAACCTAAAAACGAGCAGACCTAAATGAGAAGTTGAGAAGCCACCCTTTTTGACTATAACAATATATTTTAAGAACGGGAATTTGGGGATAGGTTAATTATAAAGATATTAATGAGAAGAAAAAAAAAAATAAGAGTAGGAGAGTAAATAGAGAAGGAAGATGAGGATAGAGAGAGGTAGAAGAATGAGTAAAGAAAGAGAGAAGAGAGAAGTGAAAAAGAAGAAGAAGAGGAGGAGTAGAAAAAGAAACTTATGCAAAGGATAAGAATAAGAACAAGAAGAAGAATAGTAAGAGAAGGAGAAGAACAGAAGTACAGGAGGTAGAGGAGTAAGGAGGAGAAGTAGAGGGGAGAAGCTTAGAATAACTAGGAGCAAGAGAAGAAAAGAAACAAAGATGGATGAAAGTAAGAAAGAGAAAGAGTTGGGGGGGAAAGGAATAGGAGTTGGATAAAGAAGAAAATAAAAGAAGAAGACAGGAGGAAGTAGAGACAAAGAGAAAAAGTGGAATGGATGAGACGTAACAGAATCAATAGGAGTAGGACGAGAAGAGGAAAATTAGAAGAGAAGAAGATGGAGAGGATGAGAATGATAATAATAATTAGACGATGAAGAAGAAGAGGAACAAGAAAAATTGAAGAATGCCGGTTATTAGAAGAAAGACGCTGTTTAAGAAAGAAATTCAGAATTAACAATTAAAGTATTTATTCTATTTATTTTTTTGTTTACTTGTACTTTTAAACGGATTCAATTGTTGTTTTAACAAAGAGTAAAAAAAGTGTAATAAAATGGGGTTGAAAAACTGGGATTCAAAGGCAAAAACAGGCTGGAAACCAACAGCCCGAAGAGCTGTTAGCGAGCACAGCGAAGCGCAAGCTCCCCCTGAATGGCGGAGTAGTGAAACGATGGCTTAGCTTCTATATAATTATTTAAAAGTGTTTATTTTCTGAGACAAAGGGTATTTAATGCATTATATATTTTCAATTTGGGATGTGAATATAAATCTTCAATAGATGTTTGCATTAATTGCTGGCCTAACATGTCTAGTGTCTTCTTCAAAATTTCTTTTACTTAACGATATTGCAGAGACTCTTACCTCGAAAGACTGGCAATTAATAAATATTAAAAAAGTTAAAGATATGCATTCAAATCCAATGCAAAGATAAATACTGAAACGATCTATTAGCTATTGTAGATTTAAGTGACAAAAATTAGTTTAGAAATTATGGATGCAAGCGCGGCTAATGACAAATATGTGTTAAATTCTCTATCTCAAATGCTTTTGCTAAAAGTGCATTTAATTGCATTAATACTGTCATATTTACTCATTTTGCGGTTTATATTACTATTAAACTATATGTTCACTCAAAAATATATAAAAAGAAGTAATACAGAATCCCTTTTACAAGTATAATTTTTGCTCATTTTCTTCCGTAACAAACATGATAAATATTGTAATTTTTCTCCTATAACCTCATATTTCAAAGTTTACTGTTCTGAAGATAAATCTTCTGACCTCAAAGATTCGGAATCCCTATTCATCAAAATTCTAAATCCAGAATAAAACGGTAGTAAGTTTTCAACTTCATCTGTGATTGAAAATTTAGACAAACTTTATTTCGCGTTTTAATTAATAAATTTTCAGCCGATATCAAAAGTGAATCATTGGTTGTTTGTCTATAAATCATTAATTTTGTACCAGCTATGTATGAATTAGAATTATACATGGGCTTACCTATGAATCGCATTATTTCTGTATTAATACTTTTCATATATTTGATGAAATAACTATGTTTATTAATATGTTTACAGTCATTTATTCTTATATACCGGGTTTCCCAGAAAAAAGTCTCCTTCTTTTCTTATGTTCTTATGTACTTTGAATTAGTATAACTCAAGAACTATTAGAGACTTTTGGATCCTGCAAAAGTGTTTTATTTACCAACTATTTATCTGTCGATTCTATAAATTTTATTAAATTTCCTTTTATGTATTTGATACACTAATGGGTTTAGTGGAGTCTATCAAAAATATGTTTGCGCAAGGAAGTAAAATAATGAAACGAAGCCTAGGAAGGCAAAGCCACCGTGCACTTTCAAGAGAAGCGTAGGGATCCTAGGTCACCTAGGACACTATGCGATTCTTCAAGCAAAGCCTAGGCCATTTTACAGTGGTTTTTCAGCAATGCTGTGGTTTGGTCTCGTCATTATTGCTTACTAAGCAAATCAAAGCGTTTCTGTGTAAAAGTTTACTTCCATAGAACCTTTTTAATCATGCAAAAGATCAACGCGCATTTACAAACTTTATTAAGACTGGCAGTATTAAACAAGTACAAGATTCATTGAAACAACGTTTTCCAGGTAGGTACCCACCAAGCAAGCCCACAATCCGGAAAAATGTTCACAAATACCAACATGAAGGAACATGCTTAAATCTAAATAAAGTTCGCTCGGGTCGTATGAGAATAACAGAAAATATCTAAAATGTTCCGATGACACTTCTTCAAAATCCACATGTATTAGTCAGGAAGAATGGGTTGCAATTGTTAAATTCATTATTTAACTACATTATTAAACATGACTTAAAATGGCATCCCTATAAGATGCATAAAGACACCAGCTTCTTGAAACTGATTTTCCTCGTCGTAGACAATTTGAAGAATGGCTTCTCCTTAAACCCGCTCGTTTCTTGGAAAACATTGTGCATTGTGATTGGGGATTAGGCAGCCTTTTTCATGAATGGAAAGGTAAATAGCTATAACATTCGGCAGTATGCGCCGCTGAACCCCACCCCCCAGCATTCAACTTTGGCAGCAGAAAGTGTCTCTGTGGATCGGAATATGCGAGAATGGCGACCTTGTTGGCCCATTGTTTTACGAGAATAACTTGAATGGTGTTGCCTACAGGAGTATGATCAATGAAAGGATCTTCGCGGAACTTCGCCAGATTTACGGCAATCAATTCAATAGACTTTGGTGGATTCAGGACGGCGCACCAGCTCATAGACAGCTTGCTGTAAGAACAAAACTAAGAGAAACGTTTGACAACCGTATTACGCGCTAAATCATGCAATTGAATGGACCCCAAGATCCCATGAGTTAACACTGGGCCATTATTTCTTATGGGGATATCAAGAGAATAAAGTGTATTCTACTCCACCACAAAGCATCAGCCAGTTGAGCGATAGTATCACACGTGAAGTCAATAGACTTAAGGAAAATCACAAGTTAATCAAAAAGGTTGTTCAATCAATGCGATCAAAGGCGCAATTGTGCTTGGAAAAAAATGGAGGACATGTGGAAGGAAACGGTGCTTAGAAAATTAAAAAATGAATTTCTTTTACCCATATGAAGAGGTGTTATTGTTAAAAATGGATTTAAATATATTTGTTGATATTAACTTCGAAGTTTCATTATTTTACTTCCTTGCGCAAACATATTTTTGATAGCCTCCACTAAGCCCATTAATGTATTAATATCATAAAGGGATTTTAATGAAATTTCCAGAATCGACAGGTAAATAGTTGTTGAATTTGTTTTGTTTTGCAGGACTCTAAAATCTCCAATAGGTTTTGAGTTATACAAATTCAAAGTACGGTTAACTTTTTTCTGGGACACCTTGTATAACCTTTCATTATTGTGCTTCATTATAAGGATTAACTAAATATGAACTTTTAAATGTTGAAGTTTTCTAAAAAGACATATTCCGTTATCAGGTCTTAATCTTACTTTTTCTGCAAAAGATTGCGCTTTCTTGCAGAAAAAAAAGAAATATGTATATATATATATATATATATATATATATCTCACTTTCTCTCTCTCTCTTTCACTCACGCGGGGCGAACTCACCACCCCCCTTTCTTTTTTATTGAGTGGTCACAAAGTATTCAGAGATATAAAGTGTTCACATGACTGGAAAGAAAGAACCTGGTGCGTTAAAGTATACCTGCTCGACATGCCAAAAGGACAAGTGGTGCGTAGATTTTCCGGAGGGGTGTTTCTCAAAATGCCACCCTGGAAGTATCTGCAGGAACTGCGTCCTAAGGGCAGAACTTCAGGATCTTAAGGAACTTTTTAAATCTTCTGAGGAAAAAACACGACGGCTGGAAGAAAAGGTGAAAATCCTCGAGTCTGAGCATGTGACTCAAATCCGTCATCTCGAAGCCATCATTGCAGAGATTAAAGCCACTAATGGACAGCAACAGCAACAAAAAACTGCCAACGACGCGGATGGCTCCTCTGTTGGGCCCTCATGCACCGCGTCGATAGAGATAGGC
Organism: Ceratothoa steindachneri; assembly: GCA_963969495.1. Lineage (NCBI taxonomy): Eukaryota > Metazoa > Arthropoda > Malacostraca > Isopoda > Cymothoidae > Ceratothoa > Ceratothoa steindachneri. The sequence goes on from OZ018326.1 coordinate 103,499,797, forward strand.
CAACCATCCGGCGTCCCAGAGCCAGCAGCTGCTGGGGTTACTCAGGGCGTCAAAAAGAAGAAAAGTTAGAGTAAGAAAGGAAAAACAGTAAATAAAACAGAAGAGAAAGTAGAAACGGAAGAAAAAACGAAGAAGAGAAAGAAGAAGAAAAAACCCCAAAAAATGGGGAAGAAAGAGGAATCGAAAGAGCCCATAATGAAAGGGAAGCTTCTGTCCTCTGAACCCAAATGCGCGAAGGTCATCGTGATCAGTGACTTCGAAGCGTGGGATCTACAACACTTGCTAGCAGCCCGCCTTCGCACCAGTGTGAAGGTAATCTTCCTTCCAGGAAAGGGGAACGGAGAAATAAGGGTGGAGGCTGAGAAATCTCAGATCTCTGCGAACTCAGTAGTTGCCCTCATGGCAGGTGGCAACGATCTCTACCTACTAGGAGGTAAAGTAGGTGCCAGCGGGAAGATCCTGACCACGGTTATGGGATGAGTTGACGACTGTGGGCTAAAAACCCGCAGACATGTCGTGGTCGGGATACTCCCAAGACGAGGTCCATCCCGCAATGCTCACGCGAGGAAAGTCTCCATAAACCAACACCTGGGAGATCTTTGTACGGTGGAAGGAGTCTGTTTGTAGACCCCTACCGCACCTTTTACGGGAGAAATGACCTGTACAAAAGGGATATAGTGCATCTTTTCTTTAAAGGGAAAGCTGCACTCGCAAACATGATCCAGGATGTTGTGGAGTGGACCCAAAGAAGTGTCAGACCGCGAGTAAAGGAGGACGGACGCCAGTACACCCGTGTTACTCCAGGAACGACCATTTTTGAAGTCACAAAGAAGGCAGTGACCCAGCCACAGAGAAAGAAAGCGGGAAACGGAAGAGCGTAGGGAGTCCTGCAGTCGGGAACTCCCTCAAAGTTCTTCTGATAAATGCGAGGTCTATTAGAAACAAGTTTCTAGAACTTCGTGGCCTCGTAGCAACAGAAGAACCTGAGAGGGTGGCCATAACGGAGTCGTGGATAAAAACCTCAAGCCGAGATTTTGAAGGTGAATTCACGATTCCCGGTTACCAGCTCTTCCTGAAAGATAGACCAGACAGAGAGGGTTGCTGTGTGATGTTGTATGTCAAGAAAACCCTCAACTCGACGGATTGCAACATCGTATCCGACCATGAACTATTAGGTGTTGACTTAGAGATAGGTACAGCCAAATACAGGACCCTAGTGCTTTATAGACCTCCTGCCCAACTCGTTGAAAAGGACAGAGATCTGTACCAGCTAATAGGAGAACTTGGCAAAGACAGAGTGTGTATCTTCATAGGTGATTTCAACACACAAGTTGACTGGGAAACCAAAGAACCCTGTGGCGAGAACGCACTACTCCTGGAATTCAAGAACAACGAGTTCCTCACTCAATGGGTGAGAGAGCCAACGAGAAGAGACAATATCCTCGACTTGGTTTTCACCTCTGAGGATGACATCGTTGAGGACCTCTCTGTTGACGAAGAGCTCAGTGGCAGTGACCACTGACTAATTAGATTTGTAGTCAAAGTCTCCAAGGCAGAGCCTGCAACTAGTAAATCAAGGAAACTCGATTTAAGAAGAGCAGACTTTGCAAGTCTACGCGTGGGACTGACTGACGCGAGGCTAGAAGAGTGCGAGGCTGTTGAAGACTCTTAGAACAGTTTTAAAACCACATTTATGAGTCTTCAATCGCGTTTCATCCTTCTAAAGAGGCTCCCGTTGGTCCTCTGTTCAACCAAAGTGGTTTAATCGAGAAGTTGGGCAACTGCTTAGGCAGAAGAGAAATGTGTACCGGCAATCGAAGATCTCGGGTGACTTTGACGAATCCCGGAGGCTAGCCAGGAGAGTGAAGTCCAGCATAAGGGCGGCTAAGCGGTCTGAGGAACTCCGAGTGTCGAGACTCTGTAAAGAGAATCCCAAGGAGTTTTTTGGATATGTGAACAGCCGTAAAGCAGTTCGTCGAACGATTGGCCCTTTGAGGAATGAGGAGGGTACATTAAAGCATTCAGATGCAGAAAATGCTAACCTCCTCAACGACCACTTCTAATCAGTGTTTACTGAAGAATGTGGTCCCATCCCCCAGCCGTAGGATTCCTACTCGGGGGAAAAGCTGGAGGATATGGACTTCACCGAAGTTGAAATCAAAAAGAAGATCAGTGACCTAATGACGAATAAGTCACCTGGCCCGGATGGGTTTGTACCTTAAGTGTTAAAAGAAGTGCGCGATAAAGTGTCACGACACCTGAGCGCAATCTTCAACACGTCAATCCGGACCAAATGCGTTCCTAGAGACTGTCGTAAAGCGGAGGTGACTCCTATCTTCAAGAAAGGCGACCGAAGCCAACTGTCAAACTAAGGGCCTATCAGTCTGACTTCGATAGTCGGTAAACTCATGGAAAGCATCATGGTGGACAAAATGACGTCGTATTTAGAGTCAAACCTGCTACTGAGGAGTTCCCAGCACGGCTTCCGAAGGCAACGATCATGCCTAACAAACCTTGTGGAATTCTTCCATTTCGTGTTCAGTGAGCACGATTGGGAAAAGGCGGTGGATGTGGTGTACTTAGACTTTCAGAAAGCCTTTGATAAGGTACCACACCGCCGCCTTCTCCGGAAAGTGCGAGCGCTTGGCATAGAAGGAAAAGTAGCCAGCTGGATCGAGAACTGGCTAAGTGGCAGATGGCAACGGGTGCTCGTGAATAGACAGGCTTCTGAGTGGGTGCCGGTTACTTGCGGGGTGCCTCAAGGTTCTGTCCTAGGAACACTACTATTCATCATCTACGTCAACGACATGGAAGGTGACGCGGTAAGTGGAACGCACTTCTAGTGGAAGTTGTCAACAGTGAATCTGTCTTCCAGTTCAAGTCAAGACTAGACAAACTCTTGAAAAGTGGCCGTTTAGGGACGCGAAACAATTGAGCAGCCATATGCCCGCTCGATTGCTAGTCAAAAAGTACCCTCTTTGAATGAACCGTAAGGTCTCCTAGGGTACTCTCTTTCCTTGTAACTCCTTGTAACTCTCTCTCTCTCTCTCTCTCTGTCAAAAATGGTGCCACCTCGACAACCAAGAAGCCGGGAAACGAAAGAGTATAGGGGGTACTACATTAGGGGACTCCCTGAAAGTTCTTCTGTTTAATGCGAGGTCCATCAGGAACAAGTTTCCTGAGCTCACTGGCCTCGTAGAGACGGTAGAACTCGAAATGGTAGCCATAACAGAATCGTGGTTAAAAACCTCAAACCGAGGCTTTGAAGGCAAATTCACGGTTCCTGGTTACCAACTCTTCCACAAAGATATGCCAGACAAAGAGGGTGGTGGTGTAATGTTGTATGTCAAGGATACAATCAAATCTACGAACTCCAACATTACATCCGATCACGAGCTTCTAGGCATTGACCTAGAGATAGGTCCTGTCAGATATAGGACCCTGGTGCTTTACAGACCCCCTTCCCAACCCGTTAAGAAGGACAGGGAACTGTACCAGCTGCTGGGTAAGCTTGTTGAAGGCAGAGTGTGCATTGGTATGAGGGACTTCAACAGCCTAGTTGACTAGGAAAGCAGAGCAGCCTGTGGCGAGAGCGCAATACTCCTGGAGTTCGCCAACAACGAGTTCCTCCCTCAATGGGTCAGAGAAGCGACGAGAGGTGACAATATCCTCGACTTGGTCTTCACCTCTGAGGATGATATCCTTGAGGATCTCTCTATAGGCGAAGAGCTCGGTTGGAGTGATCACCAGCTAATTAGATTTACCATCAAGATCCCGAAGGTAAGGTCTGTTGACGGTCAATCAAGGAAACCTGACTTGAGAAGAGCCGACTTTGCAAGCCTTCGTGCTGGACTGACTGACGTGAGGTTAGAAGTGTGCGATGCTGTTGAAGACTCGTGGAATAGTTTCAAAACCACATTCATGAGTCTTCAATCGCGTTTCATCCCTCTGAAGTCCCCCGTCGGTCTTCTGTTCAACCAAAGTGGTTTAATCGAGAAATCGGCGAACTGCTTAGACAGAAGAGAACTATGTACCGGCAATCGAAGAGCTCGGATAAATTTGACGAATACCGGAGGCTAGCCAGAAGAGTGAAGTCCAGCATAAGGGTGGCTAAGCGGTCTGAGAAACTCCGAGTGGCGAGATTCTGTAAAGAGAATCCCAAGGAGTTCTTTGGATATGTAAACAACCGTAAACCAATCCTCGAACGATTGGCCTCTTGAGGAATGAGGAGGGTACATTAAAGCATTCAGATGCAGAAAATGCTAACCTCCTCAACGACCACTTCTAATCAGTGTTTACTGAAGAATGTGGTCCCATCCCCCAGCCGGAGGATTCCTACTCGGGGGAAAAGCTGGAGGATATGGACTTCACCGAAGTTAAAATCAAAAAGAAGATCAGTGACCTAATGACGAATAAGTCACCTGGCCCGGATGGGTTTGTACCTTAAGTGTTAAAAGAAGTGCGCGATAAAATGTCACGACACCTGAGCGCAATCTTCAACATGTCAATCCGGACCAAATGCGTTCCTAGAGACTGTCGTAAAGTGGAGGTGACTCCTATCTTCAAGAAAGGCGACCGAAGCCAACCGTCAAACAAAGGGCCTATCAGTCTGACTTCGATAGTCGGTAAACTCATGGAAAGCATCATGGTGGACAAAATGACGTCGTATTTAGAGTCAAACCTGCTACTGAGGAGTTCCCAGCACGGCTTCCGAAGGCAACGGTCATGCCTGACGAACCTTGTGGAATTCTTCCATTTCGTGTTCAGTGAGCACGATTGGGAAAAGGCGGTGGATGTGGTGTACTTAGACTTTCAGAAAGCCTTTGATAAGGTACCACACCGCCACCTTCTTCGGAAAGTGCGAGCGCTGGGCATAGACGGAAAAGTAGCCGGCTGGATCAAGAACTGGCTAAGTGGCAGACGGCAACGGGTGGTGGTGAATGGACAGGCTTCTAAGTAGGTGCCCGTTACTAGCAGGGTGCTTCAAGGTTCTGTCCTGGGACCACTATTATTTATCATCTACGTCAACGACATGGACGGTGACATGGTTGCCAAGATTTCCAAATTTGCCGACGATACCAAGCTTGGTATTGACGTTGCAAAGGATGGAAATACTGCCTGCCTGCAGGAAGATCTTGGGAAGATTGGGGAATGGTCGGACACGTGGAAAATGCCTTTTAACGTGAACAAATGCAAAGTAATGCATATCGGCCACAGAAACCCCCAATCTTAGTATATCCTTAAGGGCACTGCTCTTGAATCGGTTGACACTGAGAAGGACTTGGGTGTAACTATTACTAGCGACCTCAAGTTCTCGAGGCAGAGAAGAAAGCCCAAAGGATGTTAAGCTACATAAAGCGCCAGTTTGGATACCGTAACAAGGAGATGTACCTTGTTTGTACAACTCCCTCGTTCGGCCGCACCTGGAGTATGCCGTACAATTTTGGAGTCCTTCGTTTCGAAAGGATATCGAAAGGTTGGAACGCGTACAAGCCAGGTCAACCAAGCTGATTCCCTCTTTCCGGCATAAAAGTTATGAGGATAGACTAAGGGAATCAGATCATCAGATCTGTTCTCGCCGGAAACCCGTAGACTGCGTGGTCAGCTCATCGAGGTTTTTAAAATACTTCAAAGGGTCGACAATGTTGACTACCGGGATATTTTCACACTGAGTGAGAAAAGAACGCGCAATTACGGCTTTAAACTTGAACTGAAGCGTTACAACCGCAATCTCTGTGGAAATTTTTTCACGTACAATATCTGCGGTAAGTGGAACGCACTTCCAGTGGAAGTTGTCAAGAGTGAATCTGTTGACCAGTTCAAGTCAAGACTAGATAAATCTTGAAAAGCGGCCGTTTAGGGACGCAAAACAATTGAGCAGCCATATGCCTGTTCGATTGCTAGTCCAAAGCTACCCTCTTTGAATGGACCGTAAGGTCTCCTAGGGTACTTACTTTCCTGGTTACTACTTGTTACTTTCTCTCTCTCTTTACTTTATCTCAACACAACCACCTTGTCGTCGGTGAGAGAGCTTCCGTGATCTTTTTGAGTGAAGCTAGCTAAGCTGGGGGACCTTCAGTCCGGTAGGGTCACCCGCCCAGTAAGGTAGCTGTAGTAGGATCCAGACTAATGGTTGTCAAACTTCTTTACCACTTCTTTGATGCGTTTCCTTGCATCTCCCTACCAACCTCTTCAATTCTGTTAGTACTAAGTTTCACCAACTCTCTTCAACTGTCTGAAAATCAAAACAAAAACCAAATAACAAAAAACAAACCTTCATTTCTATTACACATAAGTTGTTGATTAATAAGGGCCTCACCAGCTCCCTTATGCCGCGTGAGAAGAGAGGCTTTGGAACCTCTTTAAATAACGCCTTGGAGCACTTATAGGTTACAAGAGACTGAGATTGAAGGGATCTCAGGCGTTTGACGTACGATTAATCGAGAAATGCTAGGTACCCCTTAGAAGCTTTCTACTAACGTGTAATTGCCTGACCAGCTCCCTGTGACCGCTACAACAGTCCGAAGGCAACAGTCATGCCTGACGAACCTTGTGGAATTCTTCCACTTCGTTTCCAGTAAGCACGATCGGGACAACGCGGTGGATGTGGTTTACCTAGACTTTCAGAAAGCCTCTGATAAGGTACCACACCACCGCCTTCTCTGGAAAGTGCGAGCGCTGGGCTTAGACGGAAAAGTAGCCGGCTGGATCGAGAACTGGCTAAGTGGCAGACGGCAACGGGTGGTGGTGAATGGACAGGCTTCTGAGTGGGTGCCCGTTACTAGCGGGGTGCCTCAAGGTTCTGTCCTGGGACCACTACTATTCATCATCTACGTCAACGACATAGACGGTGACATGGTTGCCAAGATTTCCAAATTTTTCGACGATACCAAGCTTGGTATGAACGTTGCAAAGGATGGAAATACTGCCTGCCTGCAGGAAGATCTTGGGAAGATTGGGGAGTGGTCGGACACGTGGCAAATGTCTTTTAACGTGAACAAATGCAAAGTAATGCATATCGGCCACAGAAACCCCCAATCTCATTATATCCTTAAGGGCACTGCTCTTGAATCGAGTGACACTGAGAAGGACTTGGGTGTTACTATCACTTGCGACCTCAAGTTCTCGAAAAAGTGCATCAAGGCAGAGAAGAAAGCCCAAAGGATGTTAGGCTACATAAAGTGCCAGTTTTGATACCGTAACAAGGAGATAGTACTTTGTCTGTACAACTTCCTCGTTTGGCCGCACCTGGAGTATGCCGTACAATTTTAGAGTCCTTCGTTTCGAAAGGATATCGCAAGGTTGGAACGCATACAAGCTAGGGCAACCAAACTCATTCCCTCTATCCGACATAAAAGTTATGAGGATAGACTAAGGGAATTAAATCTGTTCTCTCTGGAAACCCGTAGACTGCGTGGTCAGCTCATCGAAGTTTTCAAAATACTTCGAGGGTTCGACAATGTTGACTACCGGGATATTTTCGCACTAAGTGAGAACAGAACGCGCAAGGACGGCTTCAAACTTGAACTGAAGCGTTACAACCGCAATATGTGTGGCAATTTTTTCCCCTACAGTATCTGCGGTAAGTGGAACGCACTTCGAGTGGAAGTTGTCAACAGTGAATCTGTTGACCAGTTCAAGTCAAGACTAGACAAAGTCTTGAAAAGTGGCCGTTTAGGGACGCAAAACAATTGAGCAGCCATGTGCCTGCTCGATTGCTAGTTCAAAGGTACCCTCTTTGAATGAACCGTAAGGTCTCCTAGCGTACTCTCTTTCCTTGTAACTCCTTGTAACTCTTTCCTTTAAATTTCGCCTAGATTCAATCACCTAGACCTTGGATTTTGAGAGCCGGAGGCGATTTGCGAAAGTGTGTTTTGGCGATATTCAACCACAATCCTGTTTTTTAGAACTGCAGGCCAACTGCGCATGCGTTTTCTGCCTTCTTAACCAATCACACGCTTTGTTATATTTTCCCTTATTCCGGACGCTTCACGGGTCTTTTTGTTTTCAGTTTCTTTGTTATAATGACGTGTGCCGGCTGTGATAGATCGCAATACCAACTCATATGAGAAAGCTTTTGATGGCGATTTTCAGGACTTTGAAATATATAGGGTGACGATTCGTTTTAACAAAGTTTTGATTCGAACTAGAGTCATAAGGACTTTTGCATTCAAATTGATGGTAGGCTTTCGAATTAGGAATATTACCAGTTCCTTTTTTTAAGTTGCGGGGGGATGGAGGTATGAGAGGTGAAACCTCCCCATTTCGAAAGTACCTAAAAATTTTGATTTTTGGCGGAAATAGCCTAAAGTAGGCGGCGCTATCTTCGTCTTAAATTATCAGGTTAGGACTGGTCTGGATCTTTTAAATGAATTTAAAAATGTGTTTTTCTTATTCCATTTTATGTGTACTTTTCAGATCTGAAACTCGTTTATGCTACAAATACATACTTTTCCTAGTATGGACTTCAGTTGATTATTCGAAAACTATGCATTTCCGGGAAAAACGAGTGTCAGATCGGAAAAGTACACATAAAATTGCATAATAAAAACACAATTTAAATTCATTTTCTAAAATGTGTTAAAACGAATCTTTACCGCATTATAAATTTGTATAAGATATTTAAGTAAAAACTAATAAATATTGCTTAAACTGTATTTCATAGTTAAATTCATACTAGGGATTTACCTGAGTTGCTTTCAAATATATATTCATATTAAAAAAGTTTTTATTTATCATATGTAATGGATACTTATGCATATTTTTGCTTCATATCTACATGTAAAATAAATCACTCTTGATGTAAGTGTCATTAATAGTCCTCCTACCATTGAAGCGCTTCGATGCTTTATTGTCCAATATCCCTTCATAAATTAAATGCCTTAATTTTTCGCATAGGTAAATTTAATCACCTTCAATACACTTGAATTAAATCCAATTGATTTTTGCTTCTCTACACATATAGTAAAAGTAGAGTAACATTATGTTTAATATCTCAAAATCTTGGACGTCCGATTGGATGATAAATAAGAGTATGTGAGGGGCAGTAGTATTGTAGGTGAAGGGTGGAGTGCACACAAACTCCGCCTCTTATGAGCGTATCCAGATATGTGGACTCGCACTCAAGTGTCCTTAACCCATCCCCCTCCTCCCATCACCACCCCACCCTTAGTGACATGCAGGTTCCCCCCCCCCAATACTTTTTTCGAAGGATTCAGAGTCTACACACACACACACATACACACTTGAAAGCGTTTTGAATTTTCAGGATTTTTCTTGTATTAACATAACCGTGGAGTTGCCATTTAACCTTTTACAATTCTTTGATTGGTCCGTCTAGTTACCATCTGTTTAAATCATTTGTGTTTAAACCTCTTTGTGTCTCACACGTTGTAAGATGATCCTCCATCCACACCGTACCACACCTAGACTTAGTAAATATTTAGTAACTAAAGATGTGTGTGGAACGGAATATAAATCTAGCCCAGACTATTCATCTACGGTTGAATTCTTCGATCATCTTCGTCGACTTATTCATGAACACCCAATTGATCGGATTGAATTTCTCTATAGTGGGTCAGTCCAACTACCTTTCAACTATAATAACAGAAAATAAGGGATTGAAAATCTAAGAGTTTATGGAGTAGAAGATTTAATCATCGGTGAAAAATTAAAAAACAAACTTATAGACCAGTTTTTCTTTTGTAAGAGGTCTATCCGATCGTCACAATACATGGGTGGATAGATTTTTCTGCATATTGCATTCTAACATTGTAAATGATGGAGAAAAAGTAGTGAGCATCGCTATATTTGACATAAAACACTGGTTATTTTGATTTCTCTTATGGTATTCCCATCAGCTCACCGATAACTAAGCATCGGTTCCATATTCATAATTTCAAAAGATCTCATTTCAATTTTTGTCTTTGGAAATTTTTGCTCTTTACAATAGGATGGAATTAACGTCCTATGTTTTTGAAAAGTTATGCTTGTTATATATATTTTTTAATAAGAATGAAAATCAAAAGTAAATAATATCTTGTTTCTAAAAAAAAAAATTTAAATGAGAATATTAATGTCTTATGCTATACGTTCTAAATAAAGATAAAACACTTTTATTGGTTTTAAAAACTCATAATGGCAAAGGATCTCATTAAAAAGTTATATACACATGTGATTTATTATTTCTTATACAGTTAATTGAATTAGAGATTTATCAGGAATTTACCGGGAATAAAAAATTTTCTCAAGAATTTAGTGATAAAAATATTGTCGGTAATTTGCGACCCCTATAAGGAGCTCTACGTCAGCCGGATGACTGGACCGTCCACAGAGTTGTAGAGAGATTAAAATTCAGATAAGACCTCAAAGATTGCCCTTCTTCATGCATACCTCACGTTGTCGACGTTTTAGCTGTCATAAATGCCTCTGAATGTGCTCAGAAACTCAAAATGACTGAGCTTGCGAAAAAGAAGAATACTTGGGTGGCCACGGTCTTAATAGCCGTTAAAGAGTTTGAGTTACGTGCAAAGGCGTCTGCTTACCTAATATATGCAAATAATTGCGAATATACGCGAATAATTTAGAAAGCCCCGTCATCGCCTTCTTAACGACTTGTTAAGTCATGGCAATCAAACTTTCATTTTTTCTGATAAAAAAATTCATGGTCGATCCGTGCATCATAAGCAGAACGACCCCATGTTAAGCTTCGTCCAGGGCGTCTTTGAGCTTTGCTACGTGTCCACGACCAAACAAGCTGCTCCGTGATGACTTTAAGCGTACTTGCTTTGAATGTTGAAAGGATATCATCGGTATGGTTCGCGGCCGATTACAGGTTCATCCGTGGACACGAAAGACTTTCCCTGGGCGAAAAAGATCCCGAAGAATGCGAACTACTTCATTCAACAGGATGGTGTCCCTGCCCACAATGCTAAGACCGATCAAAAGCGATTGGGGTCGAACATGAATTTCTGGTCGAAGGAAATTTGGTCGTCGCAGTCACCCGACCTAAATCTCCTCGACTCCAGCGTGTGTGAGCATGTCGATGGCAAGGCCTTCAAGATACGCAACAGCAACTTCGGCGAGTTAAAGTCTCTATCAATCGCTTGTTGGCTAGCATGTGGAAAGACTTTGTCAGTAACGTGAGCGAGGCCTTTAAGTCTTGCCTGGAAGCGCATGCTCGCCTCCGAGGCTCCGCCATATATATTGTTATTACAATTTAAATACATGTGTAATAAAACACTAAAAAGTGTTTAACTGTAACAAAACTATCATTGTGTCCTCTGAGTTTCTATCGTTTATATATTTTCAGAACTCGTATGGAGATAACAGTAACATTATAAATCTTTCGAAACGTTGTTGCATAACGATTTCTTCTCAAGTATCGCCTCTCTTGTTTTCCCTGCTCTAATATGCACCTTAAATTATAATTAATTCTGCACCCAATCTTTCTCTCTAGTTGTTGATGGATCTGTGTCTGTCTTTTCTCTATCAACAGCGGAATCAATTCAAACTATTACTTCTCCAGTATAGATTTACTACTTTTCCTCAAAGATATCCTTTTCTCAAAAATTAATCTAATACATTCATACGCTGATGAATAAACATTGTATTTATCGATATTTTTTCTATTCTGCTCCCTCTTCTCTTACACTTCCTGCTACTGGTTTGATTTTGGCTACCCCAATAAAATATATATCCAACACGGTTTAATAATGAAGCCAACAAATTATTTTTAATTTTAATGCAACTAAACCAAAATTTACGTATCTCTCTTCTTTGATAATTTGCATGTCTATTGCGTGGTCTTTGGAAACTTAATATTGTCCGTTTTGATGCCTACCTCTTTCCTTGAGATTTTAATCTTTGAATTCTCTACCTTACCAAATAATTATGATCTAGAACTTTTCAAAGATTTGGGCCCGGCCTTGATGGGATCTTTTGTTCTTTCCTGGTGTCTTCAATATTAAAATGATCGAATGACATTTTAAAAATTTGGATTGGGACTAATAGGGAATAAAAATCAGGTTTGAAAATGATGTCAATTTCCACATTTGTCCATCTCTCTTTTAGCGACTAAAAAGTGAACCATTCTTTGTACATTTGTTACAGAAGTCAAAAAGTAGATTATTTACAAAAATATTAATCCTTCTATTAATGATAAATTCTGGGGAAACCCAAAGCACCAGCCAAACACGAGCCACATCACATCTACAGAAGAATCTCTCGGATGTTTGGTGAGATATGAATGGCATAATTGATTCTAAATTCATGACACAAATTAGATTATCAGCAAAAAGGTTTCCTTTGCTTAGATGGACCCCTTAGATGTAACCGTTGAAGAAGGAAGCTAGCTTTAATTATTCATCAAGCTAACGAGTGAGCTACTATTGCAAGTGTTACCATTCAAAACCTTAAGAATTTCGATTGTCAAATTATCAAATAAATACATATTTAAGTATAAATAATTTCAGAGGTATTTAACTTCTATCCCTAAAATCATGATAAACATGGAAAAAAATGCTGCATTACTAATGGACTGTATGCTAACATTACCTTTAAATAAAATTTATTTTAAATCAATGAAATCTTAAACAATTTTATGATCAGGCTCTAATAATATCGGCTCTTAGTCTTACTCTTAAAAAAATAAAGATAGTAAAAGTAGTTTCTAGTTAGGTAGGAGTGGAAATATAGTAAAGTGATGAGCAAAATATATCTTTAGCGAGTAAGAATAAAGATGCTTAGTCACCGGGTAGTCTAATATGGCTTTGGAGTTTGTCGTGCTTGTTTTTTATCTGCCTTTACTTATTCTTACTCTTGTAGGTTATACCGGTTGTTACAAAAGTCCTGATATACTCATTACGACGCTATTAACTAATGACACAACGATAGTTTTGATGCAGTTAGACACGTCTTTAATGTTTCACCATAAAAATATGGGTTTATATCGTAATATTAATCAATGTCGTCGCTCTCGGCGGCAAACATGCGCTTCAGGTTAGAACTAAAAGTCGCGCCTTGGTTGACGACGCAATTCTTCCTCATGCTAGTCCACACGGGATTGATAGGGAGCTTCAGCTCTCTAACATTGCTGTGGCAGACTTCTCACACCTTGCCATTGACACGAGCTTACACGTTGTAGTCGAGGGGATTGATGTTAGGCGACTGCATCGGCAAAAACTCCTTCGAACAGAAGTTGTATTTTACTCCAAACCACTCTTGCAAGATCTTGGCCGTTTTGGCCGGGGAACCTTCCTGCTTACGAACATACTCTGCCTTCTTCGTCATCTATCCCCCGTAAGGTGCGCGGCGATTTGCCTTCCTGGCCGCCGGGCTGACGGGAATCAGCGTCCCGTCCGGCCCCAGCTTAGCCTCTTTTCCTTCTTTCTTTCAGCACACTGAGCCTAAATAAGGTCTGTGCGTAAAAACTATTAGAAAAAAAATAAAAAATAAATCGTCATCTATCTCACTCAGTGCTGGACTATTGTGGCCCTGTAATCGGCCGTGATGAGCTTTATAACTATCGCCAACCCTACCCGCGCTATCTTCTCGCCGAACATTATCACGGATGCAAGGTGTTGGTCGTAGACACATAGCAAACCTCAGAGACGTCATGGCCGAGGCATACTATTTGGTCGCCATGGTTCTTAATAACCTGTTCGACCGTAAAGTGTTTGCATTAGTAAAAATGAAAATTTGATTGTCATGATAAGAAAGATAAGAAACAGAGTGTAATAGAACTATTGCAAAACCCGGTATCAGTTTGTTTCCGTTTTATTTTGTTTTAGATTTGGAATATTTCTTTAACGATACTAGTTATGGTATTGGTGCTTTATTACCATTTTGTTCGTATATAGCTATATTCTTTTGGTGGGGGCTGCATTTTATTACATTACAGCTCATCATAATAACTCTTATATAGTGGTTGCTCATCTGCTTCACTTTTCCTCAGGCTAATTTGCAACTGTTATTTAGTAGGCCTCTCTTAATCTATCTAAATATTCCTCATTGTTTATTAGCCAACTATAGTAGTTCACTTCTCCAGAAGTATTTTAGACCTTTTTTGTAGGACCATATTGATGGGATTCAGATAGCTGACCGCGTGTAGGTGTTCTAGCCGGAGATAGGCCGTTCTGTGTTTATCTCTAATCCAAAGCATTACCTTATTTTGTACCTTCTGGATATCTAGCATCCTTCATTTTGAAAATGTATAAAGTGATAATAATGGCTAAATTAGTATATACCTCACAAGCATTAGATAGAGCATTCTTTTTCGGATTCAGCCTCTAGACAATTTGCAGAGTTGCTGTGTATTTGTATTATACCTTGTGTTAGGATAGATGCTCATCCAGTTGATGAAATGTTTGCATCTATGACATACGCTGATTTCTCTCCCTTCCTATAATAATCTCCGACATTTTTTTTTAGTTAAATAATTTGAAACTTGTCTGGATTGGTTAACTTTTCCACTATTTTTCGCAGATATTACATTTACTATCTCCCTTTGCTTTTTTAATTTCAACAAATGTAGTGATTTTCAAGCTGATGAATTGATTTGCGTCACATCGTCCTCGAACATAATAAGTATTTGTAGTTTATTCGTAGTTGGGGGCTAGAAGTCGTAATTGAATAGGGATCACGTTTAAGTTTCAATATTGAAATATTTCTTAAGGTTTACGTTTCCTAATTGTTTTAGTATCTAAAATTTACTGACTACTAATCAGTATTCTCACCTTTTCGATGTTGACTCAGTAGGGCTGCTTTTCTTGCATCTGGAGTAGTCTTTATTCGTTTTCTTAATCGTTCATGTCTACCATGTTCTAAGTTTTCTTCTGAATGTTGATACCTCAATGTTTCCGCATATGAAGCTGGTTCGAACTCTATGGGTGTTTGCTAAGAATCCCGTCAACCAGAAATCTTTGGTTCGATTTAAATTTTGGAATCTGGCGCACAATTGCTATTATGCGCGGTTCTTTCTAGTTTGATCTCAGATGAAGATGATATGAGGCAAGAATAAAACGACTCGTGTTTTCCTCTTTTTATATATTAAGAATTTATGGTATTTGAGGATGCATATTCAGATAATGTTTGATATTATTTTATTTCGAGGGGGCATGTAAGAGCATTGTGATAGAACGGGTTGAGGCAGCGTTAGTTTCAACTCCTATCACATATTACTTAAAACCACGATGCTCCCACGTGCATCTTCGCTTCGAAGCTTGGCGCCTTATCACAGCCACCGGATGTCAATGTTTAAACAAGGAGGTTATCGTCCCCTCGTTCGCCCCCATACGCCGACCTCACCAGATTGAGTTAGGCTTATGGGCAGATAAGGCATTGTTCACAGCCTCGGCTGTGCATTCCCTCGAAGTTCCCACTCCATTGTCCCCCACGCCAAGGGAGTGTCTCGACTATTTAGATGGAAACTTTACCACTAAGATCAGATTGGAGATCCAGATTTTCGTCGCGAAACATCACCACGACCCTCTCTCACTTTGTGCGCCAAGGGACCTCGACCTCGAGATTCACCATCACTTGTCCAGAAGGAGGACAATATCCCTTGAGTGCCAAAGGTTTGAGCCTTTCGTGACGCCAAGTCCTCAAGGCTTCCCCCTCGTTGTTCAGATAGAGAACAACGTTAGAACAGCCATTGTTCTTTTGGGCCCTTCGCCAAGAAACGGTTCTCACCCTTCCCTCTTGTTGTTCAGAGGAGAACAACATTAGAACAGCCATTGTTCTTGAGCCCGTAGACAAGAGACGGTTCTCACTCCCCCCCCCCCCTGTTGTTCAGAGGAGAACAACGTAGAACAGCCATTGTTCTTTTGAATCCGTTTGCCAAGAAATGGTTCTCACCCTTTCCCCTTGTTGTTCAAGAAGAGAACAACATTAGAACAGCCATTGTCTTTGAGCCCGTAGACAAGAGATGTTTCTCCCCCCTCCCCCCTGTTGTTCGGAAGAGAACAACGTATAACAGCCATTGTTCTTCAAGCCATTCGTCGAGAAACGGTTCTCATTCCCAAGATGCCACGTCAGGATCATCTTATTCCCCCCCCTTCGGCTGGAACTCGCCAGTGGACCGAAAATTCCTTCACGTCGCCTTCCACTGCACCACTCGTATAAAGTTACGTAAGCCAAACGTTACCTTTAAGTATTGAACCCTTTTGTCAATTCTATCCTGTGCTTTAAATGGTTTAGCGAACCATCCCATCCCTTTAACTCTATATTTGTTTTACCTTTTTAAATCCTTTAATCCTCGGATTAGCCCGAGTCTCCACGACCCTTTCCATTCTCTGTTTATGTCAATATTTTCCGTTTTGTGTTTGTTGATAGTTATTATTAATAAAACTCTATTTTATTAATGATAGCAATATTATTATCCTTGAGCTCAGTTCCACTTCTTAAGCATATCGAAGATACATAATATCGGCCCGCCAGACAATCACGCACTCTAAAGATAATTAAAGAAGTTCCCTCAACGAATAGTTATAAATGGTATATCGTCGAGAATCCATTCTACGACAAGCATGAAACTCAACACGCCGTTATCACACAGCGGTATTTAATTTGGAGTGCTCTATTATCCTCTTCTTCCAGTTTGATAACGCCGTTCCTCTCTGAGGCTCAGCAACTGTGTTTATCTTCCCCCGTTTTGGGGTAGAAGGGAATCTCGCTTTTTTCCTTTTCTCCTCGTCGATGCTCCAAAATTATCAAGGTCCATGTTTGCTCAAGCCGCATCCCATATTCCATGGAACGCTTTTTTTGCGCACAGCCTTC
Organism: Ceratothoa steindachneri; assembly: GCA_963969495.1. Classification (NCBI taxonomy): domain Eukaryota; kingdom Metazoa; phylum Arthropoda; class Malacostraca; order Isopoda; family Cymothoidae; genus Ceratothoa; species Ceratothoa steindachneri. The sequence continues at coordinate 103,516,573 of OZ018326.1, forward strand.
TGACGATCATGGCTGTGACCTCTATTTAAGGTGTTGTCTGCAAAGCCTCAGCAGATAGAGAGAGCCGGAGCTTCTTGCCGTCCAGATCCGAGTATCTGTCCCCGGTGAAGTGGTCACCTCGCCCTTGTGATGTCGTCAACAGATCGTCTTCGTGTAATCCACCCTGATCAGAGGAAGATTACAGAAACCCCGTTTATGGCCCGGAAGATTGTCTTGGGTTTCTCTCATCTTACTACATTAGTTGAGACTTCCTGCCGTCCCACAGACAAATCTCGATTTGTGATTACTTCTCCCTGGAGCCGAAGCAAACTTGAAACCTCTTCGGGGTCTCTCTGATGTGGAGTCTCCCTTGCATCGGGATCCTATCGACGAAGTCCTGGCCATTGGTCTTCTACCTCCCCAGTTCATCCACCAGAGGTAACCAGGAGTCCTTTCCTCGTAAATCCCACCTCTCCGTTCCCATTCCTAAGAAGATTTCCCCCATTTTGTGTAACGCCAATAGACCTGCTAAGTCTTTCCTTCAATCCAACTTATTGGATCACTTATATAATTTTCCCGGACCTAGTTTCATTAATTTTTGTCCGTCATAAAATTCTTTGGTCGTATTAATTATTATTTATCTGTGCCTTTGTTCTTATTATTACTTGTATTAAAGTTCCTTTTTGTAGAGGTTTTTATCTTTCAAATAACCGTTGAGACGAACCCGGCAAACGTATTCCCATTCAAAAGAGAAAACCTTAATAATATTGAAATCTAGTTTGAAGGTATTTACCATGCCCCAATTCAATTGTACCCGAGCCCAGCACCGCTAGTGGCTGCCTGGCTTACAGGCGTGTGTACTTTTTTGAGACTCTTGGAGCACACGCCTTCGTTCCTCGACATATATATAAATATATATATATATATATATATATATATATATATATATATATATATATATATATATATATATATATATATGTATATCTATTATATATTCTTATATTAAAATCTGGTGTCAGGTATAGTTTCTTTTCTTTTCTTTACTTAAGAATCGGTTAAATTTCATTCACCCCATTTAATTTTTCTGACCAGGTTTGCCTAAGTTCGCTCAAAGTTATCCGAAGATTGTGGAACTAATTATCAACTTATTTTTTTAACTATTTAATTATGTGACGCGAGAGCATAACTTTCCCTTCGTGGTAACCCTCCCCTAAATCCCGAACTGGATTAAGAGGACGGAAAATTTGAATCCAATAGGGATTAAATTTTAGCTTTGTCAATTGTGATTATATATATATATATATATATATATATATATATATATATATATATATATATATATATATATATATATATATATATATAGTACAGGAAAGAGAAATTTGACGGAATGAGCAATGAGACAAGAAACAGGAGTTTTTTAGAGGTAAGAGAAAGGGACATTAGAAGAAGACTAGAATCATAGAGAGCAGAGGGCGGCACAATGAAGGCAATCCTTTACCGAGAAGACAGAGATAACGCCAGGGAAAAAAGGTGGAAATTCCTGGCCCGGCCAGGAATTTTGACGCGGAACCAATCCCGCTCATCGACCAGAATCTACAAATGTTTGAAAAGACCAAATTTATCTCAGAAATACAGCTAAGTAAAGCCTATTATCAAATTTCCCTCAAGGATAGTGTCGTAGAATAGGCTCTCGAGGATATACCATATATAACTACTCGTTGAGGGAATTATTCTAATATTTCGAGTGCGTGGTAATCTGATTGACCGAGGTTAGTCTAAAAAGGATGGGGCGGCCTGGAGAGGCTTATTTATTTCAATATGCTTAAGAAGTGGAACGGTGTACAAGGATAAATAACATGGCTACCATTAATAAAATAGATTTTAAGTAATTATACTATCAACAACACACAAAATGTTTACATAAACGGAGAATGAAAAAGGTCGTGGAAATATATGACTAATCCGAGGATTAAGATTTAGAAAGATTTAAAAAGGCAAACAAATAAAAATAAAATGGGGGGGGGAATGGTTCCCTTACCCTTTTAAAGCACAGGGTTGCGTTGACAAAAGGTTAAATGATTAAAGGTAATGCTCAGCTTACGTAATTACAAAGTTTTTGTGCAGAGGAAGACGATGCGAAGGAATCTTCGGTCCACTGGCGATTTCCAGCAGAAGGGTTCTTCGGGGGGTTGTCCTTAACAAAGGGGAAGGACTGTCTTCGAAGAGTGAGAGGGAAGTGGGGCTCGGATGTAGGAGCGATCTTTGTGACAGCAAATCGGAGATTTTTTAGATGAACAATGGAGGTTTTTGTTGAAACCAAGCGTTCTCTTGAAGAACCTTAAAAAGGGGGGAATTAAATTATCCGGAAGTGATGTCTTGGGAACGAGAACCGTTTCTTGACGATCGGGCTTGAAGAACAGTGGCTGTTCTAACGTTGTTCTCTTTCTGAACAACAGGGATGGGGGAGGGTGAGAACCGTTTCTTGTCAACGGGCTCAAAGAACAATGGCTGTTCTAACGTTGTTCTCTTTCTGAACAACAGGGGGGCCTTGTTGACTTCGCGTCTCGAAGGCACGAACCCCCCGCACTCAAGAGATATTGTCCTCTTCTGGACAATAATGGGGTTCTCGAGGTAGAGAGTTCCTAGGTGCACAGGGGATACCGGATCGGCGTGATGCCTCGCGATGATAATAGGGATTTGATCTAATTGGGAAAAGCTATTGTATAAATACCCGGAGCCATCTCCATGGCGTAGGGGATAATTGAGTGGGGGACTTCGGGGGAATGCCCCGGTCGCGCCTGGGAAAATACCTTATCTGCCCATAAGCCTAATTCAATCTGGCGAGATCGACGTATGGAGGCGAAACGGGGGAGTGAACCTCCTTGATCAAACATTTGCTATGGTGGGCGATAACGTGCTCTGCTTCCTCTCGGAGATGCACGTGGGTAGCATGTGTTTCTAACATTTGATAGTGGCTAAATTTAAGCGGCCTCAGACCGTTCTATCACAGATAGTGATCGGAAGTACACTGCGTTTCTCACTGAGAAGAAGGGCCTAATGCAATTTAGGTGTCGGGTTTGGTTACTGCTTTCAGTAACTATAATAGAATGATAGGGCAAATCCTGGATGGCCTAGGTAACGTGTCGTTTTATTTCAATAATGTGTACGTTGCTACGCGTACAAGGGAACAACACCTACTCTCCCTTCACTCCCTCCTCATGAGGTTACGGGAACACAGATTGACCATTGGACCTAGTAAATGTCATTTTTCCTATAATTCCATTCGTTATTTAGACCTTCATATCGGGGAAAACCAGATGACCCCCCAGCAAGATAAAGTAAAGGCCATTGCCAGCATGCCTCTTCCGCGTACAAAGAAACAAAGAAACAACTCCGCTCCTTTTGGGGATCCACATCTTTCTACCGGAGTTTTGTCCACAATTTTGCCCCTTCCTGCCCTTTTAAAGAAACAATACCCAGATCCGATCGGCTGAAACACCAAGGCATCCATCCACTTTGACAAACTTAAGGATAGGCTCACTTCCCTCCCCATTGTAAGACTCCCCATTCTAAGACTTCCCAATCTGGCTAGGCCCTTCGGAATCAGGACCGACGCGTGCAACGAAGGAGTAGGATGCGTTTTGTTGCAAAACTACGATGATTGCAGCCATCCCATGACATACGCGAGCCGATAGCTTTCGTCGCGTGAGAAGAACTACGCGACCATAGAGCGGGAGGTCTCGCGATAGTTTTTTTTGGGGGGTAACAATTCAAAATATATTTATTGGGAAAGGAGTACGTGATCGAAACGGATCACCGCTAATTAGCCTAGGCTAGCCTAGGCTAGCCTAGGCTAATGCCTAATTTAGACTAGGCAATACAATGAAATACTATACTAACTAGGCTAGGTTAGGGTAAAGTAAGCTCTGATATACTATACAAGGCTATGCTAGTCTAGGGAAGAATATGCTAACTAGGCTAGGCTCGGGTGAACTAGGTTAAGATAGGCTATACTAAGATTGGCTATACCAGACTAGGGTAAGCTAAGCTAGACTAAACTATGTTTTAATATACAATTGTAGGCTGGGCTAAGCTAGGCTAGGCTATACTCTGCTGGGCAGGCTAGGCTAAATTATAGTATGCCTGGCTATGCTATACTTTGATAAGACAGAATAGTCTAGGATACATTGTGATAGGCTCAGGTATACTATACTAAGCTAGGCTGAGTTTTACTACACTAATATTAGTTAAGCTAGGTTAGGGCTATAGATATACTATGCTAGGCTAGGCTAGGGTATACGAGGCTAGTCTAGGGTACACTCTGCTATTCTAGGCCATTTCTTTGCTATGATATACTAGGCTGGGCTATATAATTTTTTATTTTTTTAAGGGGCTATCTGGCGACTGCCCAATTGGGCATAACTCGCCGCAAATAAACAGCCTAGTTCTAGGCTACTTTAAAATAAAAATTTTAAAAGAAAAACAATAAAAGAGATAACAATTAGGAAGCAAGCTTCGGCGTTCGGGGAGGTGCCCCGTCACCCGGCGTAGGAGCGTGTGATATAGAAAGAAACCAATAACAATAACAAAACAATAACAACAAAACCTAGTTAAATAAAAGGGAGAAGGCCGGCCTCCCCCCAAAAGTAGGAGTAAGAAGTAAGTAAACAGTCTGCGGGGCATGATTGGGCAAAAAAAAACACCTATAGAGTAGTCTGTCATGTGTTGTTAGAGGCCACTATACCGGATATGGGTCACTAATTTTGGAAGCCGACCATCCCAGAAAACCGTTTTTCCCCCGACGGCATCAACACATTGTAGCCTTATTCCTCCTAACTATGCATTTTGTGGTAAGGTGGTGAGAATGGTGATGCAGTGGTAATGCTGGGGTAATGCTGGGGTAATAATGAAATTTGGCGCAATCCCTAGGTTTTGTGGGTTAAAATTCTCTTTAGAGACTACTCATAATAAGCAGGCAGCAATTCCACTAGAGTTAATATTCAATCTTTTTCAGATGTACCTAAACAGGTAGGCAAGGCACGAATGCAATGTATGCGGGCAAGAAGTAGGCAGTGGAACGAAAGCCTCTACGCAAGGGAGAAGTAGGCATCGGCAAGAATGCCTCTACGCTGGGAAGAAGTAGGCATTGGCACTAGGAATGCCACTAAGAGAGAGAAAAGTAGGCAGCGGCGCAAGTGCTACGGGCGCGGGGGCAATAGGCACTGGCCCGAATGCCTTTAGGCGGGGTAGAAGTAGGCAGCGTCACGAAAGCCTCTAAGCGATCGAGAAGTAGGCAAAGGCAGGAGGGCACCTACACAGTGGAAAGTAGGCATTGACACGAATGCCTATACGCTGGGGAGAAGTAGGCATTGGCGCCAGGAATGCCTTAAAGCGGGGGACAATTAGGCATTGGCAAAAAATGCTACTACGCGGGGAGAAGTAGGCATTGGCGCGATTGCCTCTATTCGGGGAAGAAGTAGGAAGTGGAACGAATGCCTCTACGCGGGGGAGAATTATGCAGCGGCACAAATGCCACTAGGCAGGGGGAAGTACCTAGCGACAAGAATTCCTCTAGGCGTTAAAGAAGTAGGCAGTACCACGAATGCCTCTACCATGGGGAAATAAAGGCAGTGACACGAATGCTTTTACGAGGGGCAGAAGTAGGAAGTGATACCAATGCCTCTACGCGGGAGGAGAAGTAAGCCTTCACAAGAATATCTCTTAGCGTGGGAGAAGAACGCAATGGCACGAATGCTGGTACGCGGGAAATAAGTACTCAGTGGTACGAATGCCTCTACGCGGGAGAGAGGTAGGCAGTGGAACGAATGCCTCTACGTGGTAAAGGGGTAGGCAGCGGCAGAAATGCCTCTACGTGGTGGAGTAGGCAAGGCACGAATTCAATCTCTGCAGGCGAGTATTAGGCAGTAGAACAAAAGCCTCTACGCAAGAGAGAAGTAGGCAGTAGCACGAAAGCATCTACACGAGGGAATAGAAAGCAGTGGCACGAATACCTCTATGCAGGGGAGAAGTAGGCAGTGGCACGAAAGCCTATACACGAGAAGTGGCACGAATGCCTCTATACAAGGAAGAAATAGGCATTGGAACGAATGCCTTTACGTGGGGGAGAACTAGGCATTAGCACGAATGCCTCTAGGCGGGTTACAACTAGACAGTTGCACCAAAACCTCTACGCGATCGAGAAGTATGCCGAGGCAGGACTGCTTCTACACAGGGGAGAAGTAGGCATTGGCACGAATACCTTTGCGCTGGGGAGAAATATGCATTGTCACCATGAGTGCCTTTCCGCGGGGGACAAATAGGCATTAGCACAAGTTCTACTACGCAAGGAGAATTAGGCATTGGCGCGAATGCCTCTATTCGGGGAAGAAGTCGGCAATGGCAGGAAGAGAGAACGGTGAGGTAGGCAGTTGTACGAAGAGAGAAGTAGGTAGTGGCCAGAATGCCTCTACATTATGGAAAATTAGGCAGTGGCAAGAATGCCTCGACTCGATCGAGAAGTAGGCAGTGGCACGAATCCCTCTACACGGGGGAGACGTAGGCATTAACACGAATGCCTCTAGGTGTTAAAAAAGTAAGCAGTGGCAAGAATGCCTCTATGCGATGTGTATTACGAAGTGGCAAATGTTTATACGCGGGGAAGTATTAGGCAGTGACACGAATGACTCTACGCGGAGGAGAAATAGGCAGTGGCACGAATCCCTCTACTTGGTGGAGAAGTAGGCAGGGGCAGGAATAACTCTACACGGGGACGAAATAGGCAGTCACACGAATGACTGTACGCGGCGGAAAGCAGGCAGTGGCGCGAATGCCTCCACTCGAGGGAGAAGTAAGCTGTAGCACGAAAGCCTTTACGCATGGGAAACTTAGGCAGTAGCACGAATGACACTGCGCTGGGGAGATGTAGGCAGCGGTTAGAATGCCTCTACGTGCTGGAGAATTAGGCAGTGGCAAGAATGCCTCTATGAGGGGGAAAAGTAGGAAGTGGCAAATGCTTCTACGCGGGGCAGAATTAGGCAGTGATACGAATCCCTCTACTTGGTGGAGAAGTAGGAGGGGCGCGAACGCCTCTACGCGGGGAAGAATTAGGCATTGGCACGAATGCCTCTACGCGTTTGAGAAGTAGGCATGGGCACGAATGACTCTACGCGGGAAGGAAATATGCAGTAACACGAATCCCTCTGCGCTGGGGAGATGTAGGCAGCGGCTAGAATGCCTCTACGTGTTGGAGAAGTAGGCAGTAGCGCGAATGCTTTTACGCGGGGAAGAAATAGGCATGGCACGAATGCCTCTACTTGGGGGAGAAGTAAGCAGTGGTACAAATTTCTCTACTTGAGGGAGAAGTAGGCAGTGGCACGAATGCCTCTACGCGGGAGAGACGTAGGCAGTGGCAAGAATGCCTCTAGGATAGGGAGATGTAGGCAGCGGATAGAATGCCACTACGTGGGTGGAGGATTAGGCAGCGGGAGAAATGCCTCTACGCCGAGGTTGAGTACGCATTGGCACGAATGCCTCTACCTGGGGGAGAAGCAAGTAGTGGCACGAATGCCTCTACGAGGCGAAAAGTAGGCAGTGGCACGAATGTATTTACGTGGGGAAAAGTGGGCCGTGGCACGACTGTCTCTACGCGGGGGATTATGCAATGCAGGAAATTAATCTATTCTATACGGGCGAGAAAAAGGATGTGGAACGGAAGCCTCTACGCAAATGAGAAGTAGCAAGTGGCATGAATGCCTCTACGCAGGGGAGAAGTAGGCAGTGGCATGAATGCTTGTACGCTGGAGGGAAACGGCCATTTGCATTAGGGATGCCACTACGAGAGGGAGAACTAGGCAGCGGCACGAACGCCTCCACTCAGAATAAAAGTAGGCAGGGGCACGGAAGCCTCTACGCAGGGGAGAAGTAGGCAGTGTAACGAATGCCTCATAGCTTGGGAGATGTAGGCAGCGGCTAAAGTGCCTCCACACAAGGGAAAATTAGGCAGTGGCACGAAAGCCTTTACAAAGGGGAGACGTAGGCAGGGGCACGAATGCCTCTGCGCTTGGGAGATGTAGGCAGCGGCTAGAATGCCTCTACGTGTTTTAGAAGTAGGTAGTCCCACGAATGCATATTTACGGGGTAGAAGTAGGAAGTGGCAAATGCTTCTACGCGGGGCAGAAGTAGGCAGTGACACTAATGCCTCTACGCGGGGGAGAAATAGGGAGTGGCTCGAATGCCTCTACTTGGGGGAGAAGTACGCAGTGGCCCGAAAGCCTCTACGCGGGGAAGACGTATGCAGTGGCAAGAATGCCTTTTCGCTGGGGAGATGTAGGCAGCGGATAGAATTTCACTACGTGTTGTAGAAGTATGTAGTCCCACGATTGCCTTTATATGGGGTGGAAGTAGGAAGTGGCAAATGCTTCTACGCGGGGCAGAAGTAAGCAGTGTCACTAAGGCCTCTAAGCGGAGGTGAAATAGGCCGAGGCAGGAATGCCTCTACGCGGAAGAGAAAAAGGTCGTGGCACGAATGCCTCTAATTGGTGGAGAGGTAGGCAGTGGCACGGATGACTATACGGGGAGGAAATCGGCAGCGACACAAATGCCTCTATGCAAGGGAGAAGCAGGCAGTGACAAGAATGCCTCTACGCACGGATTTTAGGCAGTGGCACGAATTCTTTTGCGCTGTGGAGAGGTAGGCAGTGGCTAGAATGCCTCTACGTGCTAAAGATGTAGGCAGTAGCTCCAATGCCTCTAAGCGGGGGAAAAGTAGAAAGCGGCAAATGCTTCTACGTGGGGCAGAAGTAGGCAGTTTCACTAATGCCTCTACGCGAGGTCAAATAGGCAGTGGCAGGAATGCCTCTACGCGGAGGAGAAATAGGCTGTGGCACGAATTACTCTACTTGGTAGAGAAGTAGGCAGTGGCACAAACGCCTCTACTTGGGGGAAAAGTAGAAAGTAGCATGAATAACTCTACCCGGGAGGGAAGCAGGCAGTGGCACGAATGCCTCTAATTGGTGGAGAAGTAGGCAGTGGCACGCATGACTCAATTCGGGGAGGAAATATGCAGCGACACGAATGCCTCTACCCGGGGGAGAAGCAGGCAGTGGCAAGAATGCCTCTACGCATTGGTTTTAGGCAGTGGCACGAATGACTCTGCGCTGGGGAGATGTTGGCAGCGGCTAGATTGCCTCTACGAGCTAGAGATGTAGGCAGTGGCACGAATTACTCTATGCGGGGGAGAATTAGGCATTTGCACGAATTCCTCTATGCGTTTGAGAAGTAGGCATGGGCACGAATGACTCTACGCGGGAAGGAAATATGCAGAGACACGAATGCCTCTGCGCTGGGGAAATGTAGGCAGCGGCTAGAATTCCTCTATGTGTTGGACAAGTAGGCAGTAGCACGAATGCCTCTACGCGGCGGAGAAGCAGACAGTGGCTCAAAGGCCTCCACTTGAGGGAGAAGTAGGCAGTGGCATGAAAGCCTTTACGCAAGGGAAACGTAGGCAGTGGCACTAATACCTCTGGTTGAAGAGATGTAGGCAGTGGCTAGATTGCCACTACATCTTGGAGAAGTAGGTAGTCCCACGAGTGCCTCTATACGGGGTAGCCGTAGGAAGTGGCAAATGCTTCTACGCGAGGGAGAAGTAAGCGGTGTGACTAATGACTCTACGCGCAGAAGAAATAGGTAGTGGCAGGAATGCCTCTACAAGGAGGAGTAATAGGCAGGGGAAGGAATGCCTCTGCGCTTGTTAGATGTAGGCAGCGGTTAGAATGCCTCTACGTGTTTAAAATTAGGTAGTCTCAAGAATGCCTCTATACGCGGTAGAAGTTAGCATTGGCAGGAATGACTACGCGGGATGGAAATATGGATTGACACGAATGCATTTACGCGGGGGAAACGTAGGCACTAGCCCGAATGCATCTACGTGGGAAAAAAGCAGGCAGAATTAGGCAGTGACACGAATCTCTTTACTTGGTGGAGAAGTAGGAGGGGCACGAACGCCTCTACGAGGGGGAGAAGTAGGCAGTGGCAAGAATGCCTGTACGCATGGGAGACGTAGGCAGTTGCACGAATGCCTTTGCGCTGGGGAGATTTAGGTAGCGGTTAGAATGCCTCTACGTGCTAGAGATGTAGGCAGTGGCACGAATGCCTCTTTGCGGGGGAAAAGTAGGAAGTGACAAATGCTTCTAAGTGGAGCAGAAGTAGGCAGTTTCACTAATGCCTCTACGTGAGGTGAAATAGGCAGTGGCTGGAATGCTTATACGCTGAGGAAAAATTACGCCGTGGCACGAATAACTCTACTTGGTAGAGAAGTAGGCAGTGGCACAAATGCCTCTACTCGGGGAAAAAGTAGGCAGTGGCACGAAAGCCTTTACGCATGGGAGACGTATGCAGTGGCACGAATGCCTCTGCGCTGGGGAGATGTAGGCAGTGGCTAGAATGCCTCTACGTTCTAGAGATGTAGGCAGTGGTAGAAATGCTTCTTTGCGGGGGAGAATTAGGCAGTGGAACGAATGCCTCTACCTTGGGGAGAAGTAACAGTGGTACGAATGCCTCTACGCGGGGGAGAATGAGGCATTGGCACAAATGCCTCTACGCGTTTGAGAAGTAGGCATGGGCACGAATGACTCAACGCGGAAAGGAAATATGAAGTGACACGAATCCCTCTGACCTGGGGAAATGTAGGCAGCGGCTAGAATGCCTCTACGTGTTGGAGAAGTAGGCAGTAGCGCGAATGCCTCTACACGGAGGAGAATTAGGCAGTGGCACGAATGCCTCTACTTGGGGGAGAAGTAACAGTGGTACGAATGCCTCCACTCGAGGGAAAAGTAGGCATTTTTACGAATGCCACTACGCTAAGGAGACGTAGGCAGCGGCACGAAAGCCTCTGGGCTAGGGAGAAGTCTGCAGCGGATAGAATGCCACTAAGTGGGGGAAGATTCAGCAGCGGGAGAAATGCCTCTACGCCGAGGTTTAGTAGGCATTTGCACTAATGCTTCTACCTGGGGAAGAAGCAAGTAGTGGCACGAATGCCTCTACGCGGGGAAAAGTAGGCAGTGGCACGAATATTTTTACGCGGGGAAAAGTGGGCTGGGCACACCTGTCTCTACGCAGGGCATTATGCAAGGCAGGAATGTAATCTATGCGGGCGAGAAAAAGGCAGTGGAACGAAAGCCTCTACGCAGGAGAGTTTGGCAGTGGCATGAATGCTCGTACACTGGAGAGAAACGAGCATTTGCATTAGGGATGCCACTACGAGAGAAAGAAGTAGGCAGTGGCACGAACGCCTTAACTCGAAATAAAAGTAGGCAGTGGCACGAACGCCTTAACTCGACATAAAAGTAGGCAGTGGCACGAACGCCTTAACTCGAAATAAAAGTAGGCAGTGGCACGAAAGCTTCTACGTGGGGGAGCCGTAGGCAGTAGCACGAATGTATCTGCGATGGGGAGATGTAGGCAGCGGCTTGAGTGCCTCCACTCGAGGGAGAATTAGGCAGTGGCACCAAATCCTTTACGAACGGGCGACGTAGGGAGTGGCACGAATGCCTCTGCGCTTGAGGGATGTAGGCAGCGGCTAGATTGCCTCTACGTGTTTGAAAATTAGGTAGAGCCCAAGAATTCCTATATACGTGTTAAAAGTAGAAAGTGGTGAATGCTTCTACGCGGGGCAGAAGTAGACGTGACAGTAATGCCTTTCTTCGGGGGAGAAATAGGGAGTGGCTCGAATGCCTCTACTTGGGGGAGAAGTACGCAGTGGCACGAAAGCCTCTACGCGGCGAGTACGTAGGCAGTGGCAAGAATTTATCTTCGCTGGGGAGATGTAGGCAGCGGCTAGAATGCCTCTGGGCTGGGGAGATGTAGGCCACAGAAAAAAAGCCACTACGTGTTAGAGAAGTAGGTACTCCCAAGATTGCCTCTATATGGGGTATAAGTAAGAAGTGGCAAATGCTTCTACATGGAGCAGAAGTAGGCATTGTCAGTAATGACTCTAAGTGGAGGTGAAATAGGCAGTGGCAGAAATGCCTCTACGCGGAGGAGAAAAAGGTCGTGGCACGAATGCCTCTAATTGGTGGAGAAGTAGGCAGTGGCAGGAATGACTACTTCGGGGAGGAAATATGCAGTGACACATATGCCTCTACGCGGGGGAAAAGCAGGCAGTGGCACGTATGCCTCTACGCGGAGGTGAAATAGGCATTGGCAGAAATGCCTCTGCGCTTGGTAAATGTAGGCAGCGGCTAGAATGCCTCTACGTGTTTCAGAATTAGGTACTCCCAAGAATGCCTCTATATGTGGTAGAAGTTGGCTTGGGCAGGAATGACTATTCGGGGAGGAAATATGGATTGACACGAATGCCTTCGCGGGGGAAACGTAGACAGTAGCACGAATGCATCTACACGGGGAAGAAGCAGGCAGTGGCACGAATGCCTCCACTCGAGGAAGAAATAGGCAGTGGTCCGAAAATATTCACGCATGGGAGACGTAAGAAGTGGCACGAATGCCTCTGCGCTGGGGAGATGTAGGCAGCGGCTAGATTGCTACTACGTCTTAGAGAAGTAGGTAGTCCCAAGAATGCCTCTATACGGGGTAGAAGTAGGAAGTGGCAAGTTCTTCTACGCGGGTCAGAAGTAGGCAGTGTCACTAATGCCTCTACGCGGAGGAGAAATAGGCAGTGGCACGAATGCCTCTACTTGGTTGAGAAGTAGGCAGTGGCACAAAAGACTTTACGCATGGAAGACTTAGGCATTGGCACGAATGCCTCTACGCATTTGAGAAGTAGGCATGGGCACGTATGACTCAACGCGGGAAGGAAATATGCAGTGACACGAATGCCTCTGCGCTGGGTCGATGTAAGCATCGGCACGAATGCCTTTACGCGGGGAAAAGGAGGCGTGGCACGATTGTCTCTACGCGGCGGATTATGCAAGGCACAATGTACGCGGGCGAGAAAAAGGCAGTGAAACGAAAGCCTCTACGCAAGGGAGAAGTAGGAATTGGCATGAATGCCTCTACGCAGGTGAGAAGTAGGCAGTGGCATAAATGCTTGTACGCTAGGGAGAAATAGGCATTTGCACTAGGGATGCTTCCACTTGAGGGAAAAGTAGGCTGTGACACGAATACCTCTACGCGGGGGAGACGTAGGCAGCGGCACGAACGCCTCCATGCGGGGGATAAATAGGCATTGGCACGAATGCCTTTGAGCGGGGTAATAGCAGGCAGTGGCAAAACTGCCTCTACGCGCGTGAAAATTAGGCATTGGCACGAATGCCTCTACGCGTTTGAGAGGTAGGCATGGGCTGGAATGACTACGCGGGGAGGAAATATGGATTGACACGAATGCCTTTACGCGGGGGAAACGTAGGTACTAGCACGAATGCATCTACGCGGGGAAGAATCAGGCAGTGGCACGAATGCCTTCCCTCTAGGCAGAAATAGGCAGTGGTCCGAAAACCTTAACGAATGGAAGACTTTGGCAGTGGCACGAATGCCTCTGCGCTGGGGAGATGTAGGCAGCGGTTAGAATGCCTCTACGTGTTGGAGAAGTACGCAGTGGCACGAATGCGTCTATGCGGGGGAGAATTAGGAAGAGGAAAAGGCTTCGTGGCGTGGCAGAATTAGGCAGTGAAACACATGCCTCTACGCGGAGGAGAAATAGGCAGTTGCACGAATGCTTCTACACGGAGGAGAAATAGGCGTTGGCAAGAAGGACTCTACTTGGGGAGGAAATAAGCAGTGACAGGAATGCCTCTGCGCTGGGGATATGTACGCAGCGGCTAGAATGCCTCTACGTGTTGGAGAACTAGTTTGTCCCAGGTATGCCTCTATACGGGGTACAATTAGGAAGTGGCAGTAGGAAAAGGCATAAGTAGGCAGTGACACGAATGGCTATACGCCGCTGAGAAATAGGCAGTGGCACGAATGTCTCTACTTGGGGGAGAAGTAGGCAGTGGCACGTATGCCTCCAGTCGAGGGAGAAGTAGGCAGTGGCACGTTTGCCTCTACGCGGGGTAAACGTAGGCAGTGTCACGAATACCTTTGCGCTTGGGAGATGTAGGCAGCGGCTAGAATGCCTCTACGTGTTTGAGAATTAGGTAGTCCCAAGAATGCCTCTATGCGGGGTAGAAGTAGGAAGTGCCAAATTTTAATAAGCGGGCATAAGTAGGCAGTGAAAAGAATGCCTCGACGCGGGGGAGAAATAGGCAGTGGCACGACTGCCTCTCCTTGCAGGGGATTAGGCAAGGCACGAATGCAATCTATGCGGGTGAGGAATAGGAGGTGAAACGAAAGACTTTACGCAGGGGAGAAGTAGGCAGTGGCAAGAATGTCTCTATGCTGGGGAGAGGTAGGCATTGGAACTAGGAATGTCACTACGAGAGGGAAAATTTGGCAGCGGCACGAATGCCTCCACGCGGAAGAGAATAGACAGTGGCATGAATACTTCCACGCAGAACAGAAGTAGGCAGTGACACGAATGCCTGTACGTGGTAGAGTGGTAGGCAGTGGCAGAAATGCCTCTACACCTGGGAGATGTAGGCGGCGTCACGAATGCCCTTTACGCGGAGTAGACTTCGGCAAGGAACGAATGACTCTACTCAAGGGAAGAAGTAGGCCATGGCAGGGAGGAAAAATGGTGCGGTAGGCAGTCGTACGAAGAGAGAAGTAGGTAGTGGCACGAATTCCTCTACGCCGGGGAAAAGTAGACAGTGGCCGAATGCCTCTACGCGGGGGAGAATTAGACAGTGGTAGGAATGCCTCTACGTGGGAAAACAGGCATCGGAAAGAATGCCTCTATGAACCAGAAGTAGTCAGTAGCACGAAAGCTTCTACACGAGGGAGAAGTAAGCAGTATCATGAATGCCTCTACGCAGGAGAGAAGTGGGCATTGCCACGAATGCCTCTAGGCTGCGGAGAAGTAGGCAGTGGCAAGAGAAATGCATTTACTCGGGGCAGAAATAGGCAGTGCCAGGAATGCCTCTAGGCGGGGGAAAGGTTTTTACTGGCACGAATGCCTCTACCTGGGGGAGAAGCAGGTAGAGGCACGAATGCCTCTACGCGGGGAAAAGTAGGCAGTGGCACGAATGCCTTTACGCGGGGAAAAGTGGGCCGCGTGGGATGATGCAAGGCACGAATGAAATCTATGCAGTGTAACGAAAGCCTCTAATTAATGGAGAAGTAGGAAGTGGCACGAATGCCTCTACGCAGGGGAGAATTAGGCAGTGGCAAGAATACTTGTACGTTGGGGAGAAATAGGCATTGGCGCTAGGGATGCCACTATGAGAGAGAGAAAAAGCAGCGGCACTAACGCCTCCACGCGGGGGAGAAATTAGCAGGGGCACGAATGCTTTTAGGCAGGAGAGAAGCAGGCAGTGGCAGGAATGCCTCTACGCTGGGGAGATTTAGGCATTGGCAAGAACGCCTCCACGTGGGAGGGTAGGAAAAGCACGAATGCAATCTATGCAGGCGAGAAGTAGGCAGTAGCACGAAAGTCTTTACGCATGAGAGACGTAGGCAGTGGCACGAATGCCTCTTCGGTGGGGAGATGTAGGCAGCGGATAGAATGCCTCTACGTGTTGGACAAGTAAGCAGTAGCACGAATGCCTTTACGCTGGGGAGAATCAGGCAGTAGCTCGAATTCCTCCACTCGAGAGAGAAGTAGGCAGTGGCACGAAAGCCTTTACGGAGGATGGACGCAGGCTGTGGCACGAAAGCCTCTGCGCTGGGAATATGTAGGCAGCGCCTCGAAAGCCTCTACGTGTTGGTGAAGTAGGTAGTCCCACGAATGCCTCTATACGGTGTAGAAGTAGGAAGTGGCAAATGCTTCTACCCGGGGCAGAAGTAGGCAGTGACACTAATTCCTCTACGTGGGGGAGAAATTAAGAGTGGCTCGAATGCCTCTACTTGGTGGAGAAGTAGTCAGTAGCACGAATGCCTCCACTCGAAAGAAAAGTAGGCATTGGCAAGAATGCCTCTGCGCTGGCGAGATGTAGTCAGCGGCTCGAATTCATCTACCTGTTAAAGAAGTAGGTAATCTTACGAATGTCTCTATGCGGGGTAGAAGTAGGAATGCCAGTAGGAAGGGGCAGAAGTAGGCAGTGACACGAATGCCTCTACACGGTGGAGAAATAGGCAGTGGCACAAATGTCTCTACTTTGCGGAGAAGTAGGCAGTAGCACAAATTCCTCCACTTGGAGGGAGAAATAGGCAGGGGTACGAATGCCTCTACGCAGGGGAGACGTAGGCAGTGGATAGAATGCCACTACGTGGGGGAGGATTAGGCAGCAGGAGAAATGACTCTACCCAGAGGTTCAGTAGGCAGTGGCACGAATGCCTCTACCTGGGGGATAAGCAAGTAGTGGCACGAATGCCTCTACGCGAGGAAAAGTGTGTAGTGGTTCGAATGACTTTACGCGGTGGAAATTGGGCAGTGGCACGATTGTCTGTACGCGGTAGATTATGAAAGGCACGAATGCAATGTATACGGACGAGAAATACGCAGTGGAACGAAAGGCTCTACGCAAGGGAGAAGTAGAAAGTAGCTCGAATGCTTCTAGGCAGGGAAGAAGGCGGCAGTGGAATGAATGCTTGTACGCTGGGGAGAAATAGGCATTGGCACGAATGCCTTTAGGCTGGGTAGAAGCAAGCAGTGGCAGGACTGCCTCTATGCAGGGGAGAATTACGCATTGGAACGAATGCCTCTACGCGTTTGAGAAGTAGGCGTGTGCAGGAATGACTCCACGTGGGGAGGAAATATAGAGTGACACGAATGCCTCTCCGCGAGGTAAAAGTAGCCAGTAGCACATCTACGAGGGGAAGAAGCAGGCAGTGGCACAAATGCCTCCTCTCAAGGGAGAAGTAGGCAGTGGTCCAAAAGCCTTCACGCATGGGAGACGTAGGCAGTGGCACGAATGCCTCTGCGGTGGGGAGATTTAGGCAGCCGTTAGAATGCCTACGTGTTGGAGAAGTAGGCAGTGGCACTAATAGCTCTATGCGGGGGAGGGGTAGCAAGTTGCAAATGCTTTTAGGTGGGGCAGAATTAGGCAGTGAAACGACTGCCTCTACGCGTAGGAGAAATAGCCAGTGGCACGAATGCCTCTACATGGAGGAGAAATAGTCCCGGGCACGTCTGCCTCTAATTTGTGGAGAAGGGGGCAGTGGAACGAATGGCTCTACGTGGGGAGGAAATATGCAGTGACACGAATGCCTTTGCGCTGGATAGATGTAGGCAGCGGCTAGAATACCTCTACTTGCTGGAGAAGTAGGTAGTCTCACGAATGCATCTATACGGGGTAGAAGTAGGAAGTGGCAAATGCTTCTACTCGGGGCAGAATTAGGCAGTGATTCTAATGCCTTTACGCGGGGGATAAATATGGAGTGGCTTGAATGCATCTACTTGGGGGAGAAGTAGGCAGTGGCAAGAATGCCTCCACTCGAAAGAAAAGTAGGCAGTGGCACGCAAGCCTCTACGGGGGGGAGACCTAGGCAGTGGCACCAATGCCTCTGCGCTGGGGAGATGTAGGCAGCGTTGGAGTGCCTCCACTTGAGGGAGAAGTAGGCAGTGGCACGAAAGCCTTTACGCAGGGCAGACGTAGGCAGCGGCACGAATGCCTCTGCGCAGGGTATATTTAGGCAGCAGCTAGAATGCCTATACGTGTTGGAGAAGTTGGTAGTCCCAGGAATGCCTCTATACGGGGTAGAATTAGGAACTCGCATTGGAAGGGGCAAAAGTAGGCAGTGACACGGATGGCTCTACGCGGGGGAGAAATAGGCAGTGGCACGAATGCCTCTACTTGGGGTTGAAGTAGGCAGCGGCCTGAATGCCTCCACTCGAGGTAGAAGTAGGCAGTGGCACGAATGCCTCTGCGCTGGGGAAATGTAGGCAGCGGCTAGAGTGCCTCCACTCGAGGGAGAAGTAGGCAGTGGCACGAAAGTCTTTACGCAGGGGAGACGTAGACAGTGGCACGAAAGTCTTTACGCAGGGGAGACGTAGACAGTGGCACGAAATGCCTCTTCGCTGGGGAGATGTAGACAGCGGATAGAAATGCCACTACGTGGGGAAGGATTAGGCAGCGGCAGAAATGCCTCTACGAGGAGGTTTAGTATCCAGTGGCACGAATTCCTCTACCTGGGGGAGAAGCAATTAGTGGCACGAATTCCTCTACCTGGGGGAGAAGCAATTAGTGGCACGAATGCCTCTACCTGGGGGAGAAGCAATTAGTGGCACGAATGCCTCTACCTGGGGGAGAAGCAATTAGTGGCACGAATTACTCTACGCGGGGAAAAGTAGGCAGTAGCCCATATCAACATTAGCCCATATCAACATTAGCCCATATCAACATTAGCCCATATCAACATTAGCCCATATCAACATTAGCCCATATCCACATTAGCCCACATCCACATTAGCCCACATCCACATTAGTCCACATCAAGGCTGGGCCCACATTCAGGCTGGGCCCACATCCAGGCTGAGTCCCCACATCGAGCATGGGCCCACATCGAGCATGGGTCCACATCGAGCATGGGCCCACATCCAGGCTGGGCCCACATCCAGGCTGGTCCCACATCCAGGCTGGGTCCACATCCATGCTGGGCCCACATCCATGCTGGTCCCACATTGAGCATGGGCCCACATCAAGCATGGGCCCCTATCAAGCATGGGCCCTTATCAAAAGGGGCCCCTATCAACATGGCCCCCTCTCAAGATGGGCCCCTCTCAAGATGGGCGCCTCTCAAGATGAGGCCCCTCTCAAGATGGGCCCCTCTCAAGATGGGCCCTCTCAAGTGGACCCCTCTCAAGATGGGCCCCTCTCAAGATGGCCCCTCTTAAAATGAGCCCCTCTCAAGATGGGCCCCTCTCAAGATGGGCCCCTCTCAAGATAAGCCCCTCTCAAGATGGGCCGCCCCTCAAGATGGGTTCCTCTCAAGATGGGCCCCTCTCAAGATGGGCCCCTTTCAAGATTAGGCCCCTCTTAAGATGGGCCCCTCTCAAGATAGGCCCCTCTCAAGATAGGCCCCTCCAAGATAGGCCCCTCTCAAGGTAGGCCCCTATCAAGATAGGCGCCTGTCAAGATAGGCCCCTATCAACATAGGCCCCTATCAACATAGGCCCCTATCAAAATAAGCCCCTATCAACATAGGACCCTATCAACATAGGACCCTATCAACATAGGCCCCTATCAACATAGACCCCTATCAAGATAGGCCCCTATCAAGATAGGCCCCTATCAAGATAGGCCCCTATCAAGATAGGCCCCTATCAAGATAAGCCCATATCCAGATAAGCCCATATCCAGATAAGCCCATATCAAGGTAAGCCCATATCAAGATAGGCCCATATCCAGATGGGCCCATATCCAGATGGGCCCATATCCAGATACGCCCATATCCAGATAAGCCCATATCCAGATAAGCCCATATCAAGATGGGCCCATATCAAGATGGGCCCATATCAACACGGGTTCATATCATCACAGGCTCATATCATCACGGGCTCATATCATCACGGGCTCATATCATCACGGGCCCATATCAACACGGGCCCATATCAACACGGGCCCATATCAACACTGGCTCATATCAACACTGGCTCATATCAGCACGGGCCCATATCAATCACGGGCCTATATCAATCACGGGCCCATATCAATCACGGGCCCAGATCAATCACGGGCCCATATTCACACGGGCCCGTATCATCCTCTGGCCCATATCAACCACGGGCCCATATCAACCACGGGCACATCTTAACACTGGCCCATATCAACACCGGCCCATATCAACCACGGGCCCATATTCACACGGGCCCATATCAACCACGGACCCATATCAATCACGGGCTCATATCAATCACGGGCCCATATCAATCACGGGCCCATATCAACCACGGGCACATATTAACACGGGCCCATATCAACACCGGCCCATATCAACCACGGGCCCGTATTCACACGGGCCCATATTCACACGGGCCCATATCAACCACGGACCCATATCAACCACGGGCCCATATCAACACGGAATGAACCCGCTTCTCACCTCCGCCGGTAGGAGCCCACAGGCCAGATGGACCCTCCTCAGCCAGGTCTTTCACTGAAATGGAGAAGGTCCTGGTGGTCGCAGGGGCACTGGTTGGGGGAGATCCCTTCCCTCTTTGTACTGTCTCGGAGGCCGCAGCCGTTTGAGGAGGACCTTGCATAGGTGCGGTTTCGGGTTCTGTGCTTGGCGCCGGGCCCGGTTTATCCCTCCATGGAAGGCCTTACTGTCTGAGGCTGGGTTGTCTCAAGGACCATGTCTATCACAGGACGGGCCTCCAGTTGGCCATCCCCTCCCACGATATCGCCGGTCCCGTTGGTAGCGTCACCAGTCATTGTAGGGAGGCACAAGCCTTGACCACGGCAAGGTTCAATATTCTTGCCAGCAGGTCTTTTGAGAGAAGCGACCGAAGGGGCCTGGCTTCCCTCTGCCCCCTAAGGGGGTTTGCCCTACCCAGCCGCTTCAATAGGGAGCGCTCGGCAATGGGCTGCTGCTGGCTTTCTTGGCAGTCCCCTTGGAAAGAAAAGAGGGAACTGCCGCTGAAAAAAGAGGTGCCCGAAATCACCTCCACAGAAAGGGGTCAGGGGGAGTCCCTACACCCGTAGGCGTAGGAGAGGAGTAAGCCTCCTCCCTGGTTAAAGAAATATGGAGGGTCCCTTGCGCAAGAACAGTGGTGGGGACCTCCATGTTTTCTGTGAAGCTGCCCGAGGGCGCCTCCGTCGATGGAACAGGAGAAGTTGAGTTTTTTCATCTATGGGCATGGTGACCCTATTTTTTCCTCGGGATGCAATAGCACATCACCCCTCACAGTAGGCCGCTCTGCAAGGGGTGCTTACGACTCTAGCAGAGCCAGGTGCCGTCGTTAAAGGCAACCCCTCCCCCCTGGGGACCTGGCAGCCCTTCAGCATGGCGGCTCCACCTTGGGTACAGCGTAAAATCAAGGATAATGCTGAAGTTAGAAGGAAAAGGGATGTGAGGAAGGTAAGGGTGGGGATGAAGCAGGTTGATAAAAATACCCTATCCCAAACCGGAGCTCACTGGTTAGAGAACGTTGTCCCCTCCCCCCTCAGCCCCGATACGGGAGGGTTGGCTGAGAAGAAGGTCAGTATCTACCCTGTGAAATTAGAGGCCTACCAGAGAAAGTTGTGGGAGAGGTTGTATGAAAAGCGAGGAAACAAGTGCTGAGTCCCGTCAGCACGGCGGCCAGGATGGCAAATCGCCGCGCCCCATACGGGGGCATAATCCGCCATCCACACTCCCTCAGAATCCCAGAAGATGGGTCCGGTACTTGATGCGGGTCGTTGAGCCTCGGTGCTTCCAGGCCATGCTTTCGAGCTTGGTCTCGGGATCCCAGTGATGGACCCACGTTTCATCACCTCTCACTATGCGTGACTCGAATCCTGCCGGGTCTTGGTTGTACAGGCCTAGCAGCTTCTCCGAACTTTGACGACGTTAAAGTCGATTATAGGGCGTTTAGTTTTGTGAGGTTTCTAGGGACCCAATGGGCATAGACCTTGGTCATGGCCAAATTGTCGTGGATGATGTTGATAACATTTTCATGTGATATTCCAAGTTTTTGCTCAGCTCAATTTCTTCGACCTTTACCTGTCGATTTTCGAGGATCATCCTCTCCACACGGGCCACTTTATCCTCGTTGGTCACGTCTGACGGGCGTCCTGGACGGGGGTCATCTTCAAGGGATTCACGACCATGGCGGAACTCCCTATTCCAGCGAGCAATGCTTGCATAGGAAGGGGCGGTGTCGGTGTACACTGCAACCATGCGTTCATGGATTGCTTTTGCATCCTGGCCTTCCATAGTCAAAAATTTGATCACTGCGCGGTGCTCAACCTTCTCCATTGTTGAAAAATTTGGGACTGACGATCTGCGATCAGCTACTGCTTCTTAAATAGACGAGGCAGGAGCGTGCGGCTGCAGGTCCTGACTTGTCATAACTTGTCCTAACACTCCCACAAACAGCCATCTCCCTTCCTCTGTTTTGCCCTACCAATTCGCAAAACTTATTGAGCGCCCCTGGTACATTAAGGCAAGAAAATGAACCGGTTCTCGGGCAGTGATGCGCAAACTCATGCACATTTAAGTCGCCTATCTCAAGCTTTCGATCAGATCGGCAAAGACTTGCAGCCTGGGATTTATTGAATAGTTTCTTTAGAGAGGATGTCTGCCATTCAGTTCTCCAAGCAAGAGAAAGGTTTTTTTTTTTTTTTTTTTTTTAAAGGGGCTATCTGGCGACTGCCCACTTGGGCATAAGTCGCCGCAAACAAACAGCCCAGTTCTAGGCTACTTTGGAAAAAAAAATTTTAATAGAAACAACAATAAAAAGGGATAACAATCAGGGAGCAAGCTCCGGCGTCAGGGGGAGGTCCCAATCCCCCCGGCCCAGGAGCCTGCGTCCTACAAAAAAAACAACAAGTTAAATACAAGGGAGAAGCCCGGCCTCCCCCCAAAAGTCAACAAGTCCACAAGTAAATGAGCACGAACTCGTCCCGAGCACAAGGGACAGGCGGTAGCGACCCCGCCCATCCCGGTACCGAAACAGCTATCATGCGCGAAGATCACGCAGACTGAGACATTCGACAAAAATGTGGCGAACAGTCTGGGGGATGACGCAGTCGTCGCAATAGAGCGGTGGCGATCGCTCCATCAAAAAGCGATGCGACACACGAGTATGTCTGATTCGGAGACGACAGAAAGCAACCTGAAGCCATCGCGATATTGGAGGATAGGTCCATGGGAACAGTCGTGGCGCAAAGCACGCAACTTTAAGTTCCCTTCGATCGTCACCCATCTTCTTCTCCAAGCAGTCCCAGACCTGCCCGTATTACTGCCATGTAGTCGGTGTGAGGAAGAGCGAAACGCTGGTCCGGTCACAGAGTCCTCGCGGACTCTTTGGCGCCCTCATCGGCTCCCTCATTCCCCGCAATTCCTACATGTCCAAGAACCCAGCAGAAGATAATCTCGACATCTGCCCGGCTCGCCAAAACCGTGGCATCACGGATATCGCGAACCAGGGGATGCGGAGATTCCAATGCCCAAAGAGCACTCAGTGCACTTTGTAAGTCGCTATAGATCACAATCCGGTCTCCTAACCGGGCACGTCGAGTAAACTCCCGTACCGAGTGGTGTATTGCGACCAGCTCGTCCGTGAAGACAGACGCAGCGCCTGACAGAGCCCCGCTGACTTTAAACAGAGGGGATACAGCGTGAAAGCCGACCCCCTCATGGGACTTGGAGCCATCCGTATACACTGGCACGGTTGCAGCGTGACACGAGATGTACTTCAGAAAGGTCGAACGCAATACTCCCGACGCCGTACAAGCTTTGGGAGCAGAGGCGTGGCGACAAATAGCCAAATGTGGTACCCTCCAGGGTGACGTCCTGGGCAGAACCAGGGGCGCTACCGGCCCGCGAGCTATATCTTGTTCTCGAAGGAGTTTCCTAGCCCTAAACTCAAAGGGCTTTGGGTATGACTGGGGTCTCTAAGCAACATAGGCACCATCGAGATCAGCTGCGGATGCAGTGAGAGCTGTTGGCGACTGAGGGAGGCGCCGGGCTCGCGCGTACAGGCAAGTGACCACTGCACGCGGCGAAGAGCCAGTGGCATCTCCCCAGAACCTCTTTCGGCAGCACCAAGGTGATGCCATTGATGCTCAAGGCAAAGAATGTGACACTGAGGACACTTCCTTGCGGGACACCCTCTTCCTGCTCCCTTACTCGGAGAGGGCTCCCCCCACCCGTACGCGGAATCGACAATCTCGCAAAAATTCAAATATAAACATTGGGAGGCGTCCCCTCGCTCCCATCGTGTGGAGAGTCTCCATGATACCGTATCGCTATGCGGACTCATAGGCCTACTCTAGATCGAAAAATACCATCGCGTAGTGCTGTCTACGAAGGAAATCCTCACAGACGGCATTTTTTAGTCGGAGCAGAGCATCCGACGTGGAGTAGAACTTACGGAAGCCGCACTGTGCAGAAGAGAGATGGCCTTCGCTGTCCAGGAAAAAGGCTAGTCTAACATTTACCAATTTATCCATCAACTTGCACACGCAAAAGGTTAGAGAAATTGGGCGGAAACCAGTCGGGGTAGAAGGATCTCTCCTCGGTTTGCGAAAGGCGAGCACAGTAGCGTTTCGCCAGGAATCTGAGGGAAGACCCTCCACCCAGATCCTGTTGAACAAATTTAACAGAAATGCCATGCCTCGCTCACCCAGGTGCTTAAGCATGGCGTACGGGACATTGTCCGGACCATGTGAGGTGTCCGCGCACGGAGCGAGATCGAAGCGCAACTCACTCCCAGTAAACCTGTCGTTGAAGGGTTCTCCGACCCTGGAGGTAAAGTCCAGCGGGCGGCCTTCCCCAACATCACGACGTGCATTGAATGCTGGCGGAGCAGTATCCCGGCTAGAGAATGCGGAAAAAGCGGTCGCGAAGGATTCCGCCACGGATGCGGGGTGGTCCGAGATTGCGGTCCCATTCTCCTGGAGAACGGGATGGAGAACTTGCCCCGAATCCTTTTGACTCGCCTCCACACCTCTGCTAAAAGGGTCTTCCCGTTAAGTGAAGACACGTATGCCCGCCAAGAAGAGCGGCGGGCGTGCTTTGAAATATACCGGAACCTAGCCCTAGCCCGACGAAATTCAGCGACAGTGAAATCGTTCGGGCGGCGCTTATAGCGCATGTAGGCATAACGCTTCTGTTTGAGGGCCGTCTCACACTCGGCTGACCACCATGGGAGTAGTCGGCGTGCAAAACGGCCAGACGTCCTAGGAATAGTAGTCAGGCCTGCGGCGATGAGGTTGCCAGAGAAGAACTCAACGTCCTCATCTACCGACCTAAACTCCTCGAGAGATAGAAAATTCAGACATTTCCTAAAATGCAGGCCACTGCGCGTGCGCCAAGCACCACCGAAGTTGTCTCTTAGGCGGCATTTGCCCTGAAAATGATATTTGAATGGGAAAGTGATCACTACTATGGAGGTCATCGACCAAAGATAGGTCAAGGCAAGAAAATGAAGCGGTTCTGGGACAGTGATGCGTAAACTCATCCACCTTTAGGACACCCATCTCAAGCTCTTCGATCAGATCGGCAAGTTCTTGTCCCCTGGGATTTATAGAGTAATCTTTTCAGAGAGGATGCCTGCCGTTAAGATCTCCAAGCAAGACAAAGGGCCTCGGCAACCGTGCCAAGACGCGGCAGGAGTCCCCCGCGTCGAAGTCAGCTGACGGTGGAATGTACGCAGAAATAACAGTATACCTCCTATCCATGTGAAGCTGCATAGCCACTGCCGGAAAAGAGGTAGCTAAAGTAAAAAGAAGAACGGAGACATCATGCCGGGTATAAACCGCTTTTCCCCCAGCACGGCACCCATCTCCTGGTGGTGTGGTCGCAAAACCCTTATACCCAGCGAGGGCGAGCAGGAGGCACGCGCCTAGCATGGTCTGCTGCAGCAAAAAATAGCTCTTGGGGAACGGGACGAAACGAGCTTTATTTTCTTTTTTCTTTATTATTAAGGGGCTATCTGGCGACTGCCCACTTAGGCATAAGTCGCCGTAAACAAACAGCCTAGTTCCAGGCTATTTAAATAATTTGAACAGAAAACAAAAATAAAAAGTAATAATAATAACAATAACAAAAACAACAACTAAACCTAGTTAAATGAAAGGGAGAAGGCCGGCCTCCCCCAAATAGTCAACAAGTCCACCAGTCAATGTACACGCACTCGTCCCGAGTACAAAGGACAGGCGGTAGCGACCCCGACCATCCCAGGACCGGGACAGGTAACGTGCGCGAAGATCACCCAGGCTGCGACATTCGACAAGAATATGCCGAACAGTCTGGGGGACGACGCAGTCGTCGCAATAGGGCGCAGGCGAGCGCTCCATCAAATAGCGATGCGTCACACGAGTGTGTCCGATTCGGAGACGACAGAAAGCGACCTGTAGCCGTCGCTGCATTGGGGGATAGGTCCATGGGAACAGTTGCGGCGCAATGGCACGCAACTTTAAGTTTCCTTCGACCGTATTCCATCTTCTTTGCCAAGCAGTCCAGGACGAAACGAGCCTCAGCAGCTCCTCCTAGTTGGTCCGGAGTCCCTTGCAATTCTATTGAAAGAATATGCTCTCCAGGCCTAGCTCGTAGGAGACATGGAGGCCTTCTTCGAACAGAAGACCCTCATGGAAATGGCCGTACGCTTCCCGGAGGCAGAACTCCGGGCGCTGTTAGCTGAACAATGAGCTGAAGGCGCTGTCTCTTTCGAAGAGTTATTTGGAGAGGTTGGGCTCGCTATGCGAGTCTTTTCCTCCCTACGCCTCGAAACCTTAGGCAGGCGTTGCGGCTTTGGAGGCTGGGGAACCTCTTTTCGAGGATCCACCCTCTCCGAGCTACCCAGCCCACCACTAGGTTTGGGCAAGGGAGCCGAAGCTCCTTTGTTGCTGTCCTCCTTTCGGGGGCAACTTTAGAAACCCAGCAAGATGGCTAGGCGACCAACTTCAGAGGTTTTGCCTCCTATAAGTCTAACGACTCTGTGGATGCGCGTGGCCGTTTCGCCTCAAGGGGAACAGTTACGCTGGGGGAAGGAGGGGAGCCTTGGTTTTAGCCGGGGCTGGGTTTGAGCCCTTTGTGCTGCTAGCTTTACCAGGGGAACGCCCGGGTGGAGTAGAGCCCGCACAAGGGCTCCGGATGGGCGCAGAAACGACCTTGCTCGTTGGCTTGGATGAGCCAGGAGTAGAAGGTTTCTTTCTAATCATTGAGGCGTAAGACGCCCCATGCAGAGCCAGGCGCGCCAGGACCAAGTCCTTAGCCTCGCGGAATGAGAGTCGATCCTGGGCCTGAACGGCAAGGATTTCTTTCTCAAGGAGACATTGCTTCGAAGAAGCGGGGTACGGCGCTCCATAATAGACACACTTTGCCACACACGATTTAGACTTATCGTGTGCGGCCTTGGAGCAATTTACACATATATACTTTTATCTGGAATGGCGTCTCTAATCTCCTTCTGAATTCGCTTTTGAAGTTTTTTCTCTTGTCCAAGCCTATGGAGGAGCAAACTCAGAAAATACGAGGTCTGAGAAATTAAAATATCTTTTCAATAGTCAAGATATTAGGGGAATACGGGAGACAACCAATTGTATTAAAAAAAAACCCGTGTGATCCAGATGCAATTCTTTTATAGTATGATTACCTATAATATATTGTTCTGATCTTTGTAATCTGTAGCTATCATGTTTTTTATGAGATAATTACATTCATGGGTTTTATTTATCTAAAATCTTTTAATATTCTTAGAATTATTCTCTCCTTTTTATGTTTGAAAAAATATGACGGCTTTACGTTTACACCTTTGGAAGGGAAAGAAAACTCGTTTCAAGTTACAGTTGTTTCTATGTACAAATTATTAAGGGTTGGAGAGACTAAAGGATATTTTCTTCCATGATTCAAATCTGACCCTTTACATCAAGACAGGTGGGCGCTGGAATTACATTGAATATATGTTGAACATCTTTTAAATCTCAAAGTAGAGTCCTAAAATAACCAATTTATGTTGACAATAATTAGTTTTGCACGGTCGGGCCATGTTTTTTAGGGCCATTAATTCGACGATATGATCACTTTGTTCATCCTGAGACTTGCACAGAAATTCAAAGCTGAGTGAGCTGAAATCCCCCTTATTCAGCCCGAGTTTCCAACCTGATATATGAAGGGCAGGTTTTTTTTCTTCTAATTAGGATATCCAGGATCTTTCCAATTGTACGTTCAGTCATGCTTCGTAGAAAAAAATTTTCCCTAACGGTTACTTTTTACCAATTTTATTGTTTTTTTTCGTGATTGTGCAGAAGGAGAAAATCCCCATCCCCTGCGTTGCCATTCTCAGATTTCCATAAGTCACATGGCAAAATACTGAATAAAATAATCTTTTCACTCAATTGTAAATAAGCTTTGTTGGGTGCTCGATTCTATGTAGACAAGTGCAAATTAAATTTAGTGGTCACCAAAACATCCAATGCGTTTACATACCGATGCTCCACATGCATGGCCAGTTCACTCAGGAAATAGAAAATAAAAAACAAAAAAAGCAAAGCCAAAAACAAAAAGCGAATACCCTAAGGGCTTGAGTCGCCGTAATTTAAATACCTTCTAGGCTACATTATAAAACCAAACAAATCAATAAAAAAGCAAAGCCAACAAAAAGCAAGAAGGAAGCAGATCCAGGCGTAGGGAAAATGGGGAGCTACAATAGATAGACATCGATATCCTATATAGAGACAAAGAAACAATCGAAAAATACACAGCCTTATGCAATGTTAGCAGAATTAATAATTCTAATACACATTTTAATTTATCGTTCAAGTGTTACGTGGAAGACATTCTCGAGTAGATACTTCACCTCGCCTATAACTAGATACTTTCATTCATTCTTATAATATCTTTAGCGCAATATAAAAAGCTTTATTTCGTTTACAGATGTCACAAGTGTATAAAGAGTGAAGAGAAAATAAGAATTCTGAAAATTACAAAACGAATAAAGAAAAATATTTATTAATATGAGAATGTGTTGAACTTTTAACTACTGAAATTATGTAAGTTAAATTATAGTAGTGAAAAAGATTCGAATATAAAAGCAAAGGTGCATTGATAGAGCGAAATTTTGTCTGATTTTGTAAATGAACTTAAGAGAATTGTCACTCTTTGAGTGATACAACTTTAGAGAAGGATGAAACTATTCATTTCGTTTAATATAGTCATTCTCGGACTTTCATATAGGTTTCTAAATTCATCGAAAGTTACACACTTGCTCGAGAACATTTTTAAACCCCTCAAGAAGACTCCAGACACAGTTTGCATACATGATGCCAAAATATGATATACGCATATTGATTCACATTGCTGTAGGGAGATGAGGCTTACGTACGGTCGGGATTCCTGCAGAAATGAAGTCCATAATAACAGTATTGATGTCTCGTCTGTCCAAGCTTTTCGTGCACAAAAACCTGTTCATGAGCAATAGACGGGATTTCAGGAAATACTCTGTCTCCTGTGGTTTTTAGGAAGGGTTGAGCAAAATTTTTAATTCAAACAACGGAAAAAACTACCTGAAGGTTTTGAGTAATTTTGAAAATATAATGACAAGACTTTAATGGTTCTAAAGTTTGAATCGAAATGTTCTGAGTAGGTTATTAACCAAAATCTTAAAGGTGACATGTATGTTTTGTATTTGGGGAGAAATTTGCTGATGGGTTGAAAAATAGATATTGAAAAGTGAAGGGATGAAATAAGATTTCCTGATGGTTTTGATGGAGTAAAAAGATTTCCTGGCGGTCTTAAATATAAAAAGAATGAGAAATCATAGCCTAGCGGTTTGAAGACGGAAGAGCAGAAAATATTTCCTGACTTTTTTTAAGATAGGATAAAAATTGATTCCCAGGTGGTTTTTAAGATGGAATGAAAAAGGGATTCCTCAACGGGGTTTAAGATGGAATGAAAAAGGAAAACGCGAAAGTTTTTAAGATAGAATGAAAATTGATTACCCGAAGGTTTTTAAATGGAATGAAAAATTGATCCTAACGGTTTTTAAGATGGAATGAAAAAAAGGATTCCTACGATTTTTTAAGATTGAATGAAAAAATATCCATGAAGATTTTTAGATGTAATGAATAAAGGATTCCAAACGTGTTTTATTGAATAAAAAAAGATTTATTAACAGTTTTAAATTTAAAAGGAATTAAAAGTGATGTTCAAGCGGTTTTGAAAACGAGAGCTGAGGAAAGATTTCCTGATGGCTTTGAAAGTTTCTTGGCGATTTCCTGATTCTTTGGCATTTTGGGATGATGGGGGTTAAAGGAAAAGCATGAATGTTTTAAGGATTTAAGAAATTAAATATTTTCATATTTTTTAAAAACGATTTCCTTAACGTTTCATTATTTTAGATGTCTAATTTTCAGGAAGTTTCCACAGGCGCAATGGCG
This sequence comes from Ceratothoa steindachneri, assembly GCA_963969495.1. Lineage (NCBI taxonomy): Eukaryota > Metazoa > Arthropoda > Malacostraca > Isopoda > Cymothoidae > Ceratothoa > Ceratothoa steindachneri. The sequence goes on from OZ018326.1 coordinate 103,546,575, forward strand.
CGCAACTTTAAGTTCCCTTCTACCGTCTCCTATCTTCTTTGCCAAGCAGCCCGGAGAGATGACGGAATTCCTGCCATAGAATCGGTGCGAGGAAGAACGAAACGCTGGTCTGGTCTCCCAGTCCTCGCGGACTCTTTGGCTCCCTCAGGAACTGCAATTCCTAAATGTGCAGAAACACTGTAGAAGAAAATATAGAAGTCCGCACGGCTGGCCAAAACCATGACGTCACGGATATCGCGAACTAGATTCCATTGCCCCAAAAGAACTTAGGGTGCTTTGTGAGTCGCTATAAATCACAATCCGGTCCCCGAACCGGGCACGTCGCGTAATTTCCCGTACCGAGCGGTGTATTGCAACCAACTTTGACGTGAAAACAGAGCAGCGCCTGACAGAGCACTGCCGACTTCAAATAGATGGGATACGGCGTGGAAATCGACCCCCTTCCTGGAATTTGAAGCCATCCATATACACTGGCACGGTTTCAGCGTGACATGAGGTGTGCTCTAAAAAAGTTGAACGCAATACTCTCAGCGCTATAAAAGCTTTGGGAGCAGAGGCGTGGCGACAAATGGTCCAAGGTAGTACCCTTCAGGGTGGCGTACTGGGCAGAACCAGGTAGCCATAGGCCCAAGAGCTATACTTAGCTCTCGAAGGAGTTTGCGAGCCGTAAACCCGAAGGGCTTAGGGTATGACTGGCATCTTTCGGTGGAATAAGCACCGTCAAGATCGGCTGCAAATGCACTGAGAGCTGTTGTCGACTGAAGGAGGCGCCGGCTCGCGCGTACAGGCAAATAATGCATTGTGCACGGCGCCAAGTGAGTGGAATCTCCCTAGCATCGATAAGTAGACACTCAATGTTGGACGTGCGGAAAGCACTGGTCGCCAGGCGAAGGCAGGTGTGTTGAAAAGAGTCCACCGCCTGCAATACAGGCTCGGTTTCAGATGCATAAAACTCGCATCCGTAGTCTAGATTCGAACGAACAAAGGATCGATAATTGTAAGACAGTAGCCTTATCAGCGCTCAACGTCACGGAGCGAACAATATCCATGGTGCGCGTACAAAAGATCCTAAAACTGGTAATATGAGCCTCCCAGGTGAGGCATCAGTCAAATAAAAGACCAAGAAAACGGTGTGATTTTACCACTTCCAGGCGTACCCCATTTGGAAACAAGTTTGGATCAGGGTGGAGCCGATAATAGCAGCAGAAGGGCACACCATATTCTTGGCCAAGAAAAACCGAAGCCGCTGCGCTTCGGCATAGCGAGAGACGTGGTTCAATGCCTGTTGGAGTTGACGCTCCAGAGTTGGCATCTGAGCCGCACCAAAAGAGATTGAAAGGTCGTCCACGTAGAGTGTAGCAAGAACGCCTTACCGCAGCAATGAACAGCTCATGCTACCTGAGTGGATACGGTGTTGGCCTCCCAACGTCGTGGTACGGGGTTCGATTCCGAATCCCGGCATGAGCGGACACAAACGTCAGCGCACGTAGAGATCTGGCTACCGATTGGTGGACGCACTGTGCTCACAATGTTGTCGGGCGAGTAGATCTTACACCTCTCACCACACCAAAGCCAATCACAACACTGCTTTCTTTCCTCTCCCGCCTTCACAGCACAACCCACACACTCACACTGTTCCAAAGAGACCTGGCGATGGTTATTTATATTCACGTACCTCTGACGCTGAACAGGTCCCTCTTCCCCAAGGGACCTGAATGCTCTTTGGTGTCAAAACATAATACTTCCTGGCACCTCTCACCAAAATAGGACCGGCTCCTGTGGCCCTCGAGCCGACAAGCGATTGTAATTCTGACCTTAAATAAAATATTTCATTATCCGGTCATGGATCCTCTCAGTATCATGAAAGGGTTGGCGATAACTAACTAACTAACTAACCGCAGCACTGAGGTGATGCCGTTGATGCTCAAGGCAAAGACTTGCCCCCTGGGATTAATAGAGTAGTTTCCAGATAAGGGGCGTCTACCGTTCAGATCTCCGAGCATGAGAAATTGCCTCCGCAACTGTGCCACGACGCAGCGGAAGTCCCCCAAATTGAATTGGGCTGATGGTGGAATGTACCCATAAATAACTTTATACCTCCTATCCAGGTACAGCTGCCCAACTACTGCCTGAAATGAGGCATCTAAAGTGCAGAGAAGAACGGAGATAGCATGCCAAGTGTGAATCGTGCATCCTCATGCCCGGCCCCCCATCCTGTGATTTTGGTGTCACAAAACCTTTATACACCAGGAGGGTCGGTAGGGGGCACGCGCCCAGCATAGTTTCATGCAAAAGGTAGCTAACAGAGAACGGGATGAGACAAGCTTCTGCAGCTACACCCATTTGATTTTTTTTTTTATTTAAGCGGCTATCTGTCGACTGCCGACTTAGGCATAAGTTGCCGTAAACAAACAGCCTAGTTCTCGGCTACTTTAAAAAATTGAACAGGAAACAACAATAAAAATAAATAACAATAACAATAACATAGCAATAACATATTAAAAAACAAAAACAACAACAACTAAACCGGGTTAAATGGAAGGGAGAAGGCCGGCCTCCCCCCAAAGGTCAATAAGTCCACCAGTCAAAGTGCACGCACTCGTCCCGAGTACAAGGGACAGGCGGTAGCGACCCCGCCCATCCTGGTACCGGGACAGGTGTCGTGCGCGAAGATCACCAGACTGGGACATTCGACAAGAATGTGCCAAACAGTCTAAGGGACGACGCAGTCGTTGCAATAGGGCGCAGGTGAGCGCTCCATCAAATAGCGATGCGTCACACGAGTGTGCCCGACTCGGAGACGACCGAAATCAACCTGAAGCCGCCGCGGCATTGGGGGATAGGTCAATGGGAACAGTCGCGGCACAATGGCACGAAACTTTAAGTTCCCTTCGACCGTCTCCCATCTTCTTTGCCACGCGGTCTGAAGAGCTGCCCGTATTCCTGCCATGTAGTCAGTGTGAGGAAGAGTGAAACGCTGGTCCGGTCGCAGAGTCCTTGCGGACTCTTTGGCACCCTCATCGGCGCGCTCATTCCCCGCAAATCCTACATGTCCAGGAACCCAGCAGAAGATAATCTCGACATCTGCACGGCTCGCCAAAACTGTGGCATCACGGATTTCGCGAACCAGGGGATGCGGAGATTCCAATGCCCCGAGAGCACTCAGGGCGCTTTGTGAGTCGCTATAGATCACAATCCGGTCTCCGAACCGGGCACGTCGCGTAATCTCCCGTACCGGGTGGTGTATTGCTACCAGCTCGGCCGTGAAGACAGACGCAGCGCCTGGTAGAGCCCCGCTGACTTCAAACAGAGGGGATACGGCGTGGAAGCCGACCCCCTCTTGGGACTTGGAACCATCCGTATACACTGGCACGGTACCAGCGTCACACGATGTGTGCTTTAAAAAGGTCAAACGCAATACTCCCGGCGCAGTACAAGCTTTGGGAGCAGAGGCGTGGCGACAAATAGCCAAATGTGGTACCCTCCAGGGTGGCGTCCTGGGCAGAACCAGGGGCGCCACCGGCCCGAAAGCTATATCTACCTCTCGAAGGAGTTTCTTAGCCCTAAACCCAAAGGGCTTAGGGTATGACTGGGGTCTCTCGGTGGCATAGGCACCATCGAGATCAACTGCGGATGCAGTGAGAGCTGTTGGCGACTGAGGGAGGCGCCGGGTTCGCGCGTACATGCGATTGATGCACTGCAAGCGGCTCAGAGCGAGTGGCATCTCCCCAGCATCGACAAACAGGCTCTCAATGGGGGAAGTGCGGAAGGCTTCGGTCGCAAGGCGAAGGCCGGTGTGGTGGATCGAATCCACCTTCCGCAATAAACGCTCGGCTGCGGATGCATAAAACTCGCATCCGTAGTCGAGCTTCGAGCGAACAAAGGATCGATAAAAAAGTAAGGCAGTAGCCCTATCTGCGCTTCAAGCGCTGAACGTCACGGAACGGAGAATGTCCATGGCGTGGGTTTAAGAGACCCTAAGGCTGCGAATATGAGCCTCCCAGGTGAGGCGTCGGTTGAATACAAGACCAAGGAAACGGTGCGACTCAACCACATCCAGGCGCACCCCATTATGAAACAAATCTGGGTCAGGGTGAAGCCATGGATGGCGGCAGAAGTGCACCACCTTAGTCTTGGCCAAAGAAAACAGAAAGCTGTGCGCTTCGGCATAGTGAGAGACGCGGTTCAATGCCTGTTAGAATCGACGCTTCAGAGTTTGCAGCTGGGCCGCGCCAAAAGAGATCGAAAGGTCGTCCACGTAGAGCGTAGCGAGAACATCTCCCGGCACCCCTGAGGTGATGCTGTTGATGCGAAGGGCAAAGAATGTGACACTGAGGACACTTCCCTGCGAAACACCCTCTTCCTGCTCCTTTGGGCCAGAGAGGGCTCCCCCCACCCGTACGCGGAATCGACGATCTCGCAAAAATTCAGATATAAACATTGGGAGGCGTCCCCTCGCATCCATCGTGTGGATAGGCTCCATAATACCGTATCGCCATGCGGTATCATAGGCCTTCTCCAGATCAAAAAACACCGTGGCGTAGTGCTGTCTACGAAGGAAAGCCTCGCAGACGGCATTTTCCCGTCGGAGCAGAGCATCCGACGTGGAGTGGAACTTACGGAAGCCGCACTGTGCAGAAGAAAGATGGCCTCTGCTATCTAGAAAATGGGCTAATCTAACATTTACCAATTTCTCCATCAACTTGCACACGCAAGAGGTTAGAGAGATTGGGCGGAAACCGGTCGGAGTAGAGTGATCTCTTCCCGGTTTGCGAAAGGCGAGCACAGTAGCGATTCGCCAGGAGTCTGGGAGAAGACCTTCCACCCAGATCCTGTTAAACAAATTTGACAGAAAGGCCATGCCTTGCTCACCCAGGTGTCGAAGCATGGCGTACGGAACATCGTCTGGACCATGGGCGGTGTCCGCGCACGAAGCGAGAGCGGAACGCAACTCACTAACAGTAAACTTGTCGTTGAAGGGTTCTCCGCCTCTGGAGGTAAATTCCAGCCGGCGGCCTTCCGCGACATCACAACGTGCATTGAATGCTGGCGAAGCAGCATCACGGCTAGAGAATGCGGAAAAAGCGGTTGCTAAGGATTCCGCCACGGACGCGGGGTCCCAGATTGCGGTCCCATTCTCCTGGAGAACGGGAGGGGCGTCCTGCGAGAACTTGCCCCGAATCCTTTTGACTCGCCTCCACACCTCAGCTAAAGGGGTCTTCCCTTTAAGTGAAGACACGTATGCCCGCCAAGAAGAGTGGCGGTCGTGCTTCGAAATATACCGGAACCTAGCTCTAGCCCGACGAAATTCAGCGACAGTGAAATCGTTCGGGCGGCGCTTATAGCGCATGAAGGCATAACGCTTCTGTTTGAGGGCCGTCTCACACTTAGCCGACCACCATGGGAGTGGTCGGCGTGCAAAACGGCCAGACCTAAACTCCTCGACTGAGATAGAGAATTCAGTCATTTCCTGAAATGCAGGCCACCACGCCTGCGCCAAGCACCACCGAGGTGGTCTCTCAGGCGGCAGTTGCCCTGAAAATGATATTTGAATGGGAAAGTGATCACTACCATGGAGGTCATCGACCACCTCCCAATCAAAATCAGGCTGTGCATCCGAAGAGCACAAAGATAGGTCGTGGCAAGAAAATGAAGCGGTTCTTGGAAAGTGATGCGTAAACCCATCCACGTTTAGAACACCCATCTCAAGCTCTTCGATCAGTTCAGGCAAGGACTTTTCCCCTGGGATTTATGGAGTAATCTCCCCAGAGAGGATACCTGCCGTTCAGATCTCCAAGCAAGAGATAGGGCCTCGGCAACCGTGCCACGACGCGGCGGAAGTCCCCCGCGTTGAAGTCAGCTGACGGTGGAATGTACGCAAAAATCAGAGTATACCTCCTATCCAGGTGCAGCTGCCTAGCCACTGCCTGTAAGGAGGTATCTAAAGAGAAAGGAAGAATGGAGACATCATGCCGGGTGTAAACCGCGCATTCCCCAGCCCGGCCATCCCGCGTTAGTGGGGTTGCAAGACCCATATACCCCGGAAGGGTGGGCAGGGGGAACGTGCCTAGCATGCTCTCCTGCAAAACGATAGCTAACGGGGAACGGGATGAGACGAGTCCACGGCAATTCCATTGAAGGAATATGCCCTCCAGGCCTAGCTCGGAGGAGACGCGGGGGCCCTCCTCGAACTGAAGACTCTCACGGGAATGGCCGTACGCTTCCCGGGGGCAGAACCCCGGGCGCTGTTGGCCGGACAAAGCGCTGAAGGCGCTGTCGCCTTCGAGGACTAATTGGGGGAGGTTGGGCTCGCCATGCGAGTCTTTTCCTCCCTCCGCCTCGAAACCTTAGGTGGGCGTTGCGGCTTTGGAGGTGGGGGGGCCCTTTTTTCGAGGAACCACCATCTCCGAGCCACTCGCTCCACCTCGGGGCATGGGCGAAGGGGCCGAAGCTCCTTTGTTGCTGTCCTCCTTCCGGGGAACAGCTTTAGGAACCCCGGAAGATGGCCTAGCGACCATCTTCAAGGGTGTTGCCTCCTGTGAGTCTAACGACTCGGTGGAGGCGCGTGGCCGTTTCGCCTTACGGAAAACGGTCACGCTGGGGGAAGAGGGGGGAGCCCTGGTTTATCCGGGGCAGATATGAACCCTTTTTGCCGCCAGCTTTACCATGGGAGCGCCCGGGTTGGGTAAAGCCCGCAGAATGGCTCCAAATGGGCGCGGAAACAACCATGCTCGTTGGCCTGGATGGGCCAGGAGCAGAGGGTGCCTTTCTAACTATTGAGGCATATGACGTCCCAGGCAGAGTCGGGCGCGCCAGGACCAAGTCCTTTGCCTCGCGGAATGAGAGTCAATCCTGGGCCTGAACGGCCAGGATTTCTTTCTCAAGGAGATATGCATCACATTGCTTTAAAGAAGCAGGGTGCGGCTCTTCGCAATTGAAAAACTTGGCCACACACGATTTGGACTTATCGTGTGCGACCTTGCAGCAATTTACAGACTTCGGGTGACCCCGACTTTGCACGTCTACATGAGCGATTCATATGGCCGAAGCGGTGACATTAATAGCACCGCCGCGGCAGTGGAACGAATGCCTTTACGCGGTAGCGGTACCAACCGGCACGCACCGACTCAGGGAGCTTGTCACAGTCGAACGTGACGAAGAGTGTAGGGGTGGGTCTCGAGGCCCCTCCCTGTTTTTTCATCACACGTTCGACCTTGACCGCCCCATGGTTGTCCAGCTCTAGGGTAATGTTTTCAATGGAGTAGTCAACGAGTTCCCTCGCATAAACTACTCCTTTCACAAAGTTCATGGTAGAGTGTGGCGTCACTCTCACCGGGGTGCCATGAACTGTACGAAGAGCACTTATCTTGGCCGCCTCGGCAGAATTCGCCGCATTCGCCAGAAGGCTCCCGTCCGAGAAACGGGTCACCTTCGGCTCTCTACCAATTGCACTAGCTAATCCTCTCCTCTAATGGATCATGTTGCCCTTGGACAACATGGTACCATCAGTGGAGTGAATAATGAGGAAGCGTTTGAAGCCAGCGGGCTCGAAAACGTCAGGTAACCTCTGAATCAGGGGCCCTGATGTCATTGAGGCTCCGCCCTGTGCACTTTTCGTCTTTGTCATAGTCAGGAGCTCAGTATCCGGGGGTGCAGAGGGGCCGGATGTGCCGGTCTTGGCCTGGTCGCTTGCCAAAGTTGCAGCAGACCCATCCGTCCCCACAGCTCCCGCGGATGGAGAGGAGCCCCGAGACTTTTTTGTCTTTCTCTTCTTTTTAGGAGAGGAGAACGGGGAATAAACCCGCTTCTCTCCTCCGCCGACAGAAGCCCCCAGGCCAGATGGACCGGCCTCAGCCAGGTCCTTTTCCGTAATGGAAAAGGTCCTGGTTGTCGCAGGGGCACCGGTCAGAGGAGATCCCTTCCCTCCTTGTGCTGCCTCGGAGGCACAGCCGTTTGAGGAGGACCTTGCATAGGGGCGGATTCAGGTTCGGTGCTTGGCGCCGAGCCCGGATTCCCCCCTATGAAAGGCCCTACCCTCTGAGGCTGGGTTTCCTCAAGGACCATATCTATCACAGGAGGGGCCTCCAGTTGTATATCCCCTCCCAGGACATCGCAGGTCCCCTTGGCAGCTTCACCAGTCTTTTGTGGGCAGGAACAGGCCTTGACCCCGGCTAGGTTTAAGATTCTTGCCAGGAGGTCTTTCGAGGGAAGCGACCTAAGGGGCCTGGCTTCCCTCTCCCCCCTAAGGGGGTTTTTCCTTCCGAGCCGCTTGCACGAGGGGCGGTCGGCAATGGGCTGCCTGCTGGATTTCTTGGCAGTCCCCTTAGAAAGCAAAGGAGGGACTGCCGCTGGAGATAGGGAGGTGCCCGAAAGCACCTCCAGAGAAGGAGGTGAGGGGGAGTTCCCTACACCCGTAGGCGTAGGAGAGGAGTATGCCTCCTCTCCGGTTAAAGAGGTATGGAGAGTCCCCTGCGCAAGCACAGGGGGGGGGGACCTCCATCTTTTCTGTGGAGCTGCACGAGGGCGGCTTCGTTGTTTTCGGGGGAATTAAGGGGAGATGTATTTGTTTTGCATCATTGGGCATGGTGACCCTTTTTGTTTTACGGGACGCAATCGCTCACCACCTCTTGCAGTAGCCCGCACTGCAAGAGGTGCTTACAGGCCCGGCAGAGCCAGGCGCCACCATTCGGGACCACCCCTCCCGCCTGGTGGCCTGGCATCCATCGGCATGTCGGCTCCACCTTGGACATGGCGTAAAATTGATAGAATGTGAAGAGGAGAGGGAAAGGGATGTGAGGAAGGTATGGGTGGGGATGAAGCAGGTTGTTAAAAAACCTCCATCCCGAACCGGAGCTCAGGGGTTAGGGAACAATGTCCCCTCCCCCCTCAGCCCCGATCCGGGGTGGTTGGCTTGAAAAGAAGGTCAGCATCTACCCTGTGAAATTAGAGGCTGACCAGAGAAAGTTGTGGGAGAGGTTGTATGAAAAGCGACGAGTTAGGGGAGAAATCGGGCTATCTGAAGAAAGGAAGAGAGGCTAAGCTGGGGCCGGACGGAGCGCTGGATCCCGTCAGCACGGCGGACAGGATGGCAAATCACCGCGCCCCTTACGGGGACAGCTACTCCCAGTTGGCCCGGAGTCCGCGGCAATCCCATTGAAGGAATATGCCCTCCAGGCTTAGCTCGCAGGAGATGCGGGGGCCCTCTCCGAAGAACAGACCCTAAAGGGAATGGCCGTTTGCTTCGCGGAGGTAGAAGTCCGGGTGCTGTTGGCCGGACAAAGCGTGTCGCCTTCGAGCACTTATTTGGGCAGGTTGGGCTCGCCAAGCAAGTCTTTTCCTTCCTCAGCATCGAAACCTTAGGTGAGGGGGGTGGCTTAGGAGGCGAGGGTCCCTCTGTTGAAATAGACACTGTCTTATAGCAACCCAGCCCACCACTGGGTGTGGGCAAAGGGGCCGAAGCTCCTTTAGTAGTGTCCTCCTTTCGGATTGCAGAATGAGAGACGATCCTGTGCCCGAACGGCCAGGATTTTCTTCTCAAGGAGATACGCGGACCATAATTGACACACTTGGCCACATACAATTTGGACTCATCTGATTTGGACTTCGGGTAACCCCAACCCTGCACGTCTACACGAGCGATTAACATGGCCAAAGCGGTTAGAGCAGTAGCACCTTCGCGACAGTGGCACGAATGCCTTCACGCGGTACCGATACCAACCAGCACGCACCGAGTCAGGGAGCTTGCCGCAGGCGAAGGTGACGAAGAGTTTAGCGGTGGATCTTGAGGTATCTCCCCGTTTTCTTACCACACGCTGAACTTGACCGATGCTTGCAGATTAAGGCGGAGAATAAAGTTAGTGTGGCGACGAATAAGATCCAAAAATGAGAGAACTGCCTAACTTGCAGCTCGAAATCGTGTTAACCGTCTACTCCAAAAGTCCACAAAGGACTACTATAATAGAAAATTAGAATCACTGAGTGCAGATGGTAAAAAGCTTTACAATGTTATAAATGATATTACTGGAAGTACTGAGGAAAACGTTGTGCACTATGAAAGTAGTGATTCTTTACTTTGCAATAAATTTAGTGATTTCTTTGAGAACAAGGTTGATACTTTAATGAGAGACTTAGGAATTGATGAGGGTAATATTGGTGTGAATGAAAAGAAGAAAGATGAAAGAAACACTGTTAAATGATCACATCATTTAATGAAGTTAATAGGAAAAAAGTTTTAAAAATTTTAACAGAATCTATAAAGACATACAAGTTAGCAGATCCATTCCCAATTAAGGATGTCATGAATGCCCTGAATCTTGGTAAATTAGAACCAAAATTTCAAGATTCTGAAAACACCGCCAATATCCATCCATTGTATAAAGTTGGTAGAGACCCAAATCAGTACAAATACTATAGGCATGTGTCAAACCTCTCTCTTCTTTCCAATTTAATTGATAAATCTATCCTAGTAAAATTAAATGTTTTTTATCGGACACCAATGTAATTCGACATAACTAATCTGCATATAGAACAAACTATTCAACAGAAACTTGTAAATCATCAGTACTTAATGATCTAGTGATTTTAGATGAAGGAGGCACTGTACTGTTGTCCATGCTAGACCAGTCTGCGGTATTCGATACAGTGAACCATCAAATTCTCATTGAAGGCGTAAAAGAAATTGGAGTGAGAGATAAAGCTCTTGAATGGATGTCATCTTATCTGAAAAATAGATCATTTAAAATTCAAATTAATAATGAAAGCTCCATCTCAAAAGCATCCAAGCAGGGGGTCAGGGATCAGTCCTTGGACAGATTAATTCTCTTTTACATCTATATAAGAAATTGATGGAGCTCTTTCAAAGCCAACGTATCACTCACCATCAATTCGCTGATGAGAATCAGGGAATCAAAAATCTGGAAGTGGTAAATGTTACTATCAAGCAAGTCGTAAATTTAATAATGAATGTAAGAGATCAGAGAGAGAGAGAGGAAGATACGTGCCGCCTCGCCCTTCAATAGAGAGAGAGACAACATTCACCTAGGCGACCCTTTTTTTCTGCGCTGATGGAGGTGCGAAATTATGAGACGCCGTGAGGTGCCGCGATGCCGTTAAATGCGGCCATCACAGAAAGCTGCGACAAATGTGAGAGAACAGAAGGTCCCATCTAAAGTCGGACAAAGTTCGCTTCGCCGGATAAACTACCTTCTCGCGCTCGTGCAAGAAAGGCCGAGTCCTTTCTCGCCTGCCAATGCGTCTGACCCTAGAACCCTCCCCTTTGGACAGAGGGGAAAAAAACCGATTCGCCCTCTATAAATCCTCTGGCGCCAGAGTTAGAAGGCAGTAACCGCGGTCCTCCATACCCCGTCAGTATCCTATGTCCGCCGCCCCGTTGGTAGCCACTAATCGTGTCCCGATGGACTCTGCACAATTCTCGCAGAATCCCTAAAGCTGCCGGTATTGTCATTAATTCACCTGAATCTACCTCGACTCATTTCCCTCGCTACTCGAACTCAGCGCGCTAAATCTCGATTCGTGTTACTCGAAAGCAAGAAGTAATTTCACCCCCGTAATAGTCATTATCCAGAAACTATTATTTAAACTTTGCGCCAAGGCAAGGATTACTCTCTCGAACCAAATCTTAAAGGTAACACAACGTGCAACTATCCTGAGCAAGTGCTCTCTCTGCTCCCTCTCCCCCGCCCCCTAATGTAAGCCTCATCATCAGATTAGTTTACGCTCCAGGTCGTTCGAGCGTCTCTTAGTAAATATTGTCCGTTTGTTTGTACGGTTGCCGTCCTCACTACGTGCCCCCCCTCCTTTGCTAAGGAGAGCCATGTAAATCCAGTGTGTCTATAGCTCATTCTAAAACTCCTTTTAACCTTGCAAAATAATATTGATTTGCATATTAGTAAAGTTATTTTTCAACCCGTTTTTCTGTTATTTCGAAACTCCAAGATAGTCGACTATTGGCCAACCTACTTTCAGTTAATTTGCAATCTGCCTATATTGTAAACTTCAATTGGTTAACGTTGGTTAAAATTGTTAATCGTTGGCTGTCCTTCGAGGGCTCTTCTCGTGCCATATGTAACCCATAATTCCGCCATACTCGTTGTCGTGCGTTAATTTAATTCTTATTGTTGTACCCATCGTTTAAACCAGCAAGCATGTCGCAGTTTGAAATTTTTAAGGCCCAAGGTTAGTGAGTCGGACTCAGTGGAAATGAAAAGATGGCCGACAACCAGGAAGAAGAAAGAAGAGAAAGAGCCGAAAGAAGAGACATAGAAGAAATAGAAATGGAACGAGAAGAAATAGAGAGAGTTTACTCCCAAGAATTGGAGATGATCAGAGAGGGGAACGAGATGCTTTCCATAAACTCCTCGAGTGTTAGGCTAGACTCACCGCAGTTTGCGACCATAACACCCCGTCTTTAGAGAAAGCGAAGACTTAGGGTCTTATCTCTCCCACTTCGAGAAGATCTTCGAGGTGAACCAGTGAGAAATAAGACGGTGTAGCCTAATTATTGCCCCTGTTGAGCTCTAAAATCCAAGTTATTTTTATCTCCCTTCCATCAGAGGCAACAAATGATTACTCATCATTAAAAGCCGAGTTGCTGGCCGCTTATAACATGACCCCGGATTTCTATCGAGCTAAATTTCGGCACTGTCACATTCAACTAGACCAGACTTTTCGACAGTTCGGCTATTTCCTACAGCGTCATATTAAATTTTGGATTGACGCGTCCAAGGTGCCCCATGAATACAACCTCCTGTCGATTTTGTCCTCAAGGACCAAGTTCTTGCGTCGCCTTCTTCGGAAATCAGATCCTTCGTGAAGGACAGGAAGTGCCATACTCTTATGGAATGCATCGAGGAGGCAGACGTCTACGCGGATAGTCACAACTACTATCCGAAAGAAGGGAAGAAATCAGAAACCCCATTTCCTAAATCCAAAACCAGCAAGAACAAATTTGTTCCTAATAATGGGAATAAGTTCGTGAAGGCGACTGGGCCCACTAAACCCACACCTCTCTTCTCTTCGGACCACCGTGATGCTAAGCCCTTGTCTCCCAACCTCTCTTCTCATTGGGCCACCGTGATGCTAAGCCTTTGTCTCCCAACCTCCCTGCTTATTCGTTCCCCAGGAAGACCATCGTGTGCTATACCTGTGGAGCTCCTGGCCACGTGAGATCCAACTGCCATCAAAAATCACAGTTTAAATGCACCTATCCTTCTCACCAGGTACACCAGGTCAGTGACACGTCTGTTTTTTGAACCCGCCGAATACTGCTGGCCACTAGATAAAATTTTTGCTCGATAAAAGTACCTCTGGGGTCCTCCCATTTGAAATTGGAGAAATAAATGGGTGCTGAATCTCTACCTTCGTCCGTGATACTGGGTACACGTGCATAATTGTATCCAGTGCACTACTTCCCCCCTTCATCTGTGGCTCCGGACCGCGAAGAATTTGCCGTAGTGCATAAGAACATAAGAACATAAGAAAAGAAGGAGACTGCAAAAGACCATTCATGGCCTACACTTGGCAGCTCCAATAAATTCTCCATTGTTCACTGCAACATTAAAGGCGCGTATTTTACTGGTTAGTCTGAAGTCGTAGCAGTCCCCATCAAGTTTTACTCTGTTATAATTGATCAGTCCTCCCGGGTTTCTTCCGCCCCCGTGGCTCAACCTGTTACTACCCGTTCCTGCGAGAAGAAGGAACTGAAGGCCCCTACACTTCTGGAACCTCCAAGTGCTCATGAATTCCAGAGGTTGATGACCCATGACTTTGCCAAAAGCCCGTGAGAATGTGATCTCATCGTCCCTTGTGGTTTAAAGCCCAGAATAAGACCTGCGAAACCGACGAAGGGAATAAGGTGATTTCCTTCCTCGTCAAGGACGACCTCCTCTATCGAGAGTGCATAGAAGAAAACGACACGAGGCCCGGACACTATGTCTACCCCATTCCCACGTCCCTACAATCCAGCAAATGGCTCACGATAGCCTATTTACTGGTCACTTTAGTCACAGAAAGACCGCTCAGAGGATCTTCAAATACTTTTCTTGGCCTGGTGTGACCGAGGAAATTCTTGTATATTGTCGTTCCTGCGATATTTACCAAAATACGGCCATAAAAAGACGAGTCAGACCTGTGCCCTTGCAGAAGGGACCTCTAATCTCAGAACCCTTGTCCCGAGTAGCTATCGACCTAATCGAACCGACCCACCCCTCGCGGAGTGAAGGCCATAGTTACGTTTTAACGCTTGTCGACTTTGCCACTCGGTTTCCAAATGCTGTGCCCCTCAAGAAAATCAATAGCTTCTCCTGCGCCGAAGCCCTTATATCCATCTTTTCCCGTGTGGGCCTGCCCACCAAAATACTCTCGTATCGTGTTCGTCAATTCACCTACGAATTAATGGAGTACGTTGGTAAATTATCTTTAAATTAATGATCATTGAAATATATAAATTAATGAAAATGACAATAAAATCAAACATAAATTATTATATTTGTGCCATTAATAAGTCTTACTGAATTGTTCAGAAATAGCTGCAGTTTTTGAAGTAAGTACTTTGGTAAGACCAAATATGTTTACCACTCATTTTCACCCGAGTGGGAATGAAATGTGCGAAAGGCCAAATGGAAGCCTCAAAACCATTCTCAGGAAGTTGTGTGCAGATCAGCCCACTGAATGGCACCGCTTACTTCCGGTAACCCTCTTTGCCTACCGTGCAATTCCCCATCGTACTTTAGATTTCGCCTCCTTTGAACTTTTATATAGTAGAAACGTTAGAGGCCGCCTAAGCATCCTAAAGGAACTTTATTCCAATTTCAGAAATTGGATCAAAATATTCAGACTTCTTATTTGTAACTATTGGATTTAAGAAAGAGGTAAATCGATTGCAAATCAACAGAAAGAAAATTTAACCACGGAGAAGAAGTTTTGCTTCTCCTCCTCACGGACAACAACAAATTGTTGAGGCAGGGGATGGGGCCCTACGCCACAGCCGAGAAGCGTGGCCTCGACGATTACCTTATTGAAACACCCTCGGGAAGAAGGCTATTCCATATTAATATACTCAAGCGGTACCACTGGCACGCGAGCATCAGCCAGATAGTTGCAATCGACGAAGAATTCTCTATGTAATCTGGCTACCCCCTGGACATCTTTTGCGTAATACAAGTCGCCTGCGTGGAGCAAGACAAGGAATACTCGTTGCATGTCTTGCCCAACGTTAATAATTCCCCGCCTGCGGAAATTAAGATATGCGACCAGTTATCATCTCGTCAAAAGGACCAACTGCAAGTACTCTTGAGTCGTCTTTATGACGTCATCACCGAGAACACCGGTTGTGCTCCCTACTTTGAGCACAATACACAGTTAACCACTCTGAAACCCATCCGTTCCAAATCCTACCCCCTGCCTATACACATCCGGGATGCATTTAATAATGAAGTGGATGAACTTCTAAGGTTGCAGATAATCAAACCTTCGAAATCGAACTTCTGTTCCCCAATTGTCATGATAAAGAAGGCCGATGGTTCTTATCGAATGCGCATCGATTTTAGAAAGCTAAATTCGGTTACTGTATTCGACTCCGAACCAATCTCTCCTTCGATCCGCTTCCATCGCTCTTAGAACTCAATGCGCTCAATCTCGATTCGTATTACTCGAAATCAAGATTTAAGTTCTCCCCCGTAATGGTCATTATCCAGAGACTATTCTTTGACCTTTGCGCCAAGGCAAGGATTACTCCCTCGAACCAAATCTTGAAGGTAACAGTAACGCGCAACTATCCTGAGCAAGTGCTCTCTCTCTCTGACCCGCCTCCCCCGCCCCCCAATGTAAGCCTCATCATCGGCTTAGTTTACGCTCCAGGTCGTTCGAGCGTCCCTTAGTAAATATTGTCCGTTTGTTTGTACGGTTGCCGTCCTCACTACGTCCCCCCTTCCTTTGCTAAGGAGATCCATGTAAATCCAGTGTGTCTATAGCTCATTCTAAAACTCCTTTTAACCTTGCAAATAAATATTGGTTTGCATATTAGTAAAGTTATTTTTCGAAACTCCAAGATAGTCGACTATTGGCCAGCCTACTTCTAATTAATTTGCACTCTGATTATATTGTAAATTTCCCATGCCTTCGTAAAGCAGGAAGGGTAAACTTGACTCTATTCTACGATATCAATCTTAAACTGATACAATGTGTGTAGGGTTAACCTGTGACATCTATATTAATCTGGTGTAAGGTGTACGGGGTTAACCTACGACAAGGAATATAAAAATATAAATTCCCACAACTTAACGAAGATAAAACAAAACTCATGATTTGTGGTCTGAAGAAGAAACTCCGAAGGTGGAAGAACACTCAAAATCTGAAAACGATAATCATAAAACTTTTTAAATTATAAACAAAAAATGTAGTCAGGAACCTTGGCATCATGCTAGATGAGAATTTAACTATTCAAAAACAAATCAACACAGTCATTAAAAGTTGCAATTATCAAATAAGAACTATTTTTTTATCAGAAAATATTTGACTACTAAATGTATAAAAATGCTAATAGTAAAGCAGGCAATTAAAATGGTGTAATATTGCAACTCTGCATATTTGGTCTTACCAAAGTACTTACTTCAAAAACTGCAGCTATTTCTGAACAATTCAGTAAGACTTATTAATGGCACAAATATAATAATTTATGTTTGATTTTATTGTCATTTTCATTAATTTATATATTTCAATGATCATTAATTTAAAGATAAAATATTCAGTAATTTTCTTGAGAATGATGATTTTGCTTGGCTAAAGTAGAAGCGTCGGCTTTCTCAGTTCTCTCAAAAGGGTCAACTTACACGTATTCATAACTGCAGGCGTTCTGGACGTCTTTTTCCGTAAATTCATTGTTACAAGAGAAAGTTAAAGATAGCTTACCCAAAATACTAACAAGAGGAATAAGCTATTCCAGACGGCAATGATATTCTCTGGAACGAAATATCATAAATCCCTGGATACAGTATTAGTCCTTTTCCCAATGTAAGCCAATCATTTATCATTCTATTTGCTCATGTTATGTTTAACTCATTAAAAGTTCTTATATTAAAACTTCCAGAGAATATCGAATTATTGATTCATTTCCATTTGGTTATCAAACATATTTTATAATATTTTCCCTCGCCCTCTCACTTTTTAATGAAACCCAGTGTTTGTTGATTGTTGAGATACCCAAGTGCTAATTTTGTTTTTTTATATTTATTAGTTTTCCTTGTATAATTCGAGTTAGAGTAAAATTTATTTTGTTATATTGCACTTTGTTCTAAATCTAGTACGATATCGTATTAAAATATGTAGAAAATCTAAAGCCTATTGTTTATACTTATAAGTGATCTATTTTATTTGTTCTTGACATGGATGTTACAAATTAGGATTAATTTACTGCCGAAATTGCTATTATTATTTGAATTTAACCTAGTTAATATAACCTAGTAGAAAGGTTAATGGGTAATACTTTATTTCAATATTTTATGTGGTTATTACAAATGCTATAGATCGTACTATAGTGCATAATTTGTTTGTATTTTCATTGTTTAAAGAGTTAGTTAGGACCTTTGTTTTCTCTATTGCATCGGCTCGTTATAATTAATTAAGATTACTCTGTGCATGAATAGTGTGCCTAATTTATTTGTGTTTTTTTTTTAGTTATTTTATAGTAAATTGCCTTAATTTCTTCATCATGTCATCTAAACCAGAGAAAGAAACTCGACTCAATGCATTAGTTGAGAAAAGAGCTGGATTTAAAGATAGGATTACAGCTGCCTTAAAGAATTTAGAGACTATAGATATAGATGAACTTTCTAAAGATATCTTTGTTAGTAGAAAAGACAATATGTTGAAATTTTGGATTAAAGTTTAAGAAGTGAATGATTTAATTATTGACTTGTTTGACGAAGGTGAATTGCCAGAAGATGATGAAAATAGAGTTAAGGAAATGGACAGTCAAGTTGCCTATAGAGTAGGTATAACAGATAAGTTAGCTAAAATTTCCACAGCTTTAAAAAGGGTGAAAACCCTATTAAATCAGTTAATGTGCACAAATATTCACAAGTTAAAATGCCTGAACTTAAATGTAAAACATTTGGTGGTAAATCATGTGATAAATTTGAATTCAAGAACTTTTTAAAACAGTTTCAAGATTGTATAGATGCTTGCGAAACTTTATCAGATGCTGGGAAACTCACTTATCTAAGAAGCTTTCTTTCTGATTATGCCTTCAACACTATTTCTCATTTATTAATAACAGATGATAACTATGAAATAGCACTTAAAATGCTTAAAGAGGAGTTTTTGGATATTGAGTACATTGTAGATGAAATCTTCAAACAATTAATTTGTAGATATCCTAAGATTGATAATACATTTGCTAATGTTAAAATGTATATAAGTGAAAGTAGAGCTCTATTATATGATCTTAAAACAAATAAATATCAATCTTTTGGAGGAAGATTCTTCGTGTTGCAAACTTATCAGTTATATATTATTCTCAAAGTTACCTACCTCCATAAAAAGAGAATTAATGGACAAAGTAAATTATAATTACCCTAGAGTGGTGAATCTTTTTGATCATTATAACTACATAATCAAAACTACTTAGGAATTCTTCTTCTAGTAGTTATAAAATTGCTGCTCCAGACGGCAACAATATTCTCGGGAACGAAATATCATAAATCCTTGGATACAGTATTAGTCCTTTTCCCAAGGTAAGCAAATTATTTATCATTCTCTTTGCTCATGTTATGTTTAACTAATTCCAAGAATAATTTCAATTAGAAATCAAACAAGCCCTCCTTTAATTTTAACTCTGGGCAAAATAAGCCACCCTTTGACTTTAAATCAATGGAGAATCACCCTAAGTCATCTACTCTAGAAAATTTTAAAACATCAGTAACCTTTGCCAAGGAAACGGATAAATGTTGTAAATTTTGTGCAGTTCATGGACATTCTATATTTCTTTGCTCCAAGTATGAAACTTTAGATTATAGAAAGGCTAGATGTAAAGAATTAAAACTGTTATTTTTGTACTAGCAATAAACATTTAAGTGAGACATGTCGAGGAAAATATAATAAACTTAGTTTTCCATGTTATTACTATAAATCTTATAGTCACATATCAGCACTGTCACAAACCCCAAAATGATACATCTCTGCATTCAAATCTTTGCATCAACATGAGTGCTTCTTCATATCAACCATATTTGTTGCCTATAATTGAATTAAGATTTAAAAGGGAAGGAAATTCTTACAACGTTAAATGTTTATTGGATGATGGCAGTCAGAGATCTTATTTAAGTCAGGAGGTAATGGATGTTCTTAAATGTGATACCTTAAATGTGATACCATTTATCATTCTCTTTGCTCATGTTATGTTTAACTCATTAAAAGTTCTTATACAACTATGAAAGAGGAAAGGGGGACTCCGGCATTGATAAACTTACATTGGCTTCCAATCAAGGCGAGGATAGCATATAAGATATGTTGCATACTTACAACACATTACAAACTGGAGAACCTACCTACCTAAGATCCAAGATAATACTGAGTAGAGGTGGTGAAATATTTCATCAGAGAAACTAGATTGAAATTATTTATTCCTCAGAGTGAATACTAGCTACGGGAAAAGAACTTTTCAATATGGTGTTATCTACCTGTATAATAGTCTGCTTGCCTTCTTTACTGAAGAATTGAATATGATGAAATTCAAGAAAAAACTAGAAACTCACCTTTTTGTTAAAGCATATAACCTAGAAACTTAAACTATCAGACCAGAGTTTAAAGTATAACTTTTAGTAAGATTATATTATGATTAAATTATAATATTGAAAAAGTTAATCAATTTAACTTAAAAGAAGGCCTGCTAAATAATCCTCATGTAGGGGATGTGGACCAGAGGGCCTTTCAGCAAAACCAGCGAAGATAGAAGGTAAGCACGAATAAGTAAAAAGAGTTAATTTATTTTGGCCGTATGAAGTTCAGGAAATTATCATATTTATACACTAGTGCATTCAGGAACGGCAGTTTTTATCAGATTTCTTCTCCAAAGGCTGACTACCTACTAGTTTGTATCGGATCTTTCGAAAGTTGTAATATTTGTCAAAGAAATTCAGCTAAAGTGATACTCGTAATGAAATTGGACAAAAAACACTCCTGTTTGGTTCTTATTCATTTGTCTGAACCTCCTAGTCAATATAGTGTTCCTTTTCTTGGACTGCCAGCGTAACCACAATTTAGCCAAGTTTCAAGAAGGCACCCTCAGATGAAGGGCCCGTTCGTATTTTTAAGAACCCTCGTGTAATGAGTGTTGAACTATGTATAGGACGAATATTTGTTTTTTTTTCTTATACAGTGGTTAGATTGTATTCGTTTATTGCTTTATATTATCATGATTATTTATGGTTTATACCTACTAAATTAATCTTACCTTACAGACACAATTAAAACCATTTCAAAAAGATACCTAAGATGAAGGCATTTCTATATGAACTCAGCTTGAAAAAAAATTAAAAGTTAGATACATTTATATATCTTGCAGCGACTCTGTTTTGGGACCTTTAGCAGAGAGAACCACAACCACACAATCTTTGTTCAATATCAAGATATTGAAGTAAAATATATTAAAGAAAAGATGGTTAAAGATAAGAGAAGGGACTGTAAACCTAACAAAGGTTGGGCTAATCTGCCGGTGTAAAAGCTAAGGTGATGAAGACTCTTGGCAGAAAAAGGCAGTCACAAGAACAAGTATTCGATTAGAGAATGGCTAGTATGCTCAAGGCTCACCACGGTGGATTCGAGTGCTAGAGCAAATTAGAAGGATTAAGAAAATAGCGATTGGACTGTAATCGAAAGTCATGGAGATTTCTTTTCTCCGCTTCTGGATGTGGGAGTGAGTCAATGAGAAAAAGAGATGCTAGGTTCAAGTAAAATATTTTGTAAGAAATGAAGAAGACGAGAGTTAGAAACTAGAACCAATTTTATGCGGAATATGTGAAGAACTGATAATGCTCTATAATAAGGTAGAGGATTGTTAAACAAGTCGGGTTAGCAAATTTGATGGGGGTGAATGCATACTCGGAATTTTCTGTTAAGCGTATTTTTATTTTTCAAATTAAAGCATAATGGACCTGAAAATAGTGCTGTTTGTTTGTTAAGTGAAACAGTTTGTAAATATAGTCGCAAATTTAAGCCACAATATAGATATTCATCTTTCTAGTATTGAAGTAAAAAAATGAATTGAGAACGTTTTTATCCATGCAGTATTAAAATAAATCTTTCGACAAGAGAGATAAACCAAATATCCTACCTTTATCCTTCGAATTTATATTTCAATAAATAGTAAGGAGTAGCACGGACGAAGTTTTTACAAAGTAGTGAAACTAGAGGAAGGAAAAATGTTCCGAAGATATAAGGCTAAATATTATCGATTTTCCTGCAGGTATGGGGGCTAGCTGAAAAAGAGGAGGCGGGTCATCCCCACTCATTGCGACTAACATATCCGATTGTGTAGTGTCAGTTAAAAACCTGCGCAAGGGAGTCCAGCATCACTTTGCCTTCCATTTTGTATCCGTCACACAACTTAGATGTGTTGTAAAATACTCTCTATCATCTTCTTAAGTAAAAACATGGCCTGTCACACACTTATTAAATCAGTAAGACTCTCAGATTGAGAGCAATAGGAAAAATCATTACAACTTCTATATAACAATCTAAAGATAGTAGAAGGATATATTACTCCCCTTAAGCATCCATTGGCAGTGATCCTGAAGCTTTTTAAACGATTATCAAACAATCAATAGAGTCAGTGAAAACTCTGTTGATCAATCATGAATCTTTATCGCAAGTGACTATCAAATTTACGTCCAACAATTCAGTAAACTTAAATATCAATTCAGACAACCAGTGACGAAACTTTAATTCATACTTCACAGTGTCACACAAGAGAGTTACAAGACAAAGAGGTACCTCATAGGCCTTGCTGCCTATGCTGAGGAGGCACTCTTTAGAAGATGAAATTTCGCTAACCTACTCTTATGTAAATTAAACTTCCCTACTAGCCCGCACTACAAAATTGCTACCACAACATTATGTTCTGAGATATATGTTGTTGAGTCGACTCTTGAACTATTCGACACTGCTACTGTTGACAACTTTCAATGGCAGTCTATTTGACGTGTCGCAAATGTCGTAAGTAAAGGACTTACCCACCAGAAGCGAATTAAATGTGGGCAACATCACCTTCCCCCCGTAATTTTGACTTACATCTCGGTTAAAGTTAAAGTACTTCGTATAGTCAACATTTTCAAAGCTCATCAAAATTTTGAGTCTCTATGAGACCACCACGCAGTTTTCGATTCTAGATCGAAAAGAGACCGCGTTCTTGCAGTCTTTCTGAGTATGTCGTGTTCTTTAACGATGGGATCAGCTTCGTGGCGCTGGCTTGCACCTTTTCCAAACGATCGATGTCTTTTCATTAGTGAGGAAACTAGAACTGATCTGCGTACTCCAGGTGAGGCTGCACCATTGAGTTGTACAAAAGCAGAACAACCTCCTTGTTTCAAAAGATGAATTGCCTCCTGATGTAACCCAGCAGGCGCTGAGCCCTCTTCTCTGCATATAAGCCCTTATTCGAGAATTTGAGATCGCTGCTAATCAGCACATCCCGTGTCTGGGACCAAGTCTCTAAAGAGAAAAGGAAGCGCAAAGGACATGGTTTATTCAAATATTCACAGATATCACTTCACTACTTCAATCTGGCAAATCTCCAGGAACCTCAATTCGAAAATTAGGGTACTTTCATAAGATCCAACTCACCACGAGATTCCCACTTCTCACGGGAGAGCGAGCTCCGAGCTCACTGCCAGATCCCACACATACATCTAGCTAAGATTACGAAATTCTCGAGATGATGTACGAGTTCACCTCACCCGAAACCTGGATGAACTAGTCAAGCTGTAGAGGAGCTTCATCGGATCTCTGGAGGGAGAAACGTCAAATTCATTGAGATATCGTGTTCGTACCATTATTTCAGATATCTTATCCTGAAAAGAGGCACTGGTATAATCCTCCCTCCAATAAACCAGCAAAATTGTTATTATCTTCATATCACTATCTAAGAGACAATCAGCCTGCTTTCGCAGACTTGAAAACTTTTTGTACAAAACCAAGTCACGAAACTTTGTTTTCTATGTGACTTCGATTCGACAGTCTCCAGCACCCCATAATTCAAGATAAGAGAAAACCTTAAATAGTTTAATGTCTAAAAGCTTTATTCACGGAACCTCCATATTCCATGTCTTACATATCACACTGGCCAAGCCTGATCACGGAGTCGTCATTAATTTCCCTAATCAATCTTACTGCTAGTCAGATCAAAATTCACTCACATATGCTAACCTACTCGCTTACTTCCCTGACTCCACTTAATTCTCTTCTCGTTTATGTTGATAACCTTTTAAAAACACAACAAAACATTATATACTAACAAAAGGTCCACCTCTCTAATCCTGCTGAGTCGGGTGCCGAATATTAAATAGGTATTTACACAAATGTTAAAAAGTATCATTACGCAATCTCGATCCCCATGCACGTCATTGCTCTACACCTAGTTTCTAAAATAAGATCGGATCTTTAAGCCTTTATTGTGACTACAATGATATTATACAGAAACGCCAGGTCTTATAGATAACCTGCTCATTTAATTTATGAATTTACATCACTTATCGCAAGTTAACAACTATTTATCAAGCTTGATCTTATAAAGGCGGGTGGTTCATCAATTACCTGTGTGGAATTTATGGGAGCATGAAACTGAATACGCCGTTATCACACAGAATTTCTCTGGTCGAAACAGATGAGCGCAGCTGTCTTTAATTTGGGGTGCTTTATTACCGTCTTCCCGCCGGTTTGATAACGCTGTCCAGCTCCCAGGTGGTAGCCGTGTCCATCTTCCCACTATTGGGGTAGAAGTGAATCTCTCTTATTTCCCGTTCACCTCGTCGATGCCCCAAATTATCAAGGTTCATGCTTGCGTAAGCCGCGTCCGATATCCCTTGGGAATCTCGCTTAATTCCCTTTCGCCTCGTCGATACCCGAAATTATCAAGGTCTATATTTGCCTAAGCCTCGTCCGATATCCCCTTGGGACGCCCTCGCGCGCACCGCCCTCTTTGGACCATGGTTGTGGTTCCTAGTTAAGGTGATGTCTGCAAATCCTCAGCCGATAGAGAGAACCCGAGCTTCTTGCCGTCGAGATCCTAGTCTGTCTCCCGTGAAGTGGTCCCCTTGCCCTTGTGATCTCGTCAGCAGATCGTCCTCGTGCAATCCACCCTGATCAAAGGAAGATTACGGACCCCGCAAGATTGTCCTGGGTCTCTCTCGTCTCATATATTGGTTGAGACTTCCTGCCATCCGCAGACGAATCTCGATTTGGTGATTACTTTTACCTGGATTCGAGTTCATCCTCCAGAGGTAACCAGGATTCCTTTCCTCGTAAGTTCCATCTCTTCGTTCCCAGTCCTAAGAAGAATTCACCATTTGGTGTAACGCCAATAGACTTGCTAAATATCTCATTCAATCCAACTTATTGGATCACTTATATATTTTCCCGGATATAGTTTCCTCATTTTTTGCCTGTTATAATATTCTTTTGTCGTACTGATTATTATTTAGATTTCCATATTTATCTGTGCCCGTGTTCTTATTATTTGTATTTAAGTTTATTTTTGTAGAGGTGTTTATCTTTCGAATAACCCTTGAGACGAACCCGGCAAACGTATCTTAGAATACATCCAACAAATATTTCCTAAAGGATACCTTCTTTCTCGCCATCACATGTCTCAGCTCTACAATTTTTCTTAGTATCTATTACTTTGTAACAAAATTTGGAGGCGATTCTCATAATTTTGCGCAAGAGCAAATACATTTTCATTTGCTCCTTTTTTTTCTAACATTCTTAACGGTATATGTTTTACAAAAATCCGTTATAGTTGACAATACCTAGGATTAAAATTTTGAAAAATTTTATTATCCAATCCATGTTCATAGTAATATTCGTTTGTATCTTTTTTACTTCCTCCAAACCGTTTTTGATATGGTTATTCTAATTTTCATCATTCAGTTGCAGCCATCGATTTCCTAAATGATATTCCCAAAATATTCGACAATTTCCACTTTATAGATCATTATATTCGATCTCTTATTTCCTTTGGTTATTTGCCTCACTTAAGTTTTTCTGATGTTTTTTTTAATTCTCTATGTTGATACAATTCATTTAGACTATTAATCACTCTCAGTTGTTTCTTCTTACAATCGGCAAGCAATAATGTCTCGTCCGCGTATTTCATTTTCTTCATCTTTACCAAATGATGCTTAGATTATTTGAACAATCTTTACCAAATGCATCGTAGGTAATTATGTAATAATCATCATAAATCTCCTTAATTTCTACTCTTGTTTATTCGAAATATTTGCAGATACATAGATACCAGTACATTTAATGGAATAAAAAGACTAAGGAGATAGGTATGCAAAAGGAGCTATCCTCCAACTAAAAATAAGTAATCATTGAAGGTATGGAAACAGTGGATGGAAGCAAGTAAGGGACAGAGGGGAAAATGGAACCAGAGATACTGAAAGTTAGGAACGAAAGTAGAATTAACTTCTTATTTATATAGGGTGTTGCTAATGTCTGCAAAGGGGAAGCATCACCAATTTTAACTAACTATATTTTTTGACCCACAGTTTAAATATGAGTTTGTCGAACAAGAAATAATTGAACTGGTGCTTTTCTATTGTCGTAGCGGATGGTCATTTTGAAAAATAACAGATGATTTCAATATCCATCATCATAGAATGACACCATTGGCACATTCTAAACGAGAAGGAATTTGAAAGATTATTGTCTGACGTAGTTAGTCGAAAGCATTTTAGGGCCAATTTCTTTAGATAATCAAGTAACTGGTAAGACTTCCCTCACCATCTTAAGAGAACAGTTAATGCCCCACATTTAAAAGCCTGATGAAGCTCTCCCTAACTGGTTTCAACAGGATGGTACCACTGCCCATTTCGCTACTGTAGTAAGAGATTGGTTAAATGACAATTTCTTTAACGAGACTGAAAGATGTGGCCATGTGGAATAGTCTCTTCGTTCATCAGACCTTATCTCCTTTGGCTTAACTCTTCTAGACGAACCAAAGCGTCCGTAAGTATTAATCTCTATATTTAACACTCACCTTATCAATGGTAAGCTTAAACATTGCAATCCTAATGAAACGGTCTGAGGTCCAGAGAAAACTTCAAATCTTGCCTCAAAATTGGTATACATAGAGCCTAGATTACTTGAGGATTACTCGACCGACGGAACACTATATTAGTCGTAAAAATGGAGAGTTTGCTGAATTTATTAATCAGAAAAATCAGTACCTCGCGAAGCCAAAAGTCCGATGGCATAGACTAGCGTCTGTACCATTCCCAACAACCACTCCCTTATGTTTAAACTACAACGTCAGTTTCACCTCAAGCCTCTATCTATATAGATTATTGTGTGTATATATATGTGCCAAAAATATTTTGTAAACATCATCAGATCAAAACATATCACTGCTTCACAAGTTATTTGGTAATTCTGACACAATTTAACACTATGAAACAACATATTACTTCTGCTATTGAACGAATTAAATCCTCTCACCTCCTGCGAGGTCGTCTTCTATATGTATGGGTCTCATTATGTATAAAAGTTTTCAGACTAGGATTTATCTTTATCTTTCGTTCATATTTATCTGTTTTATTATTCATGTGTTTTTTTATGTCTCTAGGTATCCAATACGATGTCGTTAACAAAAATAAGATGACCTACAGGGGTTGGACAAAATAATTGCAACACGTGATAAATTCAATAAATATATATTTGATACGGAGTTGGTCCTCCTTTTGCTTTCTGAACAGTTTTGATGCATCTTGGAATTTATTCATACAGCGTCCTGACTTCATTAAGAGAAATCTTGACCGATTATTCTTACAATACCTGCACTAGCTGTTCCAGATACGGTGGTGGAGGGTAACGGCTTCTAACTTGTCGATCCAAGACGCACCACAAATGCTCAATAATATTAAGATCTGGAGATTGTGGGTGTCACTCTATGTGTTGTAGCTCACTCCTGTGCTCTTCATACCAATTCTTAACCACATGAGCGGTGTATAATGAGGCATTGTCATCTTCGAAAAAGCACTCACCTTAAGGGAATAATGCCTGGACCATGGGATGGACTTGATCTTCCAGAATATTCAGATCAAGAGAATTCCAAGATATGGCTGTTCAAACCATTACTGACCTCCTTTCGTGTTTTACTGTAGAAAGAAGGCAGTCTTTAATAAAAGCTTCCCCGGGCTGCCTCGAAAGTAAACTCGCCCTACAGTGGGAAAAAGAATATTACTTGCTTCCATTAGTTAGTTGACCAGCCCTCGTGACCTCTACACCAGTTCAGCCTTTTCTGAATGTTTTGATGAGAAAGCAGTGGTTTCTTTATGACGGCTCTTCCATAATCTCCGGCTTTATTGAGCTCACGGCAAACAGTTTTAGTCGAAACTTAGCAGTGAGATGTTGATTCAACTCTTCAGTCACTTTAGGGGCAGTTGCCCAGGGATTTTTCATCACAATGCGTTTCAATGCTCGTCGCTCGCTTTCAGCGAGCTCCGAAGTCCTGCCGGAATTACTCTTCCTGCTGGAGGTTTTGCCCTACCTCTCAAATTCTCTCATGGTCTTTGATATGCTAGCTCTCGAAAAACCAAGTGTTTAACTATTTTGGTGACGGAAGCTCCTACAATTCGAGCTCCAACAATTTGCCCTTATTTGAACTAAATGAGGTCACGCATCTTAGCATCTATACCACGACCTGAAAAACAACTACAAATAATCATTAAGGTTGATAAATAGAACTACTCGTATGTATCGGCAATAAAAATAAAGCACTTACAATAAAGTTTGGATGAATATTCGTAATATAATGGCTCATTGAAATATTGGTGTTAAATTTCTACTGTTCCAATTATTTTGTCCACCCTTGTATATATCTCCTCATTCTGATTCTCGATGCCTTCGACTCCGAATTCATGAAAGTTTGCTCAAACCCTGTAATAAATTGTTTCGGATAGAAGTAAGTCTCCTGTATCATTATGTTTTATTATTTTTATTTTTTCCTGAGACTGTTCGAAGCATAAATACCCAAATTGCATGAAGAAATGTAATTTCTTTTAGCTGTAGGCCTCGTCGAAGTAAATATGAAAATACTGAAGCATAAGATTTGTCATCGTTTATGAATGCTACGACCAGTGTTATATCCTATTCAATAATTTTCTACAATAATTGGGTACAACCTGTAAATTTTCATTAGTTATATAGTGCGTTCTAAAATCTATCTTGTACCTCCCCCAATTGTAATCGATTGTTTGATTTGTATTGATTTAATGATTTTTTAGTAAATCATATTGCTGATATGAGACTGATTAAACGTTTATTCTTTAATATTTCCCTTTCAATTTTATTTAAATAAATGGGCCTAGTTCTTTAGATTATATTTTAGACAGAGAAAAATGTATGTGAGCTAGAAGTTCAGCTTTATAAAGGTGGAATTTTGTCATTTCTATGTGAAGACTTTATCCTTTGTCACGCTCGTAAGTGTTGATATTTTTTTTAATCTATAGTTGGATTAATTTTTCTTTCCTAACAATTTTGTAGTTCCTTATTAGAATTCTCAATTCTTTCAACGATAATTTCGCGACTTTATTTATTCTTTTAACAGTTATTTAAATAATTCGATGTCTGACAATATTTAGGTATCGTTTCATCGGTTTCAATTCACATACAAAGATATACATACACACAAAAATATGTATATATATATATATATATATATATATATATATATATATATATATATATATATATATATATAATGGCAGAGTTAGTGATTGACAGGAAAACAAGGTCTGCTGACCAAAGTCGCGTGCTCTCACTTATTCTTATTTATGACCTTACGTCCACAATCTTTCAATAATTCCTGAACTAACCTTGGGAAGACCTTGAAATAGAATGTAAAACAACATAAGGGTTTCAAATTTCGTTAGAATCGGCTAAATAGTTATGATGTTATTGCCAAAACAAAATATTTCCCGGGATAATCTTGGGAGGAGCTTGGCAATTATATCATTCGGAAGAGAATATAAACAACATAATGCTTTAAAATTTCATTAGAATCCACAGAAAAGTTATGATGTTATTGCTAAATAATTCCCAGACTAAACTTGAGAGGACCTTGCTAATTCTATTATTCAAAAGGAAATGTAAAACATCATAAGGGTTTTAAAGTTCGTTAGAATCGGCAGAATAGTTATAATGTTATAGCCAAAACCAAATAATTGCCGGGCTAACCTCTGGAGAACTTTGGCAATTATATCATTTGAAAGATAATACAAAACAGCATAAGGGCTTTAAATTTCATTAGAATAGGCCAAATATTTACAATGTTATTACAAAACATAAGAAAAAGCAAAACGGGGACTGACGGACGGACTGACCGACCGACCCCACATCATAGTGAGATATCGAGTCGCACGCGACTAAAAATTAATTGAAAATTACCACTAAAGTTAAAGAAATTGTTAGTCCCCCTAAAGTAGAAGGTACGATTTGACTATACTTGACGAACATAAATTTCTATATAATATATTAAGAAAATTACAACAAAAAAGCAACAAAAATTCAAATGACGTCCTCAATAATCGAAACTAAACTTTCTTCTTTGAGATTCAAAATAAAAATCGAAAAGAAAATGATAGGTGGTGATGGACTTCAAAGAATTTACTTCGAAAAAAATTTATAGCTCCAATACTTTGATGGGTGTTCAACTGAAAGTGTTGGTACTTCGAAGGGAAAGGAGGAGAAAATTGCTGAGTTCTCTTCCCGTACAACACCTAAATGGTTACCTAGCATGAGACGGCTTCCTATTGACGGCTTTTGTTGATTTTTCAAGAGAAAGAGGACGTCACACATTATGAAAAGTTGTATTTAATCAACCACACCATTTATATCTACAACCAACCAACATCACTAATTAATTCCCCAACCATTGAAAATCAAAATTTGAAACAGCAAGCAGACAATTGAAGAACCATAAAAGAGAATATACGGACAAAATCATTTTGGACTTGCTGAAAGAAACTGGAGATGTCATTGTTAGCTGACATGACACCACATTATCCTTTTAGACAACCAGGGCGTCAAAATGACTTTTTCATCAATCAGATCAATGAGTCTTCTCCCGTGTGTTTAAATACTCTTCAGACTGAATCATTTCCAACAGATTACACAATCTATTAGATTAGCACCACAAAAGAGCACAATTTCGCTTTAGATTAAACTTCAGAGTACAGATGTCCCTATACTTTGTATTTGTCATGACAATCCAACATGTTGGACAGTACAATAGACAACGAATATATACGAGGAGCGGTCAATAAGTTTTGCAATTCGGATATAAGGAAACGAGATATGAGGAAAAGTGTTTTATTATTTTTCAATATAACTACCCTCGACTTCAATGCACTTGAGCCACTTGTCCCTGAGGCTTCGAATTCCAAAAAACCAGAAATCTCCCGACTGCTGTTCAATCCACACCTGGAAGGCAACCTGGACACCTTCATCGTCCCCAAACCTTAATCCACGCAGTGCAGCCTTGAGGTAGTGGAATAAAAAGTAGGCGCTAGGGGCCAGATCTGGACTGTAGGCGAGATGGTTGAGCTCCTTGAATCCACACTCGCACAGGGCAGCTGGTGCAACTCTGGCCTTGTGGACAGGGGCATTGTCGTGGAAAAGCAGGACACCGCGTGTCAACTTGCCGCGCCGCTTCTGACGGATGCACTTTTTCAACCCAGCCAGTTCGTCGGCGTAATATTGGCCTGTGATGGTCCTTCCACGAGGCGCATAGTCCACCATCAACACTCCCTCAGAATCCCAGAAGATAAGGGCCATGATCTTCCCGGCTAAGGGTTGAGGCCGGAACTTGATGGGGATCGGAGAGCCCCTGTACTTCCAGGGCATGCTTTCGAGCTTGGTCTCGGGATCCCAGTGATGGACCCACGTTTCATCACCTGTCACTATGCGTGACTCGAATCTCGCCGAGTCTTGCTTGTACAGGAGCAGCAGCTCCTCCGAACTTTGACGACGTTGAAGTCGATCATGGGGCGTGAGGTTTCGTGAGATTTCTAGGGACCCAACGGGCAGAGACCTTCGTCATGGCCAAATTGTCGTGGATGATGTTGATAACACTTCCATGTGATATTCCAAGTTCTCGCTCGATTTCTTAAACCTTCACTCGTCGATCTTCGAAGTTTATCCTCTCCACTTGGGCCACATTGTCCTCGTTGGTCACGTCTTACGGGCGTCCTGGACAGGGATCATCTTCAAGGGACTCACGATCATGGCTGAACTCCCTATTACAGCAAGCACTGGTTGCATAGGAAGGGGCGGTGTCGGTGTACACTGCAACCATGCGTTCATGGATCTCTTTTGCATTCTTGCCTTCCGTGGTAAAAAATTTGATCACTGCGCGGTGCTCAACCTTCTCCATTGTTGAGAAAATTGTGACTGACGATCTGCGATCAGCTACTGCTTCTTAAATAGACGAGGCAGGAGCGTGCCGTTGCAGCTCCTGACTTGTCATAACTTGTCCTAACACCCCCACAAACAGCCATCCCCCTTCCTCCTTTTTGCCTTACCAATTCGCAAAACTTATTGACCGCCCCTCGTATATATCAGGGTGGCATATCAAAATGTACTTGGAAAAGGTCAGGAAATGAAGTATATAATTAGTCTGGGCTGGAAGGGTTTAGAAAGGCAAGTATTATGTTAAAAGCAAAATGCCTTTTGACCTGAAAAAAAAAGTAAACAACCCATACATAATTCCAACTATGACCTTTGGGGCATAAATTTCAACCTATGCATAAGAATTTAGTAAAAACATAGAAAAGCACAAAGTACCCATGAATGCCTTTCGTAAATCACGCTCCCGTGAGCAGGACACGACCTCCCTCTCACTTGCCTATCGCCTTGCGACCTCGACTTATTCTTCCAAATTAAAATCAGTGCGTGAGGCTTATTCATGCAAACTTTTGTCTGAGCGCAAGAATTACCCTCGGACTATCTTTCATCTCCTCTCTCGTCTATCCTCGCCTAGCATTTCGTCCACTTATTTTCCCATCGACCCCTCTACTCTTTCTAAATTTTTCTCTGATAAAATTATTAACCTTCGCGCCAAACTACTCCAGTCGTCTGAACAAGCTCATGCTGTTCTCCCCAACCATAATCCATTTCTGCTTAATGTCCTCACTAGCGCGTCCTCTGAGGAAGTAACTACCATGATCTCACGCTCTGACCTTCCACTGATTCTTCATCTCTTTAACACTTCTCTTGCCACAGGAGTGGCTCCCTCTTCCTTCAAACATACTTCAATTCATCCTATCCTTAAAAAAAAACACCTTAACCCCTCTGAGCCATCTAGCTATCGCCCTATCTCACAGCTTCCATTTCTCTCTAAGATCTTCGAGAGAGTGGTTTTCTCTCGCCTTAATGACCATATTTTTAACTGCAATATCGATGAAACGTACCAATCGGGGTTCAAAGTGAAGCACTCTGCTGAAACCGCTCTTCTTAATGTTTTCCTTGCTACTTTTGAACGTCTCCTGAAGACACATCTCTTCAGAATTTCCTTCTCTTCCCTGTAAACATTCTCTACACTCGCAACACAACCTGCGTTACACAAAGGCGCATTATAAATATTTTTTATTATATTATTATTATTGTTGTGGCAGAATATCAATCATTAAAAAAATGACTGAATTTGATCTAGGCAGTGAATAAAACAAGATTTCGAAACAATCGATCCACCATAAAAAATACCGTTTGGTCTCAACTTGATAAAATAAGAAGGAAGAAAAAAACATGATGGATCGATGATCTTAGTGTTTTTAGTGCTGCAACTCGCTTATGCACAGATCGATGATTTCTGTAATACAGCTTGTGGTGTTTCCGACCATGTTTATCGTGAGATATTTAGCAATTCTGAGCATGTTGCTGTTTTTTTTTACGTTTTTTCCTAAAGTCATGTCTAGTATTCCACAGACATGTTACGAGTATATTGGGTTTAGGCCAGATTTGATCCTCCCATTCTATTGTTATTTTTAAAGTATGATAACGAGCAAAATCTTCCTTGAATAAACAACATTATATTTTAGGCTGACTATTTGAAATCACAGGTAAAAAGCAATCTTTAAAAATAGAGATGTTTTTTTTTTCGAGGTGATATTGCCGACACAACCAACTCTGATCTTCTACTAATCTAATATGATCCCCACACTCTTACAACAGAAAAGCCCTAAGGGTTTACCGTTAGTTTTAATCTGTTTGTGTTAAGCTCCTGAGATGTTAATCTCCAGACACATGATCGTACACAGTCAGAAAATTGTGCAAAACCTGATGCGTCATAAAAAAAGGTCTGCTGACCAAAAAGTCGCGTGCCCAAACATATTATGATTTATGTCCTTACGACTTTGAAAACTTTCAATAATTCCCGAAGGAACCTCAGGAGCACCTTGGCAATTATATCTTTCGAAAGAGAATGTAAATACATTAAGGGTTTCAAACTTCGTTAGAATCGGCCGAATAGTTATGATGTTATTACCCCCAAAAATAATTACCTGGCTAACTTTGGGAGGAATTTAGCAATTATATCATTCGAAATATAATGCCAAAAAACATAGGGGTTTCAAATTTCGTTAGAATATGCCGAATAATTATGATGTTATTGCCAAAACAATATAATTTCCTGGCTAACATGGGAGGACTTTGCCAATTATATCATTCGAACGAGAATAAGAAACAACATAAGAGTTTCAAATTTCGTTAGAATTGGCTAAATTGTTACAATTTTATAAAAACAAAAGCAAAACATGGACCAACCAACAGAGTGAGATGTAGAGTCGCCCACGACTAAAATTCAAAACTTTTTAAAAGCTTAATAAAAACATAACTAAATTATATTAAAATATATATTTTTTTAATTAAAATGGCGGTCCTTATCTTTTTGTCACACCTCATTTATGGCATTGGAAAGGCGAAAAAATGGTTACACCCTAATTGCATAGTCTAGAATAGTACAGAATATCACATTATAGTAGAGTATAACATAGCATATTATTGCATAGTTGTGCATATCATATTATAACATAGTATAGCATGGCATAGTATATTATAGCATAACATAGTTTAGTATAGCATAGCATAGCAAAACATAGTATAGCCAAGTATAATATAGTATAGGAAATGTAGTATAGTATCTCCTAGCATAGTATAGCATAGCATAGCATATCCTAGTATTGTCTAGATTAGTATAACATTTTATAGCATAGCTTAGTACAGTCTCGAATAGTAAACTGGCAAAACCTAGCTTACCGTAAGATAGCCTACCGAAGTCTTACTTCACCTAGCATAATAAAGCCTAGCATAGTATATAAACTAGCCTAGACTGCCTAACATAGTAAATCCTGCCTAGCCTAGCCTAGCTTAGCCTAGTATATCATAGCATATTATAGTATATAGTATAACAGAGTAGATTATTTCATAGCCTAGCCTAGCATAGTATAGCCTAGCCTAGCTTTGTATAACCAATTCTAGCCTATGATTCCCTATAATAATTTAACTTACTATAACATACTCTAGCGTAGCTAGCATAATATAGCCTTAGATAGTATAACTTAGCCTGGCATAGTATGACTTAGCCTAGACTAATCGAGCCTAGCAGCGAATGTATAGTATGGCCTATCTTAGACTAGAAACCTTAGTAAAGCCTAGCCTAAAAAGTAGCCTAACATAGCCTAGTACAGCCTAGCATATATAGGATAGTAAAGTTTACCATAGTATAACATAGTATTCTAGTCAAGCCTAGAATAGTATAGCTTATCATAGCATAGCATACCCTAGAATAGTATAGTATAGCATAGCCTAACCTAGTATAGTTTAGAATAGTTTAACATAGTACTGCCTATCCTGTCCTCGTATAGCCAAGGCTAACCTAGCCTGGCAAAGCCTAGCATAGTATAGCCTATCTAGCATAGCCAACCCTACCCTAATATACCTAGCATAGTATAGTATAAGCATAGTATATCCTAGCCTAAACTAGTATAAACTAGTCTAGCAAAGTATAGCCTAGCTTAGCATAGTATATCATATCCTTGGTATCTCTTGGCATAGCACACCGACCATAGTCTAGCCTAGCCTACCCTAGCCTAAGCTAACTTAGCATGGTACACTATAATCTAGCCTAGTCTAGCGTAGGATAGTCCTGCATAACCTTGCATAGCATGACATACCCTTGTATAGCCCAAACTAGTATATCATAGCATAGAATGGCCTAGAATAACTTAATATACCCTAGAGTAGCCTAGTATATCCTAGCCTAGCTTAGTATAGACTTGCATATAGCCTAGCATATTATATATTTGAATAACCTAGCTTAGTATGGTATACCTGAGCCTATCACAGTGCATCCTAGCCTAGCCTAGCTTATCAAAGTATAGCCTAGCCTGTCTAGCAGAGTATAATATAGCCTAGCTTAGCGAAGTCTACAATTGTATATTAAAACTTAGTCTAGCCTAGCTTAGCTTACCCTAGTCTAGTATAGCCTATCTTAGTATAGTATAGCCTAGCCTAGTTCACTGGAGCCTAGCCTAGTGAATTCTATACTACCCTAGACTAGAGAGCATATTCTAGCCTAGTATAGTATAGTCTACCTTACCCTAACCTACCCTAGACTAGTTAGTATAGTATACATCTATAGTCTAGCAGAGTATCGGTCAAAAAGTTATGATGTTATTGCCAAAACAAAATAATTTCCGGGATAACTTGATATGACTTTGACATTTATATCATTTGAGAGAGAATGTAAAACAACATAAGGGTTTCAAATTTCGTTAGAATCAGCTGAATAGTTACAATGCTATTACAAACCAAATACGAAGGCAAAACGGGGACCGACCGACCCACATAGTGAGATGTAGAATCGCGTGCGACCCAATTCGCACGCGACTAAAAATATGCTGCACCAAAATAATGTTTTTAAGAAAATAAAATGTCTCATTTCTCTTGCTCTATGTTCTGAGAAATCCTGCATCACCTCATTATCATTTTGTATTTTTTCCTGTTTTCTCAAAATTACTTTAAATTTAGGGAAGATTGTGTGATTATGGAAATTCTTCCTCATTTACTAAAAACTTTGAGTTTATTTTGGTAAAGTAACGTAGTATTTTGTTCTAGACCATACGTGTTTTTATTCATTTCTATATATATGTGCACACTAATAAAAAAATATTCAGAAAATATTGCAACTTTGCTATTCAGGGAGTTTTAGCTTTGATTCGAATTACACTTGAATTGTTCGTGATATTTCAGAAAAATAATTAACCTTGTGATTAAATATAAAAGCCAATTAAAAAACACTTGGAAATGTATTCTACTATTATGTAAGTTATCCGTAAGTATGTATAGTGGTACAGACATCAAACAATAAATGCTTTACATATTCAAATTAGGGCAAAGGAAAAGATGCACTCTAAGAGAAAGTGAAGCTTATTCATTATTCATGGAATTCACGATGTAAATCTCAATGAATCCAAGCGTACCTGGCTTTGTCGACAGAAGCGAGCTATATACCAACGTATCTAAATTAGACTGTCAAGAAAGGATGCATAAGCTCAGTTTTTAATTTAAAATGTAACTCTTTATCCAATATAAAGGAATAAAACAAAGGGAATGACTAAATCTCAGGGCAATTTAATTAATGACATGTTCAGTTTATTACTTATGTTTTCATAAAATTATGAGTGTATCATAATTATGATTTCTGCCATGCACTTATGTTTAGAAAATAGCAAGGCATTCATTGTCTTGGATAATTTTAGTATATGATAAGTCAGAGAAGAGGACTAACTAGAAATGTTAGCCGACTACAATTTCTTTATTAATAAATGAATTTGATGCATAAAGGAACTTCATTCTCTGATCGTAATAGCCAAATCTGGTGCAGGTAAATTTTATATATTTCTCTCGCTCACTCCCTCTTATATGATTGTCATTAGTAAGGGATTTAAAGACTTGTTGCAGCAGATAATTACCGCACCCGCTAAAATCTTAAGTCCTCTTAGAATTCATTAACTCCATTTCTTTAAATAATATTATACATTTAGTTTCCTTACTTCACTTATTAAAACTGCCCTTGGTGTGCCGTAAATGAACGAAAGTTACCGCTGAGAGTTCCAAAAGAGCCGTAGGAAATGTCAGGTGTAGCTTGGGATACCAGTAGAAGGATCTGTGGCTTTATATTTTCTAAACATCCGAACTTTCTCTTGTTTCA
Organism: Ceratothoa steindachneri; assembly: GCA_963969495.1. Classification (NCBI taxonomy): domain Eukaryota; kingdom Metazoa; phylum Arthropoda; class Malacostraca; order Isopoda; family Cymothoidae; genus Ceratothoa; species Ceratothoa steindachneri. The sequence goes on from OZ018326.1 coordinate 103,584,076, forward strand.
CTACCTTCTATACAGATCTTGTCTTACAAAGATTCCGTGTGATACGGCTTCGTTGTTATTTCGTTTAAATTAGAGGGGGAAAAGCTCTCCAAATGTGGCTTTATTTTTGTAATGGACGCTGAAATCCTTTAAAGATGAATGATTCATCATACAATTGATTACTAAGAAAATATCCTGGGATCCATTTCCTTTTGGCAGATCAAGAGGGTTGAGAAGTCGATGTACAAGGATCAGTTAATTTATTATATTAAGATATTTTTCTTAAAATATTTTAGCTCGAATAAGGAAAATATTTTTCGACAACCAGCGCTGAATGATGGCGAAGAAAGGCCCAAAATTAATGCTGATATATAATTATACTCGTAGTTTATTCGTAGAATAAACAGAATTTTTAACTTTACCTAAATCACAAGGTATTTTCTTAAAATTTTATAATAGATTAAGTTCAACCACATCCTTTTTTTGCGTCTATCTTACAGTAGCCTTTAAGCCATTCATGCTTAAAACCATGTTAAAATGTTTGAAAGATGATGTGATAATAAGATATGGACCGAAAAATCCATTTCCTTGAAAATATCGTATATACATAAGTGTGTTACTTTCATTAATTATCTATAGGCTAACTCGAAATATTTAATGATATTGCTGAAAAAATTGGTTAATGTTTATGCATATTCACATTAAGTGCTGCTTGGAATATTGATTTAATTCTCTTCCTTTTATCTAACTTAATCGCAAGTACATATAACGGCACCTATATTTTTAGCCCAAATGCATTTAACTTTCCGTAAGGTTTTAAGCTAAAGTTGATTTAACCCATTAGAAACAATTAAAATGATAACCAAGCATTAATGTATACGTTCATTAACATAAGTAGGTGCCTAGAAAGACTTATTTATTACGTCTATAAACAAGGTCTAGATGTAGCGATGAAATTAACGGTGTCATTCACGAGGGTAATCTTTCACATTCAGGAGCCTCTTGTAGTCGAGTGAATATAATGGCTCAACAGGTCGTCTATGACTGGACCAAATTTTTAGGATAGAAAAAAACTGACCTTTGAAGAAACTGATGAAATCTCATAGAGGGTAAATTAGTCTTTTTTATTAGAGATAATAATGATCTTCAAGGTTTGAGACAAATACTGCAGACGGATAGGTATAAATTACAATTGATTTATGTTATTAAGACAGGGAAAGGTTTGAAGCTTTATCCTTGCTGAAACTATTACTTGCAAACGAAGAGCAATGATTTAAAGCGAATAAATCTTTATGAGATATGGAACTGAGGAAAACTAAAGACAGGTGGATATTTGCTCTTACATATGTAAATTTAATTCTTCTAATTTTTTTTAACTTTATAATTCCCTACCGGAAATAAGAATAAGAATAAGAATATGGATAAGAATATGAAGTTGACTACCAACCATAGACAGCAGTGGCCCTACGTCACATCTTTGGATAGGGTTTGGCCATAAATAAATAAGGTCAAATGACCTTTATTTATTAGAAAAGGTAGAAAGGTATAGATATAACTCAGGGGTCAAAGTGCAGACCAACACCATGAGCGACTCGGACTCCATTCAGTATACTAATTGCATTGCTCCGTTGAATAGTAATACGTAGTCTTTGGCTGAACTCTCCATCCTATCTAGGGTCTCCAGTAGTTTCCCTGAGAAGAGAACCCATTTCTTTAATTAAGCGTGCACTTAAGGGACCAAAGACTCCACTAGTGTCGATGGCTATAGGCTCAAACAGAAATCTCTCATTTAGGGCAAAATACTTTATTCTTTTTTTTTAATTTTCAGAGGCACTTGCAGCTGAAGATACAGAGACAGATGACCTGTTACTAATATGGTCAGAATTTGTATTGCCACATGTCACATCCCAACACAGACTCTCCATTCCTAAATGGAAACATTCTTATCTCATCTGGACGCTTACCATCCCCTCGATCAAGTCCACATGGTTCCAAAACAGTGGCAATCCTGCTCTTACCAGGGTTCAGCATACCTTAGCATTGAGGGCCGAATATCTATGTATCTTTCCAGCAACCAGCTGACAGGATAAGAGGAGCAGACCCAGAGGATCAACATCAGATCCGCATTTACAGCTACATATGTGGCTCACAAATTAGTGCACCCACTCTCAAAGCCATAGCAACTCTAAGGGTTTCCGGATCCAACTGTGTTCCAAAAGATGGGACCGGGATTGCTGACAACCAACAGTCACTATCCGAATGCTCTGCGGTTAGCAGACGGGCTCTTGCAACCTGATCTACCCTCTCTTTGAGGCGATTCAGTTTGGAGAGAGCAAGAGGTAGATCCCAAGATTTCTGCTTCAAGTGGTTCTCATTTTCAGGCTCAAAGGCATCGTCCCCAAGTATCCCCCTCCAGAATTTAATAGGTTCAGCCAACCTGTCCACTTGAGCCATACCGGAAACCGGTAAAAGAACAGCTCGCATTAAGGGTTAACTGAAATCAAGGAGGATATGTACCCCGGAAGAGCAATGATTTGTGTAAATCGTATCCCTAAGCCCCTTATCCGAATTGGGAGAGTTGCCTGTGTCCCATGAAGCCCTTGAAAAGCCAATGTTGATTAATTTGGAGACAGTATCTTTCACATAGTCATCAAAAGAATCCAAAGATGCCATCTCTCTGTAGACGGGAGAGGCTCTCAAGAGGAACTGCAGCTAAGGTAGAGAAAATGAATTTAATAGGACCAAAGCTTGGTGTGTATCAATTAATTGTAGGCGGGATATCATTCGTTTTATTGCTTCATATGTTGTGTCTATATCCTGTCTGATCGCCTCACAAGTGATGAGAGAGCCTAATATAGACACATCATTCAAAGTTACAATCGTAAGATGGAGGAAAACGGTTTGGAATTTTTGAAGAATGGCATGAGTATAATCATTTATGATAGTCAACTGACATTTGGAACTAGTAATCTCTAGTCCTATTTTGTTAAATGCAGAAATGATAGACTGAAGGTCCTAAAAAATATTTTGGGGGGTATATAATAATTTTTGTTTGATTTCATTGAAATTTTCATTAATTTATATATTTCAATGATCATTTATTTGAAGATAAAATATTCAGTAACTTTCTAGAGAATGATAATTTTGCTTAGCTAACTTTGATGTTAACCAGGTGTTACATTTTTCACTAAAATTTAATAATATCATGTGACGCATGACAAATGCTCCTGTGCGTAAAGAAAAAGCGAAAGTTCTCTCAAAAGGTTCAAGATCAACGTATTGTTAACAAGAGGCGTTCAGGACGTCTCTTTCAGTAAATTCATAGTTACAAGAGGAGGTTAATGATAGCTTATCCAAAATACTAAACAAGAGGAATAAGCTACTCCAGACGGCAACGATATTCTCTGGAACCCCATATCATAAATCCCTGGGCACTGTCGTAGAATGGACTCTCGACGATATACCGTATATGACTATTCGTTCAGGGAATTATTCATTTATATTTAGAGTGCGTGGTGTCTGGGTTGACCGATATTATTTATCTTCAATATGCTTAAGAAGTGGAACTGAGCTGAAGGATAATAATATGGCTATCATTAATAAAAAAGAGTTTTATTAATGAAAACTATCAACAACACACAAAACGGAAAATATTGACATAAACAGGGAATGGAAAGGGTCGTGGGAAATCTAGCTCGTCCGAGGATTAAGATTTGGAAGAGATTTAAAAAGGTAAAACAAATAAAAATTAAAGGGATGGGATGGTTCGCTAAACCATTTAAAGCACAGGATAGGGTTTACAAAAGGGTTAAATACTCAAAGGTCACGTTCAGCTTACGTAATTACACGTGTTGTGCAGAGGAAGGCGACGTGAAGAAATCTAAATCTACGGTCCGCTGGCGAGTTCCAGCTGAAAGAGGGGGGGGGGAGTTAAATAATCCTGACGTGGCGTCTTGGGAATGAGAACCGTTTCTTGGCGAACGGGCTTGAAGAACAATGGCTGTTCTACGTTGTTCTCTTCTGAAAAACAGGGGGGGTGAGAACCGTCTTTTGTCTACGGGCTCAAAGAACAATGGCTGTTCTAATGTTGTTCTCTTTCTGAACAACCAGGGGGAAGGGTGAGAACCGTTTCTTGTCAACGGGCTCAAAGAACAATGGCCGTTCTAACGTTGTTCTTTTTCTGAAAAACAGGGGAAGCCTTGTGGATTTGGCGTCTTGAAGGCTCGAACCTTGGCACTCAAGGGATATTGTCCTCTTCTGGACAATGATGGTGGATCTTGAGGTAGAAGACCCTTGGTGCAAACGTGAGACTGGATCGTAGTGATGTCTCGCGAAGAAAATCTGGATCTCAAATCTGCTCTTAGTGGTGAAGTTTCAATATAAATAGTCGAGACATCCCTTTGGCGTAGGGGACAATGGAGTGGGGGCTCCGAGGGAATGCACAGCCGCGCCTGAGTCTAATACCTTATCTGCCCATAAGCCTAACTCAATCTGGCGTGATCGGCGCATGGGGCGAACGGATAGGGGGGAAGATAAACCTCCTTGGTTCAATATTGACTCAGGTGGCGGCTATAATGCGCCCGGCTTCAAGGCGAAGATGCACGTGGGTAGCATCGTGTTTCTAAACAACATGTGATAACGGTGGAAATTAAGCGGCCTCCACCGTTCTATCACAGGCACAGTATTAGTTTTTTTCTCAATGTAAGTCAATCATTTATCATTCTCTTTGCTCATGTTATGTTTAACTCATAAAAAGTTCTTATAGGTATCAGCATTTGAACCATCTTCCAAGTACCAGATATTAAGCTCTGATTTCAGGCTTTTAATGATTGAAAACAGTGCGTATCACAGTGGGTATCCCTGTTGTATGCTAGTAGCAGAATTCAAAATCCCATTTTACTTAAAGAAGGCATCTGCTCATAGGCCGCCCCAAGGAAAACATCCGTTTTAATGCAATTAAAATCATTCTCCAAATCGACCTTCAAAATGATCCGCTTTGGGGCATCACTAGTCAAATATTCCCGAGCTGAATGGGCAGCCGCCTTGCAACCTCCCTTAGTAGCAAATCCTAGCTGTACTGGTCTTAGGTGAGCACCCAAAGCCAGAGACACATTTTGCACACCTACCTTGGTCATAAGGCGACGGAGGGTACACCCCACAGCAATGGGGCGCACCCCCATTCCTCTTAGCCAGTGCACGAAGCGATGCTCCATAAAAAAAACATTTGCCAGGCCATCAGGCACCCCACCCTACAAGACCAAACTGAAAAATTGGTTGAATAATACGACAGTGGTACTCCCGCCTCGGCAGTCTCACCACCCAACAAAGATTTAAGATGCCCCGAAGTTAACCAATCAAGTCCTCCAAAGGAACCGGGGGAATGGAAAAAAATTGGGGTTTTTTTACCATCACAAGTTACAATAGGTAATTGGTAATTGAGGAAAATTTATGTTATCTGGAGCGGGTGGATGTTTATCACTAAGCTTGGCCAGTGTCTCCTCAGAAAAGGGCGCCAAGCCCCCATCTGAAGAAAGCTCCCTAATGGCTCCCCGAATGTCAAAGTCTGCAAACTTAGAAGATATTCTCCTCCTCAGGGCATCATCTAGGTTATTTACATTTTATTTCTTATTACTATGTTAGGTTGGCTGAATATATTTTTTACAAGTGTTTATATTAGTTACCGGTCCCAAGCTTAAACTTTACACTTGGCATCAAAGATTGTATTACCTTGTCTTAGCCCAAACGACAAATATTCATTTCTAATTTAGATTGAGAGTGAAGTATCAAGAAAGTGAGATGCTATAGATATAAGAAATAAATAGGGAATTATTGCATTTGGATAACCTAAGATTCACTTCCTACACTAGGTGACAATATGGTACGCAAACGAATTATTGATTAAAAAGGTTCAAAAGCGCTGGGTGGATTTGCAACTATAAGGAACTAGCCTGTATTTCAAAGTGTTGAGTTCTCTTGAATAATTAAATTCTTGAAGAAATGAAATACATGGTTTAGAAAATTTAACCTTTATTCTGTAATATACTTCAATTTACGAGTAAATATTAGTTTAAATAATCTTTTATTTAATAAATTAATATATAAGGGTAAATAGAAAAATTAAAGATAATATTTTTGCAGCACTGAACTTTTTGCCAAATTTGCTATTAGTTGATGCATAAATTCCCCTGGTTAGTTAAATTCGTGAATTGTGTTTAAAACTTTCAATGCGTATCAAAATTAATATTAAATAGATGGAAAGTTATTGAAGCGAAGATAGTAAATAGTTTTGGGGACAATAGTCACCCAATTATAGCATTACGTTCCGACTAAGGAGAGCTCTAAAGTGGTGCTCAGAACCATCCTACTTTTTCCATTTCGTGATTGCTAGAATTAATTTCAGTCCTTCAAATACTAAACTAATGGAATAGTCCTTCCATCTTCATTCCAAGAATCTCCAGTTCCAGGCTGACTGTACTGTCAATGTGGTGTACGACTTGAATAATACTAGAAACGGCCCCTACCTTCTTCATGATCCCACCTTTTCCTCTATACTATACTAAAATTCTTGGTCTCTCCAGTATCCTCTCTTTAATCGTACAACGCATTTCTAGTAATTCTTCTGATATTCTGCTTCTCACTGAATCTACATCAAAGAGCTATCTGACTCTTCCGTTGAAAATATCTAATTACAATCTCTCTTTTCGTTTCCGATTCAAACTAAAATACTCCCACCTGAACGTAGTCGACCTGGAAAGGTTGCAGAATTTCTGTTCTTACTTTCCTTAGCGGAACTATAGTCTCTCCTGTAATGATGCTTCTGTCTACGCCAAACGAATAATGAAGATCATCCTGCATGGATTAAAAGCATATAGCCATTAGGCAAGGATCGGAGATATGAGGTTTGAAAAATCTCTCCTTCATTTGACCCTCCCTCAACCTCGGTCAGTGTTCGTAACCGCTGTACGTTCATTATTCTTGAGAAAAGAGTTCTTTTATTCACTGACAAGTCTCTCTCGAGCTAATAGTCTCTCTATAAACTTTCTCAACTTCACTCTTTCGTACTGATAGCACTATTGCTCTTTCTCTTCGGCTCCCGTTTTTGGTCAACTGCACCCTAGATGACTCTAACAATCCTTCTACTCCTGAGGCTTCTCTAATCATCCCTATGTTGCTTCCGGCAAACAGAATTAACGCGTATGGTCCAGCTGGCATTCACCTCGAGTATTGAAATAGTGTCTCTCCTCTCGCGCCTGAGCTTGCTCTTCAATTTCTCTTTTCTATAAAAAAACTAAACATTACTTTCTCTTAGAAACAGGCTTTAATACATGCAATCCATTAAAAAAGTGACCGGTCTGACCCTTCCATCCATCGTGATATTGCACCGACAGCCTCTACTTCCAAACCTTTTTAATCTTTCCTTTGTTCCCATTTAATTGAACACATAGAGAATCACAGTGTCCTTCCTTATTATCAGTATGGCTTTCAAAAAGCTAGATAAACTCTTACCGCTTTATCTCCTTTGTTGTTTTTGGATCTGCTTCCTTTATTTAGTCCATCCTTAGTAGTGTCCTTCAAGCTTTTTCTGATCACCACAATTGTCCTACTCTTTATCAATTATTTTGTTTCTTCTAAAAAATAAACTGATGCATCCAAATGCGGATGATCTAACATATATGTACATCTTTCATTTTTCCCCCTTATCTTTCCTTTGAGCTGCCTATCGTGTCGATGTAACTACCTTTATTCACTCTGACTTGACAGGATTTCTCAGTGGGGCAGACAAAATCTTTTTAAGTTTAATATCAACAAGACCAAATTTTTACCTATATCACTATTAAAGCCCCTAATAATTCTGATGATTCACAAATTACACCTATTGATACCTTACACGTACAGGCGTTACTGTAGCATCCAATTTTTCTTGGAAACCCTAACTAAGGATGCCTCTGAGAAACTGAATTTCCTTTTCAGCTATCTAAAATTCATTATTTTCTGAACAGTTGCTTCGATTATGCAGAGCAATTGCGTCCTTGGCTGTAGTTATGCTTTCAAGTTTATGTTGGATCTAACTCTGCGCATACACTTACTTAAAAAAATTGAATCTAAAGTTATAATCTGTCCAAGATTGAACTCGAAACTTGACTCCATTACCTTTCACCGTGAAGTCTGTTCACTTTCTATTTCAACAGGTATTACTTTGTTCAATGCTCCCGTAAACTAGGTTCCTATATAGCCCCCACCACAATCAGACTATGCAATACTTGCCAGGCTTCTGAATCGCATAGCGATTATGTAGTGTCCAGAAACTCAAGGGTTGGCTGATTTTCTGCATTCTTTTTTTTCTCACACATCAAAACGTTAGACTTCTTCATATTGTCATTTTTTCCTAATAACTACAATCATTTATTTTTTCCTAATAACTACAATCATTCATGTTTCAAACGAAAGGTCTTTCACTCTCCTAAAAATCCATAAAAAATCTTCCATGTAATTTTTTCTGTTATCTAAATCTATACACATTTCAACTTGGGCCAGGCTTTGATGTAGACTAATTAAAATAAACAAGTAAGAAAAGCTAAAAACTACGTTACTTTATGGTGCCAATTTCCAGAAGCAAAAAAAAAAATCACTGATTTAAATATTGAATATTTTTCAAATTTTGTTGTTTATACATTGAACAAGGGAAAAAATTACGAGTCTTGAAATACATTGCGGAAACAACAATGTAAGGTAACGTTCATTTTACTATTTTCCATTTGCATTATTCTTTTGTTGGTTATATAATTGTTGTATTTTTCGTTCTTCTAATTATTGTCATAGAGATGTTAATGTTTGCCTTTTGTAATTTTATTTGTTTCTTCGCTAGTTTTTATTGCATTTTATCATGTACAAGTATTAATGATAGTTCTTTTGGATTTCATTACTGTATCTGCTTTCTGTTTTAAGCCTATCTTTACAGTATATGGATATTTTTATTAGAATTATAGCTCCTAATGATGGGTGAATACTAAAAACATATAAAGATTAAAAGATTGGACCTACCTTCTTTGTTTTGCCTTTTTTTACTACTGTACATATATGTTAAACTTGAGATTGGTAGTAGAATCCACAATGTTTTTAAATAGATAGAGAAGGAGAGAATGAGACCATTTGAAATTTCATCGAAAATATTGTCGTCGCAAATTTAGTGAAGAGAATCCAGCCGGGAATATTCCATCGTGAATTTGGGAAATCTGTAGTGAGGCGTGAATTTGGAGAACTGGAAATCCTGTATTCATGCAATCTCTAATCATATGCCATTATTTATTATTATTCGTTGAAAGAAGAGAGTAATGGATTGTTGACATGCCTTTAGTTGCTTTATAACTGAATATGAATTGCTTCCTGTCCCTTTATCCTTATATAATTCTGAGAAGGAATATATTCTAGTATATGGGATTTTTTAATAAAGATATGAATATAATCAATAAAAATTTGGAAAAATATAATTTCGAGGAATTAGTTTTATGTAAAGTAAGTTTAAATTGAATAATCATCTAACGAGTAAATTTGCTATATTTCCAATATCAAAATAAAAATATATTCTCGACCTTAGCCAGCCGCTCCCCATCGAAGCGGCTCGGTAGGGCAAACACCCTTAGGGGGAGAGGGAAGCCAGGCCCCTTCGGTCGCTTCCCTCAAAAGACCCTCTGGCAAGATTTTAAACCTTGCCAAGGGTCAAGGCCTGTGCCTCCCCTCAAAAGACTGGTGACGCTGCCAAGGGGACCTGCGATGTCCTGGAAGGGGATGGTCAACTTGAGGCCCCTTCTGGGATAGACATGGTCCTTGAGGAAACCCAGCCTCAGACGGTAGGGCCTTCCATGAAGGGGAAATCCAGGCACGGCGCCAAGCACCGAACCCGAATCCGCCCTTATGCAAGGTCCTCCTCAAACGGCTGGGGCCTCCGAGGCAGTACAAGGAGGGGAGGGATCTCCTCTGACCGTTGCCCCTTCGCCCACCAGGACCTTTTCCCATTTCGGAGAAGGACCTGGCTGAGGCCGGTCCATCTGGCCTAGGGGCTTCTGTCGGCGGAGGTGAGAAGCGCGTACATTCCCCGCCCTCCTCTCCTAAAAAGGAGAAAAAGACAAGAAAGACTAAAAAGACTCGGGGCTCCTCTCCATCCGCGGGGGCTACGGGGACAGATTGGTCTGCTGCCACTTTGGTAAGCGACCAAGCCAAGATCGGAACATCTGGCCCCTCTGCACCCCCGGGTGCGGATCCCCTGACTATGACAAAAACGAAAAGTGCACAGGGCGGAGCTTCGATGACATCAGGGCCCCTGATTCAGAGGTAACCTGGCGTTTTCGAGCCCGCTGGCTTCAAACGCTTCCTCGTTATTTTCTCCACTGATGGCACCATGTTGTCCAAGGGCAACATGATCCATTAGAGAAGAGGATTAGCTAGTGCAATTGGTAGAGAGCCTAAGGTGACCCGTTTCTCGGACGGGAGCCTTCTGGCGAATGCGGCGAATCCCGCCGAGGTGGCCAAGATAAGTGCTCTTCGGACACTTCATAGCACCCCGGTGAGTGTGACGCCACACTCTACCATGAACTTTGTGAAAGGAGTAGTTTATGCGAGGGAACTCGTTGACTACTCCATTGAGGACATCACCTTAGAGCTGGCCGACCACGGGGTGGTCAAGGTCGAACGTGCGATGAGAAAACAGGGAGGGGCCTCGAGACACATCCCTACACTCTTCCTCACGTTCGACTGTGACAAGCTCCCTGAGTCGGTGCGTGCCGGTTGGTACCGCTACCGCGTGAATTCATTCGTGCCTCTGCCGCGGCGGTGCTATTACTGTCACCGCTTCAGCCATACGAATCGCTCATGTAGGCGTGCAAAGTCGGGGTCACCCGGATAATGTGTAAATTGCTCCAAGGTCGCACACGATAAGTCCAAATCGTGTGTGGCCAAGTGTGTTAATTGCGGAGAGCTGCACTTTGCTTCTTCGAAGCAATGTGGTGCATATCTCCTTAAAAAAAGAAATGCTGGCCGTTCAGGCCCAGGATCGACTCTCATTCCGCGAGGCTAAGGACTTGGTCCTGACGCGCCCGGCTCTGCCTGGGATGTCATATGACTCAATAGTTAGAAAAGCACCCTCTGCTCCTGGCCCATCTAGGCCAACGAGCACGGTTGTTTCCTGCCCATTCGAAGCCCTACTGCGGGCTCTACTCAACCCGGGCGATCTCCTGGTAAAGCTGGTGGCAAAAAGGGTTCATACCCAGCCCCGGCTAAAACCAGGGCTCTTCCCCTCTTCCCTCACTGTGACCGTTTCCCGTAAGGCGAAATGGCCCCGCGCCTCCACCCAGTCGTCAGAATCACAGGAGGCAAACCTCTGGAAGATTGTCGCTAGGCCATCTTCCGGGTTTCCTAAAGCTGTCCCCCAAAAGAAGGGCAGCAACCAAGGAGGGCAGCAACGGTTGTTTCCTGCCCATTCGAAGCCCTGCTGCGGGCTCTACTCAACCCGGGCGCTCTCCTGGTAAAGCTGGCGGCAAAAAGGGGTGCATACCCAGCCCCGGCTAAAACCAGGGCTCCCCCCCTCTTCCCTCACTGTGACCGTTTCCCGTAAGGCGAAATGGCCCCGCGCCTCCTCCCAGTCGTTAGACTTACAGGAGGCAAACCTCTTCCCTCACTGTGACCGTTTCCCGTAAGGCGAAATGGCCGCGCGCCTCCAACCAGTCGTTAGACTCACAGGAGGCAAACCTCTGGAAGATGGTCGCTAGGCCATTTTTCGTGTTTCCTAAAGCTGTTCCCCAAAAGGAGGGCAGCAACCAAGGAGCTTCGGCTCCTTCGAACACACCTCGAGGTGGAGCGAGTGGCTCAGAGACGATGGTTTCTCGAAAAGCGGGCCCCCCCGCCTCCAAAGCCGCAACGCCCGCCTAAGTTATCGAGGCGGAGGGAGGAAAAGACTCGCATGGCAAGCACAACCCCCCAAATAAGTCCTCGAAGGGGAGAGTGCCTTCAGCGCTTTGTCCGGCCAAGAGCGCCCTGGGTTCTGACCCCTGGAAGCGTACGGCCATTCCGTAAGGGGCTTTAGTTCAAGGAGAGCCTCCTCCGAGCTAGGCCTGGAGGGCATATTCCTTCAATGGAATTGCCGTGGACTCCGGGCCAACTGGGAGGAGCTGCGGAGGCTCCTCTCGTCCCGTTCCCCGTTAGCTATCTTTTTGCAGGAGACCATGCAAGGCACGTGCCCCTTGCCCGCTCTTCCGGGGTATAAGGGTCCACCGAACCCCCCCCTACAGGATGGCCGGGCTGGGGGATGCACGGTTTACATCGGGCATGATGTCTCCGTTCTTCCTTTCTCTTTAAATACCTTCTTTGAAGCAGTGGCTGTGCAGCTGCACCTGGATAGGAGATATACTATCATTTCTGCGTACATTCCACCGTCAGCTGACTTCGACGCGGGGGACTTCCGCCACGTTGTGGCATGGTTGACGAGGCCCTATCTCTTGCTTGGAGATCTGAACGGCAGGTATCCTCTCTTGGGAGATTACTCCATAAATCCCATGGAACAAGTCCTTGCCAATCTGATCGGAGAGCTTGAGATGGGTGTCCTAAGCGTGGATGAGTTTACGCATCACTGTCCGAGAACCACTTCATTTTCTTGCCTTGACCTATCTTTGTGCTCTTCGGATGCACTGCCTGATTTTGATTGGGAGGTGGTCGATGACTACCATGGTAGTGATCACTTTCCCATTCAAATATCATTTTCAGGGCAACTGCCGCCTGAGAGCCCACCTCGGTGGTGCTTGGCGCGGGCGCGGTGGCCCGCATTTCAGGAAATGACTGAATTCTCTATCTCAGACGAAGAGTTTAGGTCGTTAGATGAGGCCGTTAAGGTTCTTCTCCGGCAACCTCATCGACGTGGGCCGAGTGTGAGACAGCCCTCAAACAGAAGCGTTATGCCTACATGCGCTATAAGCGCCGCCTGAACGATTTCACTGTCGGTGAATTTAATCGGGCTAGAGCTAGGTTCCAGTATATTCGAAGCACGCCCGCCGCTCTTCTTGGCGGTCATACGGGAAGCCCTTTTTAGCTGAGGTGTGGAAGCAAGTCAAAAGGATTCGGAGCAAGTTCTCGCTGAAACCCTCTCCCATTCTCCAGGAGAATGGGACCGAAATCTTGGACCCCGCGTCCGTGGTGGAATCCTTAGCGACCGCTTTTTCCGCATTCTCTAGCCGGGATGCTTATCCTCCTGCATTTAATTTACGTCGTGATGTCGCGGAAGGCCGCCGGCTGGACTTTACCTCCAGAGGTGGAGAACTCTTCAACGCCACTTTATTGTGAGTTGTTTGAGCTCCGCTTTAGCTTCGTGCGCGGACACTGCCCATGGTCCGGACGATGTCCCGTACGCCATGCTTTGACACCTGGGTAAACGAGGCATGGCCTTTCTGTTAGATTTGTTTAACATAATCTAGGTGAAGGGTCTTCTTCCAGACTCCTGGCGAATCACTACTGTGCTCGCCTTTCGCAAACTGGGGAGAGATCACTCTACTCCGACCGGTTTCCTCCCAATCTCTCTAACCTTTTGCGTGTGCAAGTTGATGGAGAAATTGGTAAATGTTAGATTAGCCTTTTTCCTGGATAGCGGAGGCCATCTGTCTTCTGCACAGTGCGGCTTCCGCAAGTTCCACTCCACGTCGGATACTCTGCTCCAACTGGAAAATGCCGTCTGCGAGGCTTTCCTTCGTAGACAGCACTACGCCACGGTGTTTTTCGATCTGGAGAAGGCCTATGATACTGCATGGCGATATGGTATCATGGAGACTCTCCACAAGATGGGGGCGAGGGGACGCCTCCCAATGTTTATATCTGAATTTTTGCGAGATCGTCGATTCCGCGTACGGGTGGGGGGAGCCCTTTCCGGCCCAAAGGAGCACGAAAAGGGTGTCCCGCAGGGAAGTATCCTCAGTCTCACACTCTTTGCCCTGAGCATCAACCGCATCCCCTTGGTGCTGCCGGAAGATGTTCTCGCTATGCTCTACGTGGACGACCTTTCGATCTCTTTTGGCGCGGCCCAGATGCCAAAGAGTCCGCGGGGACTGTGCGACCGGACCAGCGTTTCGCTCTTCCTCACACCGTCTACATGGCAGGAATACAGGCAGCTCTTCGGACTTCTTGGCAATGAAGATGGGAGACGGTCGAAGGGAACTTAAAGTTGCGTGCCATTGTGCTGCGACTGTTCCCATTGACCTATCCCCCAATGCCGCGACGGCTTTAGGTCGCTTTCTGTCGTCTCTGAATCGGACATACTCGTGTGACGCATCGCTATCTGATGAAGCGCTCGCCAGCGCCCTATTGCGACGACTGCGTCGTCCCGCAGACTGTTCGTCACATTCTTGTGGAATGTCCCAGTCTGGGTAACCTTCTCGCACGATACCTGTCCCGGTCCTGGGATGGTCGGGGTCGCTACCGCCTGTCCCTTGTGCTCGGGACGAGTTTGTGCACATTGTTTTGTGGACTTGTTAACTTTTGGGGGGAGGTCGGGCTTCTCCCCTTTATTTAAGGTTCTTTTTGTTTGTTGTTATTGTTTTGTAGGTTGCACTCTCCTGCACTGGGGTGAGGGGGACCTCCTCCCTCTGCCGGAGATTGCTTCCTGGTTGTTAAGTTTTTCCAATTAATATCATTGTTATATTTTCATATTTTTATTTTAAAGTAGCCTAGTTCTAGGCTGTCATGTTTTTCGGCAACTTATGCCCAAGTGGGCAGTTGCCAGATGGGCTCTATAAAATAAAATTTAAAAGATTTTCAAGATGTAGGGTGCACTAGATATTCTGAAACACAATTTTAGCTAGTCATATATGTATAAACAAGACGTCTCATCAATTTTCAGTGTCCTGTATTCGAGAATACAAGTTTACTCAACCAAACCTTTTTGATTCTCTAATTTAGCCCTAATATGTAAGATTCCAATCTGATATAATATAAAAATAAACACGGTCTTAATCATTTCATTTCACGAACAGATCAAAACGAATATTTCCATTTTCAACGTACCCTGGTTCTTCATGTTCAAGGTGAGAATGGGCCTAATAGCTTTCAGCTTGTACTTACCATCGTTAGTAAAATAAAAAAATATATTTTTCAAGAGTCAGATGTGGTTGGGTCGGCCGATTTTGTCCTGCAGGCTTAGAGCATTATCATACAGTACCCAAATTACTCGATGATGTTTATTAACAATCAGGTTCTGCTAGTGGAGTAACTAATAAATCATGGGGTAGGCGAAGTAATGAGGTACAATTATTACATGACACGGAGAGGGGAGTTTGTGCCACAGAAATTCCAGGAGAATGAGTAATCTTGTCAACCTGACAGGCTTATATCATATTGGGCAGTACCTATTAGAGGTAATGATTTTTTGTTGGCTGATGTCAATGATGGCTTGGACATCATGAAACAGAATCATCTATTTTGAACACGTTATCTATTTATAATCCGATCAAGACTATCATTAAAGCGGTTCGATGGCGGCTTTATTGACTGAAATTCTATAGAAATGCACAGTTTTTAAAAGCTTCGCTTTCTCTATTCTTTAATTTAGTTTTCAAATACCTGGCGAGAAAAAACTGCATATATACTTTTGTAAATAAGGGTTTAGTAAAGCATCGACACATATAAACAAGAAAAGAAAGAAAAGAAATCAAGATGTGTAAAGATAGAATTAACACAAGACTCGGAAACTCAAAAATGATCTCACATTAGTACATGAAATGATAAAGACACCAGTAAGCAGACATATGAGGTAATAACATATGTTAGTGAGTCTCAACTGTTTTTAATCTGGCTACCATTTTACTAAAGGTCTAATTTTATTTCGTTCTTTCCATGATTACGTACAGAAAAAGGTGATGTCAAAATGGTATGTATATAAAATTGAATCTATTTTATAATTTCATTGCCCGTTAGGTGGATCTTGGCAAATTTGATACCAATAGAAAATGTTATACTGTAAATTATGTCGAATCTCTGCAAATGTATCCTGTAGAAAAAATAATAGTACAAAAACTTAAGTCTACTAATATTTAGCTAGCTCCAATTTCTCTCTTGAAACCTTAAATATCTATCCGCGTGTGTGGTTGGGAAATCCTGTCAAAAATTTACCAACTTGAGATTAATGTTCATACACCGTAAAATAGATTCCCATTTATGAACTTTGATTCCATTTGCCTTGTTCAACACCTTCCAAAAGGGCAAGAATACAAAGTTATATGAAGAGTTTCTCCTCAAGGTTCATCTCAAAAAATATTTCATTCTTAAATATTGAAATTAATCGAAATTAATCTGCATTTTTATGGTTAGTTGGAAGATAGAATGAATTTGTAGATTACTCTGAGCTAGCTAAATTGTGTTGTAGCAACATGTTGCTTCAACCTTTTGTCATATTGTAGTCTTCACTGAGATGTGCATATTGCGGTTTAAATTCTTGCCTAAATAATATAAGATCCCTGATAATATTAATAAAATAATATATTTTTTGTTTTATAATCATGGTGCTTTTCTACGGGATAAATTTGGCATGCATCAAGCGTTTATATAACACTCCACGCCAAATTGGTCCGTATTAGGGATGGATGTGCTAAAAGTTGTTGCCTATTGAAATTACTAATTCCTTAATCAAGACTTCCAAAGAGAAAATCAAACTCAGCTTATAACTACTGATCCTTAATTTAGCAATAAATATAGAGAGGGGTGAAATAAAGTTTTTATCTCTAAA
Organism: Ceratothoa steindachneri; assembly: GCA_963969495.1. Classification (NCBI taxonomy): domain Eukaryota; kingdom Metazoa; phylum Arthropoda; class Malacostraca; order Isopoda; family Cymothoidae; genus Ceratothoa; species Ceratothoa steindachneri. Next base: position 103,600,808 of record OZ018326.1, read on the forward strand.
GGGAAAAAAGTCTTGTTCTCTCACTGACTGGAATTGTATTAACATTATTTCAAATGTATATACGAGGAGCAAGCAATAAGTTTTGCAATTCGGAAATAAGGAAACGAGATATGAGGAAAAGTGTTTTATTACTTTTCAATATAGCTACCCTCGATTTCAATCCACTTTCGCCACTTGTCCCTGACGCTTTGAATTTCCGACAACCAGAAATCTCCCGACTGCTGTTTAATCCACTCCACGACGGCGAGCTGGACATATTCATCGCCCCCAAACAAGCGTCCACGCAGTGCACCCTTGAGCTGGCGGAATAAAAAGTAGTCGTTAGGGGCCAGATCTAGACTGTAGGGGGGATGGTTGAGCTACTCGATCCGCACTCGCGCAGGGCAGCTTGTGCAACACCGGCCTTGTGGACAGGGGCATTGTCGTGGAGGAGCAGGACACCGCGTGTCAACTTGCCGCGCCGCTTCTGACGGATGCACTTCTTTAACCCAGCCAGTTCGTCGGTGTAATATTGGCCTGTGATGGTCCTTCAACGAGGCGCATAGTCCACCACCAACACTCCCTCAGAATCCCAGAAGATGGTTGCCATAAACTTCCCGGCTGAAGGTTGGGTCTGTAATTTGATGGGGGTCGGAGAGCCCCTGTGCTTTCAGGCCATGCTTTCGAGCTTAGTCTCGGGATCCCAGTGATGGACCCACGTTTCATCACCTATCACTATGCGTGACTCGAATCCCGTCGGGTCTTGGTTGTACAGGACCAGCAGCTTCTCCTAATTTTTATGTTCCCTGAACCCAACGTTCAATATATAGCTATGATTTTGGTGTTTTACGGGCTAACGTTAATTATCTCAATGCTTTAGAGATTCTAGGGAGGTTTGCGGATCAGAGGGAATTTTAAACCTGCCAAAGCGCTATAATACAAGGAAGGTGGAAAAAGTAGTGGATCTTACGAAATACACAAAATGGTTCTAGCTACCCTGATTTTAAGATAGGAGTAAGATGGCCACAATTTTACCTTATTCGTAGGATAATAAAATATACACTACATTTCAGATGTCATAAGTGATCTTTAACCTGTTTCCCACTTACATATCTCCTCTCGAACTTAAATTTCCACGATAAAGAGTTTCCAGAATAGGTTATCTGTTTGCCTTGACGTGGAGTCATATATAGAGAGAAAGACGCCAACAAAGCGCTAAGAACATATGAGACAAAGAATACCATGTGGAGTTGAGGCCGACTCAACTCCCGGCAAATCTTGAAAGGGTCCTATTTCTAACACCAGTGGAGTTAATAAAGGTGAAACCCACTGAAAGCATGTACGTTTTTCCTAGGCACTGTTTGTAATAAGAATGTTTTTAATGTAAGTATTTTGTGGACAGACTGAGGCTGATTTTCTCGAGTGGAACTTAACATTGTTACTCGTACATCCACAATTCCCTCGTTTATATCGTCAAGTTAAGAAGCATCGCCAGATGCTCCCTACTTACCTCGAGGTCAGCTATTATTCTCGAATAACCGTTACCAACGTATCCTTCGCGCAGCGAGACGGACAGTTGTGTGTCCGAGTCAGTCTCACGCCTCGAATCATGGTATCAACGAGGTTCTTGTTCAATGTCTTCTAACGCCAAACTCCCTCTTAGTTAAAAGTAAAAGGAATCCAACTTATTTATGTTCGTTAGTTACCATCTCGTACTAAAGTCAAGTTTTGGGTCAACCATCGCGTAGTACTCATTGATAGTATTATTTTTTATTTAGATCCTCTTATTATATATAGCCTAAGTATATTTAAAGTTTTAATATTTCCTTTTGTATGTAATTAAAAGTATATTTTTGCCCTATTTGTTTAATTGAATCCTCGAAACGCTGCATATGGCAATAGGTATATAATATTACGAATCCTCCCTGGTTAAAGAATCAAAATAAAAGAAAAAAAGGTATAGCACTCTTAGAATAAAAAGGAACGGAGTTATTCATGTACGGAACAAACGTACCTACATACGCGGTGGTATACCACGACATTTAGTTTAGATTCCGTTTTGCTTACATAATGACCAACGGAAAGGATCACGTTTCAATGTTTAGACTTACATGGACTAATATTTTTGGATATTCAATGAATATTTAACACAGAGGATTAAATCAAATATCAAGAATTTTGAAATAGTAAAAATCTCAACACTTCCTTTCGTTTTACCTTCAGAAGCATGTTTCTTTACTGAAAAATAATCTATATTAGATATTTACCTCCTATTTTTGTGATGGTTTGTATCTCACCCATCTCAAAAGGTGTTCCTTAGCAATTAAAATTTGGCAAGTGTTGTTCAATGCTTTATGCCTCAAGATCTTTGGGTTTAACTGTATCATTGATTCAAAAAAATAAAGGATATTAAACTCACTTTTAAATAATATTACAATATTCATGACCCCTGAGAGTTCCTTTTTTTTATTTTTCTTCCACATAAGCCCACTAAATGAGCACTCGTCAAACACACAATCTTTATCACGCTTGCGAAAAGTGATCAGAAACCTTTCTCCAAAGAGATTTGATACTTTTTTGATCCACTATTTCTCGTTACAAAGTTCATATAAATTTTTAGGTAAAAAATAGTGAATACCTAACACATACCATTTGATTAATCTCTTTATATGCAAATTTCTTATCAAAAAGTTTAAACTCTTTATCTCAAACGGTATTCCGACGAATAAGGTATGGCAGAAGAAATGAAAATGACCAAATTAAAACGCGGTAAATTATACAATTCTTGTTCAATAAGAACATAAGAAAGTTCAAAATTATAATATAGTTCGATATAGTCTCTTCCCTTCTCTCTCTAATAGAAGGAACACCAGCTTAGTTGATTCGGAGAAATGGTCATTTAAAAGAATGGGATTCAAATTTGATATTCTTTGACCTCATGTCGACATTGATTACACTGTACAGCAATGAAATAAATACCTGGAAATGAGAATGACCTTTTCTAGGGGCATTTTTGCGTAAATCACGAATATAACATCTGTCTCTTTCTGCAACTCTCCAGTTTCTCGTAAATTGACATCTTACTTACGTTAAATACACTGCTGGTTCGGTAGGGATTGAATGCAAACAGGATTGGGCCGAAACTGACAACTCTTAAAAGTTATAAGCGGACTTTGATTTCATTTTAATGGGATGTTCCTAAGGTATTTGTCAACCTAACTTATGTAATTAATAAACGTGTACTCAATATCCTTTTAGTTACATGGGTCCAAATCCGTGGTAACACTTACATTGCGCTAGGTATAACTTACTATAAATGCTTCCTACTTTTACTTTTTTAATTAATATTTGTTGCTGTTACTATTTGCATATATTATTTTTACTTACTACAGTGTTTTTCTTTACAGGAGATAGAGCAAAAATGCCTAGAGAATGCAAAAATTCCCGAGGCAGTTCTTTTATATATGTGGATCAGTTACATTAAGGCAATACAAGAGACAGTTGACTAAACATGTGAAGAAACTTTATAAGCTCTAGTACTTTGGATATAAAGTGGATTTTCAGGACAAAGACACCAGGTGAACAAGCTCCCTTTCTTCTTGGGTGAAAGGCAAAGGTTCTGGTCTCATGTTTAGCGTACCAATGGTCTGGAGGAAGCCAAAGGACCATTCAATGGATTGCTACTTATGTTTAACAGATAATAAAGATGGATATTTAATGTGTTTTCTCTCCTGGTCTTTAATATACTATCAAGAGATGTTGCAGTTAAAAGGATCAAAATACATAGTATGTTGTACTTCCACTATTTGTGCAAGTGATCACAGCATTAATATCCATGTTTAGTGTAATTTTATTTTACTTCACTGCAGGTCGCGACAGAAAAGGCAAGAAATATATCAAGTATACAGATCTTTCCTCTGCTATACGCCCAGTTCGACATGCAAGTGCTATTCTTGCAACACAGCTTCCCTCTTAACTACCAAGCGATAACACAAGCAACTCAGACGAATTAGAATCTCAAGATACACCATATATCGCAGAGCTTGAATCTGATAAGAAACCACGCCTTATCACCCAACTGGATCTCAATGATTTAGTTCGTAATCTAACACTTATTAAGGAACACCTAGCCTCAAGTCTGCAAAAATGGAGCCGGTTGGATGAACAAGCTCGAATTACAGTATTTAGGAAATGTTCTGCAGATCTACAGCATTTCTTCAATTTTGAAAACAACTTGACTTATTGCAATGATATCGGAGGCTTATTCAATGCCATTGAGCTGACCTATGAAAAAGATGAGTGGAGGTTATTCATAGATGCATTCCTTTTGACCATAAAAACGGTTCTCATGAACATCGGAGACACGATGCCTTTAGTTCTGTCTGCTCACTCAGTCATTAGAGATCTATATGAAAACCTTGCTTTTATTATAAACCACATAAGTTACGAAGAGCATGGGCGGCTAATTTGTGCGGACTTGAAAGTAGTAGCCCTACTTAATGGGCTATATACTGGATACACTAAGTTTATATGCTTCCCTTGCAAGTGGGACACTAGGGCCAGCTGAGAATATCATGTACGCTCAGAATGGTCACATAGGGAAACTATGACACCTGGATGCCATAATATATATCATGAGCTACGAATTTAGAAGAAAAAAATCATTTTGCCACCACTGCATATAAAACTAGGCCAACTGATGCAATTTAACAAAGCTCAAGACCATAACAAGCCAGTTTCTAGTACCTCAAATCGATTTTCCCTAAAATAAAGGATGCCAAGATTAAACAAAGCATATTCGTAGGCCCTTAGATTCGTCAACTTATAATTGACGAGGACTTCGAGGCGACAATGCACGAAACTAAATTAGTGGCCTGGCATGCATGCAGAGTACTTCTTGGAAAACACTAAGTGGCCCAGCGAGAGCGTATAGTGGACAGCCTAATCTAGTGGTACCAAGATCTCGGATGCAATATGTCACTGGAGATACACTTTCTTCATTCTCACCTGTCCTTTCCCCCAGAGGGATATGTGGCATGTGGCGGCAGATGATGAAAAAGGCACAAATGCTCATCTACATGAAAAGCTACTCAAACTGAACAAGAGGTTCCGTTATATATTGCTAGTTACAGTTGTTACAAAATAAAATGCCCTCACCACATGACCGTGATTTTCACTAATTTGGCTAGGACCACATAGTCCAGAAAAATATAACGGGTAAATTATTAAGCATACATATTGAAACAGAATACCAACATAAAATTGGAGAGCAATTAACAGATCAAAAGATTTAAAACCGAGATTTAAAAATAAAACTAAAGGACGAGAACGGTAACAAAATTCAAGAAAATCTTGAAATAGAACAAAAATTCAGACGGCACTGAGAGTTTGTTTTTTCACTTTCACCTGAAGAAAATGAAGATATCTGTTCCAAAACGGAAGAAAAGGTACATGACTACATAGGCAAGGACATTGACAGGATTATTTCAGCTCATTTTATAGGCACTAACCGTGGAAAACAAGTGGGGCCGGGAGCAAAAACAACGGTTAAAGAAATAATGAGCGTAATTTACTGATTTAAAGTGAAAGTTCAAGACCATCTTGTGTCACAAAGATCAACTTCACCAACGCCCCGAATACCATCATGAGAACATCAAAAACATCTTCAATGTAAGTTTACATACCGGATATTTCTCTGCCGCATTTAAAACAGCGAAAATATTGCTCTTCCTAAAACTAGGCAAAACTCTAACCCTTTTGAATCGTTACAGCCCTAAATCGTTATTGGATTTTTAGGCAAAGTTTTTGAAAAGGTAATGACAAAAAGATTAATAGAATATATAGAAGAAAATAATCTATATGATAATTTACAGTGTGGATTCAGGAAGAGCACGGAAACAACCATGGCACTCGGAATAATAACAGAATAATTACCTAAGAGAGCTAAGAGACGTAGAGGGAGCCTTTGATAAACGCTGGGTCAGAAGCTTACAATATGAGATCCAAAATCTGCAAATAAACAGCAATTTGGAGGAATTATCTGGGACTATATCACGGAAAAAAAAGCTAGAATCGTGATAAAAGTATATGATGAACCAGAATTTGAAATGGAAGACGGATTACGGCAAGGTGGATGTTTATCTCCTACTCTATATTTAGTGTATACATTAGACATGACAGCACCAATAAGACCATAGATGCTGAACATTGAACATTTCTTTCGTGGGGGATATTAGCCAATGTACATCATCCACAAGCAGAAAGGAAAGACGACAAGAACGATTGACAGCACTGGAATTTGGTAAATTAAATAGATTTGAAAAACAATGGAAAATACGAACGAACATCTAAATTTTAGTTTAATTTCTATTACAAGAAGGAAAACAATCGATATCTTGCATGAAGTATAAATATACAATAAAATATCCGAAGCAAATATCATAGAAAAGTTACTTAAGTCATCAACCGGAAAGGATAGAATGAACAATCTCAACTTTAAAATTACTATATTCAATCTGAAGAATCTCTATGAAGAACAAAAGATAAATATATATTGTATTGAGCATGGCAACAGTAACATACTGTACTTCCCAATACAATTGCATATGTTGGTACAATCAAGACATAAGAAAATGCAAAGAGTTCGGGATTAAACCCTAAGAATAATAAGGATCATAAAGAACAAGGGAAGGAAAAAATGAGCGAAATGGACGAAAAGGCTAATATACCACCAATAAATAGTCATCACAAAAAGCGCATGAGATACAGCCTTGGACAAAAGTATGAGGTCCTCCCCCCTGTATTTTTAGTTAGCCCTCAGATTGTTAATAAAACATGTGCATACGGTTGTTTTATGGTATATTCCATAATATACACTTGATCTAATAGCTAGTTAATACTCCATTAGCTTTACTTACCGCTGCAATCCGCTAAGGGATCGAGTCAACGAATTTCATGCAAACCTCAGGTGTAATTTTAGCCCATTCTTAGTGCAGTTTCTGGTACAGAACGTCTTTATTTTTAACTGTCGTGCTCCGAATAGCTTTACCAATGGGATTTAATCTCAGACTTTGAGCCGGCCAGTCCATAGGAATAATGCCTTGTGTTTTAACCCAATTGAGAGTATTCTTTGCTGTATGGCACGGGGCATTATCCTGTTGAATGATAACATAGCTTTTAACACGCCTGCATGTAATTTATCAATTGATAGCTCTAAAACATACCATAACATAGAAACATATTTAGCGGAATTCATTCTGCCTTGGCATAAAAACATCTCTTTAGGCCCTGCGCATGCAGACCAATACTATGACGGAACCATCTCCATGTTTTACAATTGTGACTAAACATTTAGGCTTAAAGTCTTCGACAACTCTTCGCAGAACGTAAGTCGCCCTAAGTGTGCCTAAAAACTGACGCAAATAACATGAAATATAATCAAATGTTAGTTCCAACCTTAACTATTTTACCTCATAGTTACTTTCACCAGACCATACGACTTTTGACCACTGTTCAGTATTCCATTTGGAATGATTTTTTGCCCATTAAAAACGTTTCTTCGTGTTTGACTCAGAAATTCATGGATTCTTCTTGGCTTTGCAGCTTTAATGCCATATTCTATAAGCCTCTTTCTTAGTTTAGTCGATAGTTGTGAGGCATTCACTTAATTAGGGTCGGCACATAGCTCTGAATATGTTTTCTCCTATTTGTAAGGGAATCATGGATGATATATGTCTTAACGAGGAGATGCGAGCCTTTTCCTGCGTGTTCTTGGTTTTGACTTGATACCTTTATTCTCCCCGAAGCGCCTGAAAGTCGTTTGGACTGACCACCGAGAACATCCCATTTTCTGAGTTATTTGTCTTTGTGACATCCCATTTTAATGGTGATTTACAATTTGTCCTCGCTTAACTTCACTCAACTAAAATTTCTGGGCATCTTAGTGATTCTTAAGTTGTAATATTTTTATTTTCCCTTACAAGTCACCTTGTAGGTCGTTAACAGAGCAACTTTAAGTGCCCTATCTTAAATTAAACGAAACGCAGGTGCATTATCTTGAATTGAACGGAATGCAGGTGCTTATTCTTAAATTGCGTGACTTTAGATGCCTAATCTTAAATTGATCCGGAAGCCGGTTTTCACTAAAGTTCTTTATTTGAGAATTTTAATTTGCAACAAATAAAATTAATTAATATCAGATTAAAAGTATTAATAACTTAAATTAACATAGAAAAACAAGTAATTATTTCCTGAATTAATCTCATTACATCCATAATTGGATTGAATAGGTTAATGCATACGACTTTGAAATATAATTATGTATGAATATATTAATTGAATGACACCGTATCTGATGATTAAGTTTGGTGTTGACAATAAAGTGAAATGAAGCAAGCTCATATAGCTCCATACATCTTTTCGTAACACCCTATTAATTTCTCATTAAATACTCAAGAACTTAATGGCTTTTGGAGAAATTTACTATGAAATATTTGAGTAAGAAAATTGTAATCGTTTAATATGAATTTTATCTATTAGATAATTGTTTCTTCAAATTTTGTTTGTTTCTCTTTTGCAATCCAGTTAATAAAAATATATTTGGGGGCATTATCTGCTAAAGAGTTTAAATCATATTATCATTCTCAATAAAAAAGTAATGATGGATTGTGATTGATTTCTTATAAATAACAAAAGGTTTATCCCCCTCGAGGACATTCAACATACTCTTTTAATCACAAAGACCTGTGCTAATTTAATATTTGATAAGTATCCATTGTTCAAGTTTAATAACGGACGTTGAATGAGAAAACTTACATGATTAATTTAATTCAAGAGAAACCTGAAACATTTTTTCTAATTTACTTCAGATCAACCACATTCGATGTTTTTTGAGGGATCTGTACATTGATTACAAATATTCACTATTTGACTAAAATCAAAAGATTTAGACGCTAGAAACATTATTTGTTTTAGTTTCCGTTGTATATTTTAAGCTTTTCTGGTTATTATCAGGTTCAAAACAGAAAGTTGTACCTCTACGGGCCAGGAATTTTGTGAATAAACTTATTATTATTCCATTTTTGTCATTAACTTATTATTATTCCATTTGTGTTTAATGTTTTTATTGTTAAGAGTCGCTCATATTCAATACATTCCCAAACGATATTATTTTATCTAACCAGTCTAACTTGTAGGGAAGAGGATATATGAAAATTAAGCTTTCCTACTTTTCCGCAAATGTGTAGTTTTAGAACAGAATTACATTATTCTAATATTTTGGAACTGGTAGTGAGCAATGAGCCATTTGACTCTAACTGTGAAAAGAGAACTATTTCCATGCCCAAATGGCATGTGGGCCCTGATGATTTCATGCGGTAGATTACGAACCATCATACCGTATTTCTTCATCATTCTTTCTTCTTTTTTTCCCACTCAGTTAGTCCTTAAGTTACTCTGGTTTATAACTATCACAATATACGACTATTTTCTCTCACATATTTGATTTTTATGTGTTTTTTATTGTGAGTGTAATGGCATTTAAATGCAATTAATACGAGTATATTGTATATCCTGTTTTTTTATCGATTTCATGTTGTTTCCTTCTTCGGTTGGTTTTGGGTTTGTTTAGATTGTGCGGTTGTCTTACATTATGTATCTTGTTCCTGTATAGTCCATATTCGGTTACCATAGTTCCATTATCATTGTTCATTTGTCTTAATTCGGTTGACCTTATTTATTGATTATTTCCGTAGCATTATTTGCCTCTGTTCGGGAATTTTTGTTGTTTTCGAGTTTCCTTTTTTTTTCGTCATCGGTGAATTCATATGTTACTTGTGCTATTCTTCCTTCTTTCCTCATTTATATATAGACTCCGTTTCTCCTCTTGAGCTTTGGAAATAAAGTTGAGCGCGTTGTTTGTTGCAGCTATGCATAGATACTCGTATGTTCTGCGAATAATTGCGGGAGATTACTAATTTGATCCCATATACACCCTTGACACAAAGTATGAGCCCACGCTAAATTTATGTCTTTAAACTAGGAATCGTGCTCTGATATCATTATGGGTGCATGCTACTATCATATTTATTATAAACAAGAAGCATACACCATAATATCCGAACAGAATTTTTTTGCATTTTCTGGTATTTAACCATAAATCTACATAACCTATATATTGGCAAAAATTATATTTATTTTTATTTTTCACAGGTTTGTGCAACTACTGCTGGTGACTTCAGCAAATGCTGCATACAACATGGCATCTTACCTATATACATATATATATATATATATATATATATATATATATATATATATATATATATATATATATATATATATATATATATATATATCATATATATATATATATATATATATATATATATATATATATATATATATATGTGTGTGTGTGTGTGTGTGTGTGTGTGTGTAAGAGTACGTAAGAGAATCGATACCTCCCCCTCACAATTGAGCCACTGGTCTTTAACCACAACGTCCTGGCAGTGGAGACGCCGTAGCCCGACCCTTTAACCTCCTCCCCTTTCGCCTCTCGTCTCGAAAAGAAGCTGGAAGGCAGCCCCAAAACCACATAATGCTCTAATCATCGCATGGCGGACCCCAGTGAGCCTAACATGGGTTAAAACAGCAAGATTTACGCTAAGAGTGGGTATTGAATTTCACCCATATGCAAAATTAGGGAGCGTCGTCCTAAAGCCAGAAGGTCCCTTAGGGATCGCTGAATGACGCTCTGAGAAAAACCGTTAGAGGAGGAGACGTAATTCAGCCTGTACACGCACCCCCCTCTTTATTCCCCTACCCCCAGTATATAATCAAATAACTTTGGAAAAACGTGATACATTACGTTAGTCAAGAAGACGACTAAGGCGGCAAGAGGCCCGGCTACCAACAGAAGGGACTAAGAAAAAGCTCATCCAGAGCTAGTTCCTGGTGGTGACACCGAATTTAGAAGCCTGTCAGAGGAGGATCGTTAGAGAGATCTAGACAGCGAAGACCGGCATAAGTGCCCTGCAAACCAACGAGAGGAACTAAGAAGAAGCTCATCCTCGAGCCAGTTCCTGGTGGTCACACCGAACTTTAAGTTAACTTGATTTAAGAAGCAAGTTTAACTAACTCTCGTCACAGAAACCCCCCTTTCCTGGTGTATCCCAAAGCACAGAGATAGTCCTCTCCCTTGAGGAATACCCTCAATTAAACTCCCTCAAGCACTCCCCTGAGTCTAGGAATTCATGCATTGACTCATCGCTCGCCAGTGCGAATTATTCCAAGAGTAACCCAAAGGCTAGAACAAACATTCTTTCCCTGTTCCGTGGTGAGATTATTTCCTCCAGAAGGCGTGCGTCTCTCCATCTGCCACACGCTCCAAAGTCCTATGTGGCTTCAAAGCTATTTCTCCCGTCCAAGCACATCTCTGCGCTGATCCACGCACCGACCCGGAAACAACATTCTTCAGGTGACAATTATTGAGTTCAAGGTCAGACTTAAATCCAATTCTTGTGGAATCTCGTAAGGTATTTAAACCCCTGATATCTGCTTCGTTGAGGTCAGTTGAATTTAATATATAAGTGAGCTGAGGGTCAACCATTACTATAAATTCATGTATGTAAATTTAGAAAGCCTCATTTAAATTTGTTTAATTCTTTTCTGTGTATTTAGTGTATGAAATTTCATTGGTTAATGTTTTTTTCATTAAAGTTCTAGTTTCTTAGAAACCTTTTTTTATTCAATCCTAGAAACGCTGAGCAATGCACTAATAATAATATTCATTATAATCAAATAATCAGAAAACGTAATCACAGAGTTTTGTAGTACGTAACCATCCTGGAAATACGTACGAACATCCATCCACTGGGTCCTTCTCCTACCACGACAATATATATTTATTTATTGAGATGACAAGATATGCTCACTTTAATTTTCAATATTTCTCCATTTCCTAGTTATAAAACTAACATGAATCTCAGTAAACATAATTTTAATCGATGAATTACACATAGAAAGATTTTCTTTATATATAATAGCAATTGGAATAAACAGAATTTAGCAGGTGCCAAAAGTATTCATCCAATAATAATTTCAGTCATTTAATCCTTCGTGGGATAACCTTTATTTGCAGAAACAGCATGAAGATGATTCTTATATTTTAATATTAGATTTTTACAATCATCTCTTGATATTTTGTCCTACTCTTTTACTCAAATCTCGGATTGCAGCCTTGAGTTATCGACTACACAAATGCTCAATAGGATTGAGGTCTGGCGATTGATTTGACAAGAAAGGAATTTTATTTTTCTCTTCTTAACATATTCTTGAGTTAATTTACCCGTGTATTAAATTGTCTTGCTGAAATATCTATTTATGTCAGGCGTATTATTTTGGGGCATTTGGGAGCAGCTTTCCTTCCTTTATCATTGGATAGGTGGCACTTTCCAATTTCCTATCAATTTTGTCGAGGACCCCTGTGTTATAGGCGTCAAAGCAGACCCAAACAATTAGACTAACTCATCCATGTTTCACAGTAGAGTTGGTCTGATTAGGATATTAATTATTTCTATCTGCCTTACGAATGTAACGAGCATCATTTTGGCTGACAAGTTCTATTTTATTTTCATCTGACCAAAAAGAGTACCCTTGTATAAGAATTTATTCTCCTTTTCAAGATTCCCTCTGACTAAATTTAAACAGTTGGTTATGTGTTTCAATTAAGAAGTGGAGTCTTGCGGAGAGTGAAAGAATGTGGATTATTACGATAGACCACTCTACTAATGATTCTTTACTCACATTATTCCCCGACCAATCTAGATCGCTTTGTAGATCTTTCATAATAAACATTTGATTATTCTCCAGCTTTTAAAGCATGTAACGTCAAGACCGATAATTAATTTTTATATGAGTACCATGTCTTGATATTTTAGAGACTGATTTACTATTCACGATACTTTCGAATTATAGAAATTTCCATTTCATAGACTCCTTCAACTTACTCAGAAATAGGTGTAAACAACAATCCATTTGAATATCGTTTACTTATTTGCTGTGGAATAGATTGACTAACTTCGTTGACCTTCGGCATTGCGTTTGCGCTAAAATCTGGCAGCTCAGATCAGTTTCGTTTCTAGAAATTTCTCGAATCTTCAATCTTACCCAAACTTTTTCACCTGCTAAAATCTTTACTAGCAATTGTTTTTTATGGAAAGGGAATCTGCATTATCTGTATTTCTTCTGTTAAATATATGTTTACTGAGTTTGGTGAAGGTTTTATAAACAGACGATAAAAAAAAATATTGCAGAAATATTGAAAATTTAAGTGAAAAAAATAATTGTGTCACATGACTGTGTATATATAATATGTAATTAAATATATATATATATATATATATATATATATATATATATATATATATATATATATATATATATATATTTATATTATATATATATATATATATATATATATATATATATATATATATATATATATATATATATTATATATATATATATATATATATATATATATATATATATATATATATATATATTTATATATATATATATAATATATATATATATATATATATATATATATATATATATATATATATATATATATATATATAAAAGTTGAGGATTAAAGTAAATAATTCATATATTCTGACGTTTCTGGCTATACACGCCCATCTTCGGGTACTATAAAACAAAAAAGGATATTGGAAACATGGGATATAAAATAAAAGTTTAATACTAAAGTTTAAGTTATAAATTAAAACTACAGAAAACACTAGATAAAAAGAAAATGTTTAAATGAACACTAATTAATTTACGTGCACAAAAGATAACCAATAATTTGCCCCACACCGTAAACAATTTACTTCTTTACTCTAATTCTAATTTGGTCTTAACAATTGAAAAAGTGTAGGAAAAAAGTGTTGAGTACGAGTAGAGAGGATAGTAGTCGTTACGTGAAAGTTGGGAGAGGGAATGAGTTCGAATTCTTCTATATTTTGAACGATTTTTCCTGTTAATTGTGGAGAAGGCTCTCAAGCTTCTATTTTTCCTCAAAAGTTTTTTTTATTTTGCTCTTAGAATTTGTAGTTGTTTAGTTTGGTTTTTCGTTACCTTTTCTAAGCAACTTTCTTATTTTGTGTATAATGGTTCAGGATTATTTCTTGTAAGTTTCGTAGTTTTTCACTTCTAAAGTTACCTTTATTATTTTACCGTTGTCAATTTCTCTCTTCTTCCTTTTGCAGAATCATCTCAGATTTTGCCCAAAGCTTGCAAACTCTCATATAGATCTGCCTTTGCTGGCTTACGGCTAGTTCTTGATGAAGTTTCCTTTCTCGTCTCCTCTCGCTCGGTCTCACGTAGATTATAATAAGAACGATTTGTTCTAAACGCGTTATTATTTTTATAATCGTTTTATACGCGGTGTTTAATGTAAAGTAGGGTTGATTTTATCGGTCTGTTATAGATATTCAATTTCTTCTTTTTTTCAGTCCTATTAGTTGAAAAGGCTTCGTTAAGTTGGCTTTCGCCAAATTTGTACGTTAATTTGAGTGTGTACAAAGCCATGTAGACTGTGACATCGACTGCCACTATTGAGGTCTTGTGTCTCACTATCAGTTAAATTTGGAGCTTCTCAGTGTTAGAGTGATTTACCATTGGCGTTTAAATTTATTTATGTTTTCAATTTCCACCGATGTTATTCGTGCCATCCTTAGTGCATGCTTATATGCAATACTGCCGAGAAGGATCACGTTGTCCGCAAATTGAATCTACTTGGTTGTATTGTTAACTGAGTTTGAAATGTCTCTAATGTATATACTATACACCATGTGACTCATCTCCTCTGTGGCACGTCTTGAAGAATCTCAAATTTCCGTCCGTCTTAGACCTATAATTAGATATACACTAAGAGAACGATTTTCCTTTATTAAAATATTTTAAAAATATGATAAGTAAGTAAATTAAATTTTCATGGTAGATAAAAGCATGCATTTAATATATTTTATGAAGATTTCCTATGAAACAATTGTATATTCAAGAAATTATATTAAATAAACTAAAAAAATAAATATTGACCATTGCAAAATAAGAGAAGGAATTTTTTAAAAATTCAGACCAATAGTGACAAAGGAGGTAGCCGTTTCACAGTGTTCCCTCACCTCAATGCATCCGGTTTAAAAGCCTCTTATCCAATAATCAATCAATCATAAGTAAAATGAGCCATGAGAAAGACTCGAATAAGCTGAAGCTGCTGTTGTTTGGAGGGATGAAAATTGGGAAAGAATTCATTTAAGTGACGAAGGTAAATTTAAAGTAGTTAGATCTGATGGCAGACGATTGATTAAACGCCCTGCAGATGGGAGGCTTAATCCTAAACGCGTTGAAAAGTCTGCCAAGCATGGAAGAGGCAGCCTCATGGTATAGAAGATGTTTGCGTTTAAAGGAATAATTGAAAAAGGTAAATGCGAAGGTAAATGTTAAACCTTCACTCCAACCATCTCTGAACCAGGCAGCATTATTTATGCAGAACAACGATGCATGCCATGCTTTAGAACAAGTAAATTACTATTTCGATGAAGAAGATATCGAAGTAAAGTAGTGGCCTACTCAGAGCTTGGATCTAAAACCAATTAAGAACCTTTGCAAGATCATTGGAGACAATTTTCGAGACCAGCAGCTTTCAACTCTCACAGATTTATGGACAAAATTGAACAAGAATAGAAGGAAATAGCCCAGGATTTAGGCAGAAACTGGTTAGATCCTGTTTTCGTCGATGCGGCGAAGTAAAAGAAAACTAAGGCTTCAAAACCTCATACTTACTGTTTTTAGTTTCATAGTTGTCAAATCTTGCTTTGCTTGCGGGATAATTGTGTCCTACGCAATTCTGTTAATGATAGTTCTCTTAATTTTAAGTGTCAATATTTTGTTTTGTCGTCATATTTTTAAAAATATTTTAATAAAGAAAAAGCATTCTCTTGTTTTGCTTGGTAGTGTACACAAGCATCTAGATATCGCCAAATAGAGGTTAAGTTCTCTGATTTTGTGCTTGAGTACCTTTCTTCGGACTTTATCAAACGTATTCAGGGCGTCAATAGGCACGTAAACCTAAAATTCTACACAAAAATAAAGAATATTCCTCTGCCCCTGTCTTACTCTAACCCCTCTTTACTCCAGCTCCATACTTTACTTCACTCAATCCAGTTTGCCTAAAAGAGCTTGCCTCAATACTTCATTAATTGAAAAATCCTTCTCTCTACTTGATACCATCCCATCCAGTCTCTAATATCTGTTTCTACCCGTTTTCCTATCACACCTACTGAGTTTTTCCTCGCCCCCCTGTTGCTAGGTGAGAAGCTATATCAATTTAAATATTTTGCTGTCGGTCTCGATCTTAAAGAAACAAAATCTTAACTCTAATAATCCTTCAAATTTTCGTCTTATCTTCACACTCCAATTCCTATTCAAAGCTCTTGAGTGGGTAGTAGCTGCTCCCATCACTGACCACATATGCACTTCTAGCATCGACGAAACTTTCCAGTCTGGCTTTACGGTAGAATACAATTCTGAATCCTTTCTCTTTCATGTGACTGACCGACTTCCCCTCGAAGCTAATTCTCGGAAGTTTTCAATTCTGGTGTTTCTCCATCCTTTAGTAGTATTTGCCAACTCACAAGGGGTTACAGAATACTCAATTCTGATCCGACAAAGAATAAGCTGCACCCTGCCGCCCATATACAAAATAATTTATGTAACTTGAAGGGGAACAGACGACAAATCCTATTGTTTGCACAATGGTTTGAAATCTTATCTTCTATAAAAGACTATTAGCCCCTTTTTAGATTTTATCAACCAGTCCTCCCTAAGATAACAGTGGCAAAAGACGGACATAACGTACTAACGCGATAAATTGGTACTTAGAATAAAGTACTTAGAAGGAAATTATACATTGTTAAAGAAATACTTTTGTCAAATTGCCTTCCCTAAGAAAATACATCTAAAATCTTTCTCTTCAATAAAGGATCCGTTCTCAAAATGTCTTAAGAGTTCCATTATATACTTCCTTACATGTACAGAGTGTTCCAAGACAAATACTTCGGAAGTTCCGTAAGAACGATGAAAAAGATTCTGTTCCGGCAAGGACATAAGTAATAGAAAAGATAACACACTTCAAACAAACAAAAATTCCACGATAAGAGATCTTGTAATTATTTCTTTTAAATTGATATCTCCATAGAAGACTGTAATTTTAATTTCCCATGTATTTCTCATTACCACAAGAATTCGAGAAGCGCGATACATTAAACAGATCTTCCCAAAATAAAAGTGTGATTTGTCGTTTGTTCCCCAGTAGCTACAGAAATTCTTTTGGATTTGGGTTGCGGGGTGCAGTTTAATGTTTGGCAAATCAACTTCGAGCTTTTAGGAATCAAGCTCTAAGTTGCCAAGGTTTGTATTATTTTGCAGTAAGTTTTAGTAAATTGCGTTAGTTCTTCTTTTAAGATTCATTTAAAACAGTTTTATATGATAATTAAATTCATAATCGAAGAACCGCTTAGTTAATAAATTTTAACAATTATATACTAGCTCACAAACTTAAATGTTTTAAAACTGATCAGCTCCCTTACTGTATATATAAGCATCATTTATAAGTTTTATGTATCTCATATTCTCCTATTTAATTAATATTGCAAAATATTTTGTTCCTCTATTTTGTAAAATTTGCCAAAGAAGATGACCAAATAGAAACGTAGCCGAATAATGATGGGCGACTATGAAGGGGGTAATATATATATATATATATATATATATATATATATATATATATATATATATATATATAATTTCACGGTGAAGGTAAGGACACATAGGAGGCTGAGGTACATGTTATTTATTTATGGAACAACGTTTCGGGCTTATCACCCATCTCCAGGTTCTAAAATCATAAATTAATCTAATACAGTTAAAGAATATTAAAAATTATAAAGGTAATACTATGTAGGTAAATAAAAAATTTAAAAATAATTTAGGGATTTAAAAGGCAAGAGAATCAAATTATCAATCTAATGTAACCACTATTGAACGAAAAAAAACAACAAAACAAAACAAAACACAAAAGTAAATAACTACAGTATAATATTGCTTACCGATAACTCAGGGATTTAAAAGGCAAGGGAATCAAGGTATTAATCTAATGTAACCACTATTGACACGAAAAAAAAAGCAAAAACAAAAAAGTAAATAATTACAGTATACTATTGATTACCGATGAAGTTCAGGAGAAATCACAAAGTGAAGAAATTACAAAGAATGTGGCTTAAAGAAGGATAGGAATTTGATTGTTTGGTTGTTAAATAAGAGAAGGTTGGTTGGTTGTTGAATGAGGTAATTAAAATTAAGAAATAAGAAGGGAAACAGCGGTATTATCTATGTTGTGTGTAGGAGATTTTGTACGTATTAGTAGGGATTCCAAAATTTTTAGACTATATTCATTGTTATTTTGACCAATTATTTTGAAGTTATCTATGGAACATTCTGTCTTGCATTGTATACTATGATTTCTTATTACAGAAGCTTCCTTCTTATACACTTTTTTTTCAGTGCGATGGCTTATTCCCATGTGAGAACAAAACCTCTCTTTCAATGAGCGAACTGTACTACCAATATAGGTTCCTAGCAAACAACAAGAACAAGTAAAAGCGTAAACAACACGGCTGCTCATTTCTAGAGGAAGTTTGTATTTTGACGAGAAGAAACTCCCTAGGAAAAGTGGATTGACAAAAATGATTTTGAAGTTTGTATGAAAGAAATATTTTTTGAGTAATTTGTTGCATTTTCTACTGAATAATTTATTGTAAGGTCCATTTCAGGTACTACGAATATTTTTTTTATTTTTGGGAACATTATATTAGAGTAAATTTTGGTTAGAAAATTATTGATTAGCTTGTCAAATGGTGGGCATGTTCTATATTATTGAAATCTAAAGGGCAATGTTTCATAAAGTTGTTTTCAAGATGAATCATGAAAATATTAGCTGCTATTGGAGCTATTGGGGAAGCCATTCCTACTACATCTATCTGTTGGTAAACTTTGTTATTAAATAAAAAATAATTCTCATTAAAAATAATTTCTAAAATAGTCGTGAAATTTGGACGAGAGAAATTGTGAAAGGTGCCTGTTTTGTTAAAAATTAGATTTAGAATAATATCAATTGTTTCATTAACAGGAACATTTGTAAATAGTGAAGATACATCGTAACTGACTAGGACTTTTTAGAGTGCAAAATTGTGTGACAATAATTCATTAACAAAGAATAGCTATTTTTTATGGTGTATTGACCTATGGATAACCCAGAGAGCAATTTAGCAACATATTTAGAAAGGTTAAAAGTTGCAAAAGAATAGGAAGCCAAAATTGGTTTGAGAGGAACATCAGCTTTGTGTAACTTGGGGAGGCCGTATAATAAGCCTAGCCCAGATCCACTAGAATGGAGAGCATCATAAGTTTGCTGGTCTATAATTTTAGTGGATTTTAGATTTAACAGAACTCTGTTATCTTTATCTTCTAGTTTTAGAGATATTTTTGTAGGTGTTTCTGAGAGCAGTTTGAACTTTGTAGTGTCTGTAAGTATGGATTCCACTTTGTGTACATAGTCAGTTCGATTTAGTAGAACAACTCCATTGCCTTTATCAGGTTTGGTAATGACAATATCTGGATTATTAGATAGGGAACTTAGCGTTTTAATATCACTGTTTCTGAACATGAGAGAAAATCTTTTCAATTTCTTCAGTTTGTAATAAAATTCGTGTGCCACTTGTGAGAAGTCAGATTTGAATCTACTGAAGTTATAGTTTATGGGTAATTTGCGAATGTCGTGTAAGAAATTTGATTTTTAAGTTAAGCAGTTTAAATTGGAAACCGAAAGACAATAGAAACTCTTCTCGTGGAGACAGGCGATAGCTAGATAGATTTTTGATATTATTACCATTGGAGAAAAGATCAGGCCTTACAAGGCCTAATTTGTGGAGTTTTTGAACGCTCTAAATTTAATTTACGCACTCATTTTTCATTTTTGGATTTCATATGCTTTCTTATCCTAAATTACCATGATATTTCAAGGTATTCTCAACAAGTATCTAGGATTCATAACAAAAAACTCCACAAATTAGGCTTTGGAAAGCCTGATCTTTTCTCCAATGGTAATAATGAAAAAATCTATCTAGCTAACTCGAGGGGGTTGGCAAATGTTTTTATGTGTTATTATGAAACACTTTGGCTTGATGATTGCCCCATTAATTTTCGTCCGGTTTTATATAGGCGCTATGTAGACGACACCCTTTTTTACTATTTATGCATAAGTCACATTGTACACTTTCCCTTATTTATTTAAATTCTAAACATGCAAATATTAAATTTTCCTGTGAGCTCAAAAAAAAATAATAGCATATCGTTTCTTGACGTGAAGATTACCCGAATGAACAATCAATTCACGTCAATTGTTCATCGAAAACCCACTTTTTCAAACTTGGTTTAAGTTTTTTTAGCTTCTGTGATTTTAAATTCAAAATTAATGCCATTCTTACTCTCCTCCATAGAGCATATAACTTGTCTTCAACTTTTCCAGCCCTACATTTAGAATTCGAATTCTTAGAAAAATTCTTTACCTCCAATGGCTATCCCAAATAACTATTTCTGAGACAAATTAGTCTATTTTTCAATAAAAAATACTCGACTCTGCCTCCACTACAAACTTCCTTTCCTTACCATACTCCTAAAAACTGAAAAAAGAGTTGTTAAAACTCTTTTTTCAGTTTTTAAGTTCAAAGATCAACCACCCACTAATATTCAATCTAAAATTCTATACGTTTTTCGTTTGTACGTGCAGTATCACTGTATCATATGTGGGGGCAACAAGGCGTACGCTTTACTCCCGCTTCATGCAGCATATGAGTAGATCTGAAAGAACTAGATTATATCTTTCAAAACCTGATCCATCCCCAATTCGAAACCATCTGTCACAATGTGGCTCTAGGGCTACACTCGAGAACTTCACGATAATTAATGTGGCAAGAAATATTTCGGACTTTTACCTGCTAGAGTCAATTTATATTACAAAACTTCAACCCAGTCTAAATAATACCTCATAATCTGTACCATTAAATATAGTGACTTATTAAAAAACATGCTAATTTGTTAAATTTCACATTTTTTTTTTTTAGGGGGGCGCAAGAATAAAATCCACTGTCAATTATTTTCCTTCCTATTTTTTAGAGATTTTCTCGTTGGTTTAGTTTGTTTTTTTCCTCCATATTTGTAATGTAATCAATTAGTCTCAAATTTAATATTCATGTTTCACAATTTTATTACATGTGTTAACTTTTTATGTATACATTTAACTCTGTATTTTGTATTCTTTCTTTAGCACTGATGATGGGATTATTATAATCCGGAAACGTTTGAAAATAAATGTTACGAGGAATCTACGGCTCTGTCCTGGTCGTCCTGTTTATATATATATATATATATATATATATATATATATATATATATATATATATATATATATATATATATATATATTACCGTGAAATGAGGTGCCCAAGCTTTGTCTTGATCTCCGACTGGCATGCCGAAATATGCCTTGTAGGCCTCACACATTTCAGCAGATCTCTCTAGAGAGTAGTTTTTCTCTCTTGTTTTAATAAATTCGCCGCAGACATAGCATAATGCTTCTGTCGGATCCTTACAACCTCTTGATACCATGTATGACGAATGCTCTCATGAATGAATGTGGACGAAGTCTGCGCTGTGACGGCTAGAGTTAAAGTTTTCTGTTGAGTAGATATTCCTTGTATTTATACAGTCGACTACGTTGACAAAATTTTCTATAAATTCTTCAAACATATAAAAAATTCTCGAAAGTTATAGAAAGCTCTACAGTTTAGTTTCCATCTAATTAGTGATGAATCTATGTTGAATGTAAGAGAATTGCCATTGCTGTGAAGGTCGCAAATAAACAAAATGTAAAGGAAATTATAGCATTACCCCTGTATTACTGCTTCAATAACTTTTTAAATACAGTATATCATGTTTCTACCATAACTGAAGAAAAACATAACCCTTGAAACTTTATATATATGTTTACTATTTGCATCAAAATAATGTTATTTACCATAAATGGGCTAATTTAATAATTCAATGTCCTAGCCATATAAACAAACTTTGGGGATTAAAATTGACTTTTTTCAATTTAATAGAGCCACAAACAATTGGGAAATAACACTTTTAACCCAAGTACAAGATAAAGGTGAAATTTTGTTACACAGTGTTATTTAATTAAAAACTGAAGGTATATATAATAATCCGGATAGATATCACAACAGAAGTAGATGCGAAGGTACATTATAGCATAGCATAGTCTAGCCTAGCCTAAAATAACATAGTATAGCCACATATTTCTAGCAGAGCATAGTAGAGCATAGCCTAGCAGAGCATAGATTAGTATAGCCTAGAATAGCCTTGCCTAAGGTTGCCTAGTATAGCATAGCATATCATAGCCAAGCATAGCATATTATAACTTACCCTGTTTTACCCTAGTACAGCAAAGCCTAGCCAAACATAGGATAGCTTAGCCTAAAATAGAATAGCCTAGCTGTGCTGGGCCTAACCGTGCCTAGCTTAATATAATCTAGCTAACCTGTATAACCTAGCATATTATAACCTACTTTATCCTACCTTAGCTTGGTATAGCATAGCTTAGCAGACACTAGTCTAGCCTAGCATATTATAGTATAGCCTAGCATAGCATAGCCTAGTATAGCAAAGCTAAAATAGGCTACTATAGCCTAGCTAATATATCCTTTCATACGATAGCCTAGTATAATATAGGCTAGCCTGGTATAGCGTATCCTAGCATAACCACAATTAGCATAATATATTAAAGCGTATCATATTATGGCCTAGCCTAGTATATCGTAGACTAGCACAGCATACCATACTATACACATGAAAAACTTTGATATATTAGCCTATTATAGACTGGTTAGCTAGCCTATCATAGTCTAACATAGTACTACCTAGCATAGCCTAACATAGCCTGACATAGCAGAGCATAGCCCTTCCTAACCAATTATACTTTAGCCTACCCAAGTATAGCATACTGTTGCCCTATCTAGGTTAGTATTTCCTAGCATAGCAGAGCATAGCCGTTCCTAGCCTATTATAATTTAGCCTGCCTACCCTAGCATAGCATAGTATAGCCCTATCTAGACTAGTATAGCTTAGCCTAGCCTAGCATAGTATAACTCAGCCTAGCATTAACTATCCCAGAGAAGTATAGCCTATACTATCCTAATATACCCTAGTCAATCATAGCTTAGTATTATCTAGCTTAACATACTATATGCTATCCTATCATGATATTTTATAGCCTAAATTAACATAGTATATCTTACCCTTGTACATTATATCTTAACATAGCTTAGCATAGTATAGCCTAACATATAATAGCCTAGCATTGTATAGCCTATTCTAGGGCTTCCCTAGTAGAGTATAACATATTATAGCCTAGTCTAGTCTGGCAGATTATCGGCCGAATAGTTATGATGTTATTGGAAAAACAAAATAATTCCATTCTCGAAAGAGAATGTAAGACAACATAAGCTTTCAAATCTTGCTAGAATCGGCCGAATAGTTATGATGTTATTGCTAAAACAAAATAATTCCAAGGCTAAACATGGGAGAACTTTTGGCGATTATGGCATTCAAAAGAGAATGTAAAACAACCTAAGGTTTTCAAATTTCTTTAGAATTAGCCAAGTCCCTCATGACTAGATTCGACTAAAAACTTACTCAATTTTGCCAAAGTTTTGTTACTCTTGGCGGGGGGGGGGGGGGCTATCTATAAAAAAAAGTTCCGTCAAACAAACTTGAAGGTTTACTTCTGCCTCATCGGTCATTAAAACGTCTTAGATCAATTTGAGATTAGGCACCTAAAGTCACTCAATTCAAGAATAAGCACCTGCATTTCGTTCAATTCAAGATAAGGCACCTAAAGTCGCTATGTTAACGAATATAGCAAATTCCCAAGGAAAGTTTTATTGAATAGAAAAATATTTAAAGGATCATTTAAATATCATATTGTTCAGTTATATGATTACATAAGCTTTGAAATGGGTTTTACAAAAACCTGTCTTGCAACATCATTTGAAAGAAATAGGTATTTAGTAAATCTCGTTTGCAAGCCCTCATTGTTTTAATTTTTTGTTTCTGATTTCTAATAAAACTACGTTTTATGTGTAAAGATCAGGATACCTCGTTTAGGCAGACCTCAAGTTGTTAACCGTTCGGCAGTGAGAAAGGCCTTTGAAAGTCCTACGAAGCACAAAATGTCTGCGCTCCGCTCGCAATGAAGAAGAATATCTCTGAGACCACAGTTTCTAGGGCCTTCAAGGAAAGGCCTCTGTTCACCGATCATATGCCATAACAACGTTAGGAGCATTACAGTTGCCTTCTCAACGACTTGTAGATTCATGACAATTGAATGAATTCCATTTTTTTTGATGACACAAATTTCATGTTTGATCTATGTATTTATCAACAAGCAGAACGACCCCGTGGTAAGCTTCAGCTAGAACTGATCCGAGGTCCGTTTCGTGTCCACGAAACGGAATTTCTGGGCGTCGTGGCTTTACATGGCCAGAAAATGCTACCGGTTTGGTTCACTACCGGTTACAAGTCCATCGCAGCCAATTACAGGAATATCTTTCCCACGAAATTACTGCACTAGTTAAGCAAGATCAGGAACAAATCAGACTAACTCTTTCGAAGGATGATGCTCCGTTCAAAAAGGTCAAGACCGTGCCAAAGTGTTTGGGATCAAACATGAACTTCTTTTCGAAGGATCTTTGGCCACCGCAGTTGCCTAACTTCAATCACAGGCCTTGTCATGCCTTGTCGAGGACAAGACCTGCAAGGTCTACCAGAGGACCTTCTGAAGTCCTTTGTCAACCGCGTGTGGGCCAGCATATGAAGGAAATCATTCGCAACATATACGAGGTCTTAAGCTTTTGCCTGGAGCGCGTGCTCAACCCCAAAGGCGGCCACATTAATTTTATATTATCATCTAGACACACATATATATGCGAACACAATAAACACCTGTTTAACTCCATAAAAAAGTGGTTTGAAATGCCAATAATTTAAATGTTCCCAAATTTTCTATTTAAATGCTTTATAATATCGGTTATTCTTTAGGAAGTACATAAATAAAAATATTTTAAATTTTTAAAGTAAAATTTAGTGTATTTACGTATTTTCTTTCATTTTAGGGAGATCAAGAGAGGTGTCCAAAAAAGCGGTTTGAAGTGCTAAAGAAGCCTAAGGTTAACCACCTAAAGGGCTTGAAGCGAGCACAGCGAAGCGCAAGCTCCCCTCGTAGGGGTAGTGCGATGCAATAGTATATATATATATATATATATATATATATATATATATATATATACAAGCAAATTATAAAAAAAGGTTGGAAAGGCGGTTTGAAAGGCCAATAATTTATATCATTTCAAAAAAGTTATCTTCAAATACTTTAAAATACCGGTTATTTATTAATTTAAATAATGAACGGGTTAGAAATATCTTATAAAAATCCTTCTAGCCAGGGTAGATATTGTGATATATAGGCTGACGTTATCTGTAGGTATGAATTGCAGTGTCCCATAGCTTAGTGGTAGAATATCTGACCGGCATTAAGGAGACCCGGGATTGAATCTCAGCCAGGATATTTTAATTTCTTTTCCTTAGTTTTATTCTTCTATTTTGAATATTAATTGCCCTTATCATGCTGTGCTTTGCAGTCCTTGATCATTTTGTCTTCAAATTTCACTTTCTCTTGTTTTTGAAAACTCCAATTTATTGTCACATGTACTCATTTACTTGCAATTTATCTCTGTTCTGTACTATATATATATATATATATATATATATATATATATATATATATATATATATATATATATATATATATATATATATAAGAGAGAGAGAGAGAGAGCGAAAAGACGCGCACGCTCGACCCGTTTAAGGGAGAGAGAGAGAGAGGACACACCTGGTCGACCCCTTTTAATCCAAGGCTGTGATAGGTTGGAGACACAACTTCCCAGAAGCCTGAGATGTGTTAAGAGCACGAAGGGCCCGCCGGGGATTATCCTGCGATGGCGTGAACCGGGCAAAGTCCACCTTGCCCGGCGAAGCGTCTGTCCACTGGAACCCTTCCCCTTCGTGGGCAGGGAAAAGAACCTCCGTCTCACCTCTATAAAACGTTTCACACGAGACTTGGAGAGCAGTAAGTGACCGCCTGTGTCCACGAGTGTCCGTGAGTATCTGTGACATTCCTGTCACCGTTAGTTCCGTGAGAACCCTTGCAGAACCCGTGAAGCTTCGTGTATTTTCCTAAAACTCGATTTGGTATTATAAACCCAAAGGCAAGGTCTGAGTTCATCTCGCGTAATAGTTGGTGATCAAAAGACTATTATTGTTGACTCTACGCCGGATTACTCCCTCAGACCAAATCTTCGAGATAATCACAACGCGCAACTCTCCTGTGCAAGCCCCCTCCCCCTCCACACGCACATACTTTTAAGCCCCCGTCATTGGGCTTCGCGTACGCTCAAGGTCATTTAAGCGAACCATCTGTCATTTTCCGTTTGTGTGTACGTCGATCGGTACGATCGACGTAGCTCTTTGAATCTGAGACACGTGTACGTCTCTTATGTTTATATACTATAATTAAAACCCTTATAATTTTGTAAATATATTATCTGCATAGTAATAAATTATATTTTTTTACTCCGTTTCTATTACCCCAGAACCTTCCAAGATAGCTAAGCATTGGCCAACCTTAACTGCACTCTGAAACTAAATTGCACTCTGATTTGTAGTTAAGATTTTACCCACGCTCATAACGGACTAATCCGTTCATAGGCGTCTCTCCCTCAGCCTGAGAAATTTGGAAAATGCTTGGGTTCTAACATAAACCAACGACATATAGTAATATCTATATTATAGTAAACTGGTGTTGGGTTTATTGGGATTAATCTTGGTTAATCAATTGGCTAACCTTGGTTAAATTGGCAACTGTTGGTTAATCTTGGTTTTGGTTGTGGAGATCAAAAGGTGAGGAATTACTACTTACACAATTGTATTTTTCCCGTTCCCATTTATTCATTTTTTTGTGAGTGAATTTATATTGCATGACCGTGCATCACTAATATTTTATTCCTCCACGGAATTTTTGTCCTTCAAGGCTTCATTTCGTCTGCAGTAAATTGAAAGTACATTTATAAATTGCATTGTTCCATGTATAGTTGTCACTAGTTGTGGTGTAACTTTCGTCTCAATCACAGTGAGGGATTTAGGTAAAATCTCCCAAAGATTTTCCAAGTGATCATACGCATAGGATCCGCTCCGTGCGAAGTAATTCCATAATTTTCCTCGAGTGTTTTCCCCTTTTGTTGTTAATAATTTTGCTGGGTCAAGCAAAAGTAGTTCGCACTTCCGTCTGTACATTATTAGAAATCCCGCCTCATTCATTGTTGTGCGTTAATTTATTTCTTGTTGTCACTTCCCTCGCGTAAAACCAGTAACACGTCTTCGGTTAGAATTTTTAAGGCCCAAGGTGAGTCCCTTGGACTCAACGGAAAAGACCTAATAGCCTACATTCAGGAGGAAGAGAGAAGAGAAATATCCGAAGAAAGAGAAAGAGAACACGAAAAAAGAGACAGAGAACGCGAAAAATCAGAGAGGAATCGCTCCCACGAATTAGAGATGTGAAGGGCTAGAAACGAGACACTCTCCATAAATTTTGCAAGATCGACACTAGACGCACCGCAGTCAGCGACCATTAAATTCCCAGTATTCAAAGACGGAGAAGTCTTCGGGTCGCCCCTTCTGATTTCCAAATTCAGGGATATTATTATCTCTCTTCGTTCAGGAGCAACGATTGATTACTCTGCATTAAAAGTCGATCTGCTCGCCGCCTATAATATGACCCCGGACTTCTACCTAGCTAAATTTCAGCACTGTCGCATTTAACCAAACCAGAGCTTCTGTCAGTTTGGCTAATCCCTGAAGCATCACTTTAAACTTTGGATTGATGCGTCCAAAGTGCCTCATGAATACGAGGCTCTGGTCGATTTCCTCCTCAAGGCCTAATTTCTTGCGTTGCTTCCTCCGGAAATCAGCTCCTTCGTGAAGGACCGAAAATGCCATACTCTCAAAAAATGCATCAAGGAGGCAGACGTCTATGCGGCTAGCCACAACTGCTATCCGAAAGAAGGGAAGAATTCAGAACCCCTATCTCCCAAGTCCAAAACAAGCAAGAACAATTTTTTCCCTAACAGTAGAAACAAGTTCCTCAAGCTGAATGGGCCCGCCAACCCCATATCTCTCTTCTCGTCGGACCACCGTGATGTAAGGTCCTTTGATCTGCAACTCCCTGCTTCGTCGTTTCTCATGAGTACCATTTTTTGTTCTTCTTGTGGAGTTGAGGATTACGTAAGAATCAATTGCCCTCAGAACTCGGAGTTTAGAAGCACTTCTTCTCATTAGGTGCACCAAATCAATGTCACGTCTGCGGCCCCGCCTTCTCGAAATGAAGATCCCTCTTCTTCAAATTCGCCAAGTACCGCTGGCCACCAAGTAAACTTTTTGTTTGATAAAATTACCCCTAGGGCCCATCAATTAGAAACTGGAGCAGTAAATAGTTCTCGTATCTCGACCCGCGTCTGTGATACAGGTTGCACGTGTATTGTTATTTCAGATGACCTACTCTCCCCTGTGGCTTTGGATCACAATAAGTTCGCCGTAGTGCATGATTGCTTGGAGCGCGCCAATAAATTCCAGATTGTTAATTGGGGATTAAGTTGTTGCAGCCCCCATCAAGTTTTGTGCGGTCCTAATTAGTCAGTCCCCCTGGGTATTTTCCGACCCCGTGGCTCAACTCGTTACTACCAGTTCCCGCTCGAAGAAGGAACTTCAAGCCACTACACCTTTGGAACCCCAGTGTGCCTCCGAATTCCAGAGTGCGATAAGCAGTGACTTTGCTAAAAGTCAGAGGGAATGCGAGTCTCTCCGCCCCCTGTAGACAAAGGCCCAGAGCAAAACGTGTGAAACCATCAGAGGAAATAAGGTGATTTCTTTCTTCATCAAGGACGACATCCTCTATTGCGTGTAAACCGAGAAAAATGTAACCATGTCCCGCACACTATGTGTACCTCCCTCCTGCGTCCCTCCAATTCTTCAAACTACTCACAATAGTCTGTTTGCTGGCCACTTCAGCAACAAAAAGACCGCCAAAAGGATCTTCAAATAGTTTTATTGGCCTGGCATGACCGACGAAATTCTGCGATATTGTCGTTCGTATGCCATTTTCCAAAAGATGGCCATAAAATCGTAAGTTAAAACTGCGCCTTTACAGAAGAAACCCTAATCTGTTAATCCTTCTCCCGAGTGGCTCTCGATTTAATCGGGCCGATGCACCTCCCAGCAAGCGAAGGCCATAACTACCTTTTAACTCTGGTCTATTTTGCCACTAGGTTTCTCGAGCTGTGCCCCTCAAGAAAATTGTTGCCAGTATTTCCTGCGCCAAAATTCTTATTTCCACCTTTTCCCGTGTGTGCATACCCAAGAAAATTCCATCAGATCGTGGTCGCCAATTCACCTCTGATTTGATGTAGTACGTCGGTAAATTACTAATGATTAAGCCCTTTTTTACCATCAATTTTCATCCGCCTGGGAATAGAAAGTGTGAGAAGCTAAATGGTAGTCACAAGGCCATTCTCCCAAAGTTGTTTGCCGATCAACCCACTGAATGGCATCGTTTTCTTCCGGGACGCTCTCTTTGCGCATGAATATGAAAATTTCGAATAATATTTTTGAAAAATAGGATTTCAGGTCAAACATTTTATCCTTGTGCAATCGAAATGAAACTCAAACCATTACATCTGCGGAAAAATATGAATAAGATAATGTATTTGTTTATACATTGCAACACGGTTTTCCGCCATAGGGTTATAATTTCTACTACAAGAATCTAACACATGGATACCATGTAAAACTGAGGTTAGATCTATACTTTCGCTTCTTACAACTCATAATCGCTTAGTAACATAGATAATAAGAATTTATCGAAATGTGTATTGTTATTTATGTAAAATTTTTAAAAAATCAGGGTTTGGTCTGTTTAGGGAGCAACATCGTGGGTATACTCTATTTCTTTGCGGGAAAGCTACGCCAGGATTAACATAGAAAAGCTTTAGAGTAAAACGTAATCAACAGCTAATGCACCATGTTATACCGTAACCTAGGACAAAACATTATTTATTTTCAATAATGTGCCCATCTTATCATGGCGATGTAGTTGTACTGACATAGATCCAAAATACAATTGTTAAGTATTCTAAGGAATATATATTACAAACAAAAACATATTCAAAATGTCGCACCTTGCTTCTTCAAAACATCGTGACACGTTTATCTTTGAAAAGATTTCTTGGCCCGTTTCGGTTATAGAATAAACTTCTTTTTTTACAAAGCTAGGGAGATAGATCTAACCTGCTCTGCTTGACAAGGCACTTCCACTGCTTCCAAAATTAAGAAAGTCCTGACTCCTCTTAATACTAACATACGATTGTAGTATCCTCCGTACTCTTCAAGAAAATTTGGTGAGTTCTAGCTGGTAATAGCGCCTCAGTGATATGGCCGTTATAGAAAAGGTGAAATCTTTTATTCAGCTAAATCTGGTGCACCCTATCCCACCCTATGGTGATCGATTTAAGAAGCGCTGCTGAGTCACGCTCCTCTACCGATTCTTTTGATTTAGAGGAGGTACAGCCAGGAAAAGTGGATTTGTACTATTTCACCTGTAACATTGAGCCTATACCCCGAAAGGAGGGTAGAAATGGTGGAGCCTAAGAATCCTGGCCCCTAATAAACCTGCACTGGTTACGACACACAAGTGAGATCATAAAGAGGAGGGATCAACAGTTACACAAATGGCTAGTCAGCGGAAGGACTACCGCTAAGAGAAAGAAAGCTTCGACTCATAACACGACCCGCACTTTCTCGATTAATTCACTGAGGAAATCAAAAACAAAAATTTCGCAGGTCTAAATCCTTGATTTCTAAAGCCATCATTCGCTCCTTCAAGTTCACAAGGGCACATTGCTTCAGAGGAATTCTTGTGGACTTGTGCTAACTGGGATGACCTGTAGAGGTCTAAATCTCACAAGTCAGGTGTATATCTCTGCATCTCCTCCACAAAGATAAGGTTTTCAACACTTTCAACAGCAGGATTGTGATCAGATAGAATGGTGCACGATATAAACCCGTTGGGTAGTCTTTAATCTTTCTTTTCCTGTAAACTACTATCTAGTGAAGGTATTAGTGCAGCTGCACCTGAACCGAATGGAATCTCTTTTATTCTATATTCTTCAGTCAGCCAAATTTAATATGGCTGATTTCTCTCGTAATAAGGTTGCAGAGGCCCTTTCTTCTCCCCGAAGGTTTGAACTGTAGGTACCTCCTCTGGGGTGACTACAAGATCACTCCCAGTTTTTAGGCCATATCAATCGTGATCGAAGTGTTTGAGGTTGTTCTCCTTTATTAGGATCGGTTCAAGAACCCCTTCGTTATGCTCAATCGAACTGTGAATGTTATTTCCAGATGCAAACTAGTACTTTAGAATGTGGCAAATGATGAACTTCATGGTAGTGAATAATTTATCATCCAAATATTTTAAAACCTATTTGCTGTGAACAGAGAGGCCACAATAATGGTGTTTTTATTGGACGTGGTAGTCCGTACTCGAGGAAATTTCTTTCTTCTCTATTTCAGTCGAGTGGTTTCGGTTGTTAGTTTTGGCGTTAGGATTTACTCCGGTACACTCATTTCTGCTGGTTTAGCTTACTTGATGCTCGACTAAGTGCGAAAAAGTCCTCCAAAATTATCGCTATGCCTAGAAGCGCCAGAAGAGCCGACTACAGAGGATCACTTTATTGGAATTTTGTGATGCATTGGCTGGTTTCTTTTCTTTTTGAAGAACACTCTTTTTTCTTCTAGACAGGTATAACTGTATTTGATTAATGAGAGGAATCCTCTTGGTATGTAGCGGATGGGTGTTAAAATTTTTCGAAGCAAGTTCGATCACCCCCATCCCTACCCCCACCCCAGTATGTCTACTAGCATGGCGGAACCGGCCTTTTTGACAATTCTCCGTGTTGTGCGTTGAGGCCGTATAATCGAGTTGTTATGCTGCTACACCAGCATTCTTAGCAGGCGGCTGCACTTTCCATTAGGAGCCTTGACTGGATTTCAGCTACAGAGGCAAAGAAATATTCAAATCAAGGTTTACTTATTGAGCTTTTCTCCTCATCATTCATCGCGCGGATAGCACCGATGGTCCAGAAAATATCTCCTATTCTATACTACAACACATTGTAAGCGAATATTGCCTTACTTTTAGATTTAATCAAATTTATCTGGTTGAGGGTAATTTAAAAAACGTAACAGTCCTTGATTTTTGCATGCGGGCGGGATACCCCCGCCCCCCAATGTTTTACGCGCCTTTCTCTAACGCTTTCGTGTGTAAGTTGATGGGAAAAATAGTACGTATTAGCTTAATTTATTTTCTGGTTAAAGGAACTTACTCCTAAGAGTATCTTGCAGAGTGTGGATTCAAAAAGTTCCACTCCCCGTCGGATGGAGAGAGCTCTCTCCAGGAATAGTCTTCAGTCTTACTATCTTTGCCGTGAGCATCAAAGTTATCACCACGTTAGCCCTGGAAGATTTTCTTGCAACTCTCTCCCTAGACAATTTTTCGATCTGTTTTGGCGCGGCACAGTTATCTAGTTTGCCAAGGCGTACTTTTTTCGATTTTCTTATGATGGGATTAAGGTAGTGTATTTCGTCACCTTCCAAGGTCTGCCCCAACCTGAACTTGTTCCTAAATGGGGTAGCTTAGGCGTGGTAAAGTAGTATCTTTTTGTTGATCTAGTTTTCGACTAACGCCTTACCAGAAAGGCGCACATTAGCAGTCTTAGGGTCGCTTGAACCTTCACCTTTGATATTGTATGATCCGTGTTGTTAAATATTTAGAGTGATGATAAGGCTGCTCTTTTGATGTTGTACCGCTCCCTCATTTACGGTCTCTATAGAAAGCCTCTTTGGCGCTGCAAAAGAGAACCACCTGTCTGTATGTGGTGCACAGTGCGCTATTTGGTTGAATGAGTAGGTTCAGTGTCTCCCCAAGATGCCAAGGCTTTTAGTTCATCTCAGGCAATATCAACAGCTTTTGTGCCAAGAAGAGAAGTCAATAATGATTGACATCTCTATATTCCAAACCTACAATGATTTCCCTTTTGAAATATGTCTCCACGACTCTGCTACCAAAGCTTCTACAGCATCTTAAGTTTTTGGTTCTTATATTTTGGTCCATGTATCCCGCCACGCTACAGTCGCACCTGTGTGCATGAATGGCTTTAAATCTGAAAGAGGAATTTGCTTCCATGCTATTTTCTTTGTTTTTTAGCAGGTCGGATGTCTTCCCATCTAACCTGGTTTCAATATATGTTCAGTATGTGGGATTATAGGCCATGAACGTTTCTGAGACCAATTTTTAATTCATATTGACTCACATATGGCGCCTACTGCCATTAAGGCATTGGAATATCTTCATCACCTAGTTCGCAGCATCCTTGACGGACTGGTTGCTGAGAATCGAGAGGATATCCTGATTGGCTTCTTCCTGTTTTCTAAAATTTTAGGCGTGTCAGAATATGACCACGCTGACAAGGTTACCAGGCTGTTTGTGCATACTGAGTCACCTGGCAGCTTTACGTTTTTGCCCATTATTATGTTTACATGGGCGTCCTTATGTGCTGTAGGGCATAAAATATGAGATTGAAGACCACATAGCCCACATAGCGATAAAATTAGGTAAATTCTATTGCCAGTTAATTTGCAAATCTGCGGGACGCAGAGTATGTTTGATCTCCCATAGTTAAGCCACCCTTTAGGTTGAATATCCTAGTCTTGGTGAGCTTCGAGGTGAGAGAGGAGGGGGGCATTAAGAGAGAGTCTTTTACGCTGGGCCGTTGTGTGATTGACTCTTGGAATGAGGTATGCTTCATCCCAGTATTAATTATTTGAAGTTTTTCTTACATAGTCAGTCCGCTAAGGGTGGCGTGTCAGACTCAGGCACCTTTTGCCGTTGTGTTATTTTGGCGAGGATTGATTATTTTTTATTTTAGCTAAGGTTTAGTTTATATCTCGCACAAAGATATGCCTCTTTGTAATTTCTACACCTGTACCCTCATTACCGGCTGCCAGACGAAAAATAAAACTTTAAGTTAAATTAGTTTCTGATATTCAATTTTGGTGTTTTATCAAGAAACTTTTTAAATCGCACATTTTCTTTAATCAGAAATTAAATTTCCCTGTATTTAAACTTTCTACAAGTTATAACAATCAGTTTGATTATAAAATATTAAATATTATCCTTCTTTTACTTTTGCTTTTTATTTTCGTCAATACATCTATAACAAATTTCGGACATGTCGAATTTATTTCCCTACAGCTAGGTCCATTTCTGATATTTATATAAACTTCGAGGATCTTTTGTTAACTAGTGATATAAAAAAATTACAACTTCCTTCGAGAAGTATGACCATAAACCTTCATATGTTTTTTTACTTCAAACCGCTTTATCAAGGTTGTAGATGCGAAGCTGAATAGAATTTCAACGAAAATGCAATGCTCTGTCAATGTAAAGAAGAATTTAACTTTGTTTTATATTTATTTACGTAACGTGATTTTTTAGTTGTTTGAAAGCACAAAGATTTAATCTACTAAGTTTAGATCCTATTTACGTTAATTATCCACAAAGTAATTTTGTATTATGTGAATTAATTAATATTATTCCATAGGGATATTATTAATACTATATATATTTATTACCAACTAATAGCATATTATCAAAAAGCTTAAAAAATTTGGCTTCAGGTGTGCTTTCATTTCAATTTTGCAAGCCCTCTCCTTTCATTACCAATGACATGTAGTTTCCCTTATGTTATTTAACTCGCGATTTATAAAAGCTATAGATTTCTCGTATCAAGTTTACTTTTCATGATAATTTGAACATTACAATATTATGTTTTGAGTTTATGGCTACCAGCAAACATCAAAACAACCACTCTCACAAGAGATTCTCTCCTAAATATCTGTGAGTGGCTGTAGACTGGCCTAATCTTACAAAGACATGAGCTCTCTACCATCAGCCAATGGCTCAACAAGTTTGAGAACATCCAGTTATCCTCAAGAAAACGCATTAAATCACTATCATCAGACATATATGAACCATAAATATTTTAGGGTAGCAGGCGAATCACAATTATACCACTACCAAATTTTAGGTAATGGTCCACGTGTCGCCAATCACCCCAGACATCTCTCGTCTAAATTATTAAAATTGACATTAAAATTTGACAGTGAATAATACCTCCTTCCAAATCAACAAAAGCCAGCACCATCTACCTCGTTAAATACATGCTGTAGGACAAATTTCACTTTCAAGAAAAAAACAAAGATCTCATGTGCATTTTGTTATGAAGTTGAGTGTGCTGAATTCTAATTTGCTAAAAAGAATTCCCATCACTTAACATTTTCATTGTAAACCTGACAAAATATATGTGAATTGCCTAGCGTTTGTCCTGGTCATCCACTTTACAGCTAAAGTACAGCTCATAAAGTTTCTTCACATGTTTAGTCAACTTAATGTAACTGATCCAAATATATAACTGAAACTGTCTGGGGAATTTTTGCATTATCTAGGCATTTTAGCTGTCTCCTGTAAAGAAAAACTGCAGTATGTGAAAAATAATATAAATCGTAACAGTAGCTAATATTAATAAAGTAAAAATAGGAAGCACTTATAGTTAGTAAGTTACAAAATTATCAAGCGTTACGGAAGAGTTAATATGGATTTGGACCAATATAGCTAAAGAATTATTGAGTATACTTTGATGAATTTCATTGCTAACGTTAGGTCGACAAATACCTTAAGAAAAGCCAATTTAAAATTATATCAAAATCCGTTATAACATTTAAAGTTGTCAGTTTCGGCCCAATCCTGTTTGCAATCAATCCCGACGGAACCATGTAAATAAGATAGTAATTTAGGAGAAACTTGAGGATTGCAGAAAGAGATGGATGTTATATTCAAGATTTACGCAAAAAATGCGCCTAGAAAAGGTTATTCTCATTTGCGTTTTCTTTCATTGTTGTAAAAGTGTAATCAGACCTTAAAGATTGAGTAACTTGTTATTAGAGCTTACTTTATTCTACACCAAAACCTCATATCCCCCTGTGGACGAGGAATTGTTACGATTTATACAACTAATAGAGATGGGTCTGATATCATTCTTTAAAGACTCTAACGCCTTGCTCAACCATAAATTATGCCTAAATCCAGGGCTATCTTACTCGATTATAACTATTATTTTGAACATTTAGAGATTTGACCCATTCTAAAATGAATCTCGGATAGGCTCTTGTGGAAGTCGATGCATAAAAACGTTCGAAAATGGTTGAAAGTTTCACAACTTTAGCTTCACACAATACCGATATACGTTAGGATTACTTTTCCCTCCCCTTGTAATGCTACGAGGGGCAGTCAATAAGTTTTGCGAATCAGTAGGGCAAAACAGAGGAAGGGGAATGGCTCTTTGTGTGGGTGTTAGGAATAGGTATGACAAGTCATGACCTGCAGCCGCACGCTCTTGCCTCGTCTATTTAAGAAGCAGTAGCTGATCGCAGATCGTCAAGGAAGGCAAAAATGCAAAAGAGATCCATGAACGCAAGATAGCTGATAGCAGATCATCATTTACAAATTTTTCAACAATGGAGAAGGTTGAGCACCGCGCAGTGGTCAAACCTTTAACAAAGGAAGGCAAGAATGTAAAAGAGATCCATGGACGCATGGTTGCAGTGTACGCCGTCACCGCCCCTTCCTATGCAACCATTGCTCGCTGAAATAGGGAGTTCCGCCATGGTCTTGAGTCCCTTGAAGATTACCCCGTCCAGGACTATTAGAACTATTATTTTGAACACTTAGAGATTTGACCCATTCTAAAATAAATTTCGGATAGGCTCTTGTGGAAGTCGATCGTTTTCGAAAAACGTTCGAAAATGGTTGAAAGTTTCACAACTTTGGCTTCACACAATACCGATATACGTTAGGATTACTTTTCCCCTGCCCCTGTGATGCTACGAGGGGCGGTCAATAAGTTTTGCGAATCGGTAGGGACAAACATTGTTTATATAATTATTGTTTTCGATTATAAGCAAAGGAGCATAAAAGCTCCAAAAACGACCTCCTTTATAATTTGATCCATTCTTAAAATAGATTGAAACATTCAGTTTTCCGAATATTGCACAGAATTTCAAACTTATCAGGTGATGGCTTTCGTTTACAAGTAATATTAACAAAAACCTGGAAAAACGGCATTTTTTAAGGTTTGATCCATATCCTAAAATGGATTGAAAAACCTGTTTCTTTAATAATGCAGAGATGTTAAAACTTATCAAATTATGATCTTTCATTATAAGTAATATTAACGAAAACCGGGAAAAATGGCCCTTTTAAGGTTTGATCCTTCTTCTAAAAAGGCGTGAAAACTGAGGTTTTGGGAATAATGCACAGATTTTCAAAATTATCAAATTATTGTTTTCGATTATAATCAAAGGAGCTTAAAACCTCCAAAAAATATCTCTTTTATAATTTGATCCATCTCCTAAAAAAAGATTGAAATACGTCAGTTTTGGGAATATTGAACAGATTTTCAAACTTATTCAGTTGTTGCTTTTGATTACAAGTAATATTGAAGAAAACCTGCAAAAAAGGTCGTTTTTCCAGGTTTAATGATCTTTTGCTTATAATCGAAAACAATAATTTGATAAATTTGAAATCTGTGCATTTTTCCCCAAACTGCCGTTTTCAAATATTTGTTTAGGAAATTGATTAAACTTTGAAAGGGTCGTTTTTCCAGGTTTTCGTTAATATTACTTATAATTCCAAACCATAATTTGATAAGTGTGAATATCTGTGCATTATTAAAAAACTCACCTTTTTCAATCTTTTTTAGGAAATGGATCAAACCTTAAAAAAAAAGGCCATTTTTACATGTTTTAGTTAATATTACTTGTAATCGAAAGCAATTAATTTATAATTTTGAAAATTTGTGCATTATTCCAAAAACTGCCGTTTTTCAAGATTTTTAAGGAAATGATGGATTAAACCTTGAAAAATGTAGTTTTCCAGGTTTTTGTTAATATTACTTGTAATCGAAAGCACTAACCTGATAAGTTTGAAAATCTGTGCATTATTCCAAAAACTTCAGGAATTCACGCTTTTTTAGGACTTGGATCAATTCTTAAAAAAAAGGCCGTTTTTCCAGGTTCTTGTTAGTATTACTCATAATCGAAAGCAATAAGTTGATAAGTTTAAAAATCTGTGCAATATTCCCAAAACTATCGTATTTCAATCTTTTTTTAGGAAATGTAGCAAATTATCCAAAAAGCCGTTTTTTCAGGTTTCATGCTCTTTTACTTATAATCCAAAACAATAAATTGATAATTTTGAAAATCTGTGCATTATTATTAAAATACCGATTTTCAAGATTTATTAGGAAATGGATCAAACCTTAAAAAGGGCCGTTTTTCCAGATTTTTGTTAATATTAATTATGATCGAAAACCTTAATTTGATAGGTTTGAACCTCTGAGCTTATAAAAAAACACGCTTTTCAATCTTTTTTAGGAAATGGATCAAATCTTACAAGAAGCAATTTTTCGAGCTTTTCGACTAATATTAATTTGAATCGAAAACCTTAATTTGTTAAGTTTGAACATATGTGCATTATTCAAAAACCTGCCGTTTTTTAAGCTTTTTTATAAAATTGATCAGAGCTTAAAAAGGCAGTTTTTGCACGTTTTCTTTAATATTAGCTTTAAAAGAAAGCAATAAATTGATAAGTTTGAAAATCTGTGCAAGATTCCCCAAAATTCCGTGTTCCAAACATTTTGGGGAAATGGATCACATTATAAAACAGGTCATCTTTTAAGATTTCATGCTCTTTTCCTTATAAGCGAAAACAATAATTGATAAGTTTGAAAATCTATTCATTATTCAAAAGACTGCAGTTTTTAACCCTTAAGAAAATCAATCAAACTTTTAAAAAGGGCCGATTTTCCAGGTTTTCGCGTCATATTGTTTATAATGGAAAAGAATAATTTGATAAGTTTGAACACCTGTGCAATATTCCAAAAACTGCCGTTTTTCAATCATTTTAGGAATTGATTAAAACCCTAAAAAAAACACTGTTTTTCTCAGGTTTTTGTTTAGTATTACTTATAATCGAAAACATTAATTTGATAAGTTTAAACATCTATGTATTATTCGATAAAATGCAGTTTTTCAATCCTTTTTCCAGGTATTATTCTCTTTTGCTTATAGTCGAAAAACAATAATTGAATAATTTTGGAAATCGTTGCATTATCCAAAAAACTGCCGTTTTCAAGCTTTTTTAGGAAATGGATAAAACCATAAAAAAGCTGTTTTTACAGGTTTTGTGGTAATATTTCTTATAATCGAAAACCTTAATTTGATAAGTTTGAACATCTGTGAATTATTCAAATAACTTCCGTTTTTCAATCTTGTTTAGGAAATGGATGAACCCTAAAAAAGGCCGTTTTCCCAGGTTTTCGTTGATATTACTTATAATCGTAAGCAATAAATTGAAAGGATTAAAAATCTGTGCAACTTTCCCCAAACTCCCGTTTTTCAATATTTTTTGGAAATGGATCAAATTATAAAACAGATCGTTTTTGCAAGTTTTATGCCCAAATAATTTCGAAAATCCTGCATTAAACTTGCATTAAAAAACGGCCGTTTTTATAGGTTTTCGGTTAATATTTCATATAATCGTAAGAAATATCTTGATAAATAAGAAATCTCTGTATCATACCCAAAAGTGACTTTTTAAAATGTTTTTTTAAGGAAATGGATCAAATTATAAAAAACCGTTTTTCAAAGGTTTTGCCCTTTTGCTTATAATCCAAAACAATAATTTAATAAGTTTTGCCAGGTTTTCGGTTATTATTATTTCTAATCGAAAACCTTAATTTGAAAAGTTTGAACATTACTGGTTTATTTAAAAAACTGCTTTTTTAAAATCTTTTTCAAGAAATGGATCAAATCTTAAAACAGGCCGTTTTTCCGTGTTTTCTTTAATAACGCTTATAATCGAAGCAATAAATTGATAAGTTTGAAAGTCAGAGTATTATTAATTGTTTTTCTAGGTTTTATGCCTTTTTGCTTATAATCAAAATAATAGTTTAATAATTTAAAAATTTTAAAAATCTGTGCATTCTTCAAAAGACTGCCGTTTTCAACCCTTTTTAGGAAATATATCAAACTTTGTAAAACGGCCGTTTTTTCAGGATTTCAGTTAATATTACTGAAAATCGAAAACCTTAATTTGCTAAAGTTGAACATCTGTGCATTATTCAAAAATGCCGTTTTTCATTCATTTTTAGGAAAGGGATCAAACCTTAAAAAAGGCGGTTTTTCCACAAATATTAAAATATTAGTGATATATGAATGCAATAACTTGATAAGTTTGAAAAGCTGTGTATTGTTCCCAGAACTGCCGTGTTTTAATCTTTTTTATGGAATGGATCACATTATAAAAAAGGTCGTTTTTCTAGGTTTTATGAACTTTTTCTTATAATCGAAAACAATAATTTGATCATTTTGGAAATCTGTACATTTTCGACCAAAACTGCCATTTTTCAATATTTGTTTGGAAATTTATCAAACCTAAAAAAAGGGCGTTTTCCAGGTTTTCGTTAATATAACTTATAATCGAAAACCATAATTTAATAAGTTTGAACATCTGTGCATTATAAAAAAACACGTTTTTCAAGCTTTTTATCAAATAGCCCAAATCTTAAAAATGCCGTTTTTCCAGGATTTCGTTAATATGCCTTGTAATCGAAATCAATAACTTCCAAAAATTGCGGTTATGACGCTTTTTTAGGAAATGCATCAAACATTATAAAAGGCCGTTTTCCGAGTTTTCGTAAATATTACTTGTAATCGAAAGCATTAATTTGATAAGTTTGAAGATCTCTGTATTATTAAAAAAAATCCCGTTTTCAATCTTTTTTTAGGAAATTGATCAAACCTTAAGAGAGGGTGTTTTTCTAGGTTTATGTTGATATTACTTATAATTGAAAGCACTAACATACGTATTTGAAAATCTGTTCATTATCCACAAAACTGACATTTTCATTCTTTTTTCGGAAATGGTTCAAATTATAAGAAAGGCCATTTTTCAAGATTTAATGCTCTTTTGCTAATAATCAAAAACAATAATTCTTTAAGTTTGAAAATCTGTGTATTATGCCCAAAACTGCCCTTTTTTAAGCTTTTTAGGAAATGGATAAAAAAACAGGCTATTTTTCCAGTTTTTCGGTTAATATTACTTATAATCAAATATCGTAATTTGATAAGTTTGAAGTTTTGTGCAATATTAAAAAAACTTCCGTTTTCAATCTTTTTTAGGCAATGGATGAAACCTTAAAAAAGGCTGTTTCTGTAGGTTTTTGTGAGTATTATTAATAAACGAGAGCAATAACTTAATTAGTTTAAAATTCTGTGCATAATTCACAAAACTGACATAATTCAATCTTTTTTCAGGAAATTGTTCAAATTATAAAAAGGCCGTTTTTCAAGGTTTTATACTTTTTTTTACTATAATCCAAAACAATAATATAATAAGTTTGAAAATCTGTGCATAATGCCAAAAACTGCCCTTTTTCAACCTTTTTTACGAAATGGATCAAACTTTAAAAGAGGCCATTTTTCGAAAACCTTAATTTGATAAGTTTGAAGATCTATGCAATGGATCAAACCTTAAAAAAGGGTGTTTATCTAGGTTTATGTTAATATTACTTATAATCGAAAGCACTAACATTATTAGTTTGAAAATCTGTGCTTTATTCACAAAACTGACATTTTTCAATCTTTTTTCAGGAAATGGTTCAAATTAAAAAAAAGTATATTTTTCAAGATTTTATGCTCTTTTGATTATAATTTAAAACAATAATATTTTTTAGGCAATGGATGAAACCTTAAAAAAGGCTGTTTTTGTAGGTTTTTGTGAGTATTATTAATAAACGAGAGCAATAACTTAATTAGTTTAAAATTCTGTGCATAATTCACAAAACTGACATAATTCAATCTTTTTTCAGGAAATTGTTCAAATTATAAAAAGGCCGTTTTTCAAGGTTTTATACTTTTTTTTATTATAATCCAAAACAATAATATAATAAGTTGAAAAATCTGTGCATTATGTCAAAAACTGCTATTTTTCAAGTTTTTTTAGAAAATGGATCAAACTTTAAAACCAGCTGTTTTTCCAGGTTTTCGTCAATATTATTTATTATCGGGAGCAATAAATTGCTAAGTTTGAAACGCTGTTTATTTTCACCAAAGTGACGTTTTTCAAGCTTTTGTAGGAAATGGATCAAACGTTAAAACAGGCCGTTTTTCCAAGTTTTAGCTCAATATTACTTATAATCGAAAACCTTAATATGGAAAGTTTGAAGATATGGGCATTACCAAAAAAACTCCGTTTTTTAATCTTTTTTAGGAAATGGATCAAACCTTCAGAGAGGCCGTTTGTCTATATTTTCGTTAATATTACTTAAGATCGAGAGCAATAACTTGGTAAGTTTAAAAAGCTGTTTATTATTCCCAAACCTTAAAACAGGCCGTTTTTTAAATATTTTGGCTCAATATTACAAATAATTTAAAAGATTAATTTGATAAGTTTGAACATATTTGTATTATTTAAAAAACTCCGGATCAAACAATTAAAAAGGCCGTTTTTCCAGGTTTTCTTTTATATTACTTATAATCAAGAGCAATAAATTGCTAAGTTTAAAAAACTGTTCTTTATTCCTAAAACTGAAGTTTTTCACGCTTTTTAAAAAAATGGATAAAACTTCAAAACAGGCCCTTAATATTACTTAATTTGATAAGTTTGAAGATATGTGCATTATCAAAAAAACTCCTGTTTTTCCATCTTTGTTAGGAAATGGATAAACCAAAAAAAACGCCGTTTTTACAGGTTTTCGTTAATATTACTAATAATCCAAAGCAATAGCTTGCTAAGTTTGAAAAGCTTTGCATTATTTCCAAAACTGACGTTTTACAATCTTTTTTAGGATATGGCTCAAACCTTCAAAAAGGCCGTTTTCCCAAGTCTTCTATAATATTACTTAAAATCGAAAGCAATAAGTGGTTAAGTTTGAAAAGCTGTTAATTATTCCTAAATTATTCGTTTTTCAATCTTTTTTAGTAAATGGATCAAACCTTAAAAC
This sequence comes from Ceratothoa steindachneri, assembly GCA_963969495.1. NCBI lineage: Eukaryota > Metazoa > Arthropoda > Malacostraca > Isopoda > Cymothoidae > Ceratothoa > Ceratothoa steindachneri. The sequence goes on from OZ018326.1 coordinate 103,644,313, forward strand.
AGGATATTTTCCATGTTTTGGCTTTTTCTTACTTATAATCGAAAACCTTAATTTGATAAGTTTGAACATATGTGCATTAACAAAAAATACTCCGGTTTTGCAATCTTTGTTAGAAAATGTATCAAACCATAATAATGCTCATTTTTTCAGGTTTTCTTTAATATTACTTATAATCGAAAGCTATAACTTGCTAAGTTTGAATATCTGTGCATTATTCCCAAAACTGCTGTTTTTCAAGCTTTTTGGGGAAATGGATAAAAATTCAAAAAAGTCCGTTTTACCCTGTTTTTGTTTAATATTACTTATCATCGAAAACCTTAATTTGATAAGTTTAAACATCTCCTTTATTAAAAAACTGCCGTTTTTCCATCTTTTTCAGAAAAATATATCAAATATTAGAAAAGGCGGGTTTTCCAGCTTAACGTTAATATTACATATAATCGAAAGCAATATCTTACTAATTTGTAAATCTGTGCATTATCCACAAAACTGACATTTTCAATCTTTTTTTCGGAAATATATTAAATTATTAAAAGGCTCGTTTTTTCAGGTTTTGTGCTCTTTTGCTTATAATCAAAAACAATAATTTGCTAATTTTCAAAAGCTCTGCAATATTCCAAAAATTGCCCTATTTCAAGCTTTTATAAGAAATGGATCAAAATTCAAAAAAGGCAGTTTTAAAAGGTTTTCAGTTAATATTACTTATTATCAAAAACCTTAATTTCATAAGTTTTAACATCCGTGCCTTAAGAAAAAACTCCCGATTTTCAATATTTTCAAGGAAATGGCTCAAACCTTCAAAAAGGCCGTTTTTCCAAGTCTTCGATAATATTACTTAAAATCGAAAGCAAATAAGTGGTTGAGTTTGAAAAGCTGTATATTTTTTCCAAACTGACGTTTTTCAAGCTTTTTAGGAAATGCATCAAACCTTAAAACCAGCCGTATTTCCATGTTTTGGCTTGATATTACTTATAATCGAAAACCTTAATTTGGTAAGTTCGTAAATGGATCAAACCTTAAAAAACGACGTTTTTCCAGGTTCTGGTAAATATTATTTATAATCAGGAGCAATAACTTGCTAAGTTTAAAAGGCTGTTTATTATTCCCAAAACGACGGTTTTCAAGATTTTTAGTAAAAGGATCAAACCTTAAAACTCGCTGATTTTCAATGTTTTGGCTCAACTTTTACTTATAAGCGAAAACCTTAATTTGATAAGTTTAAACATATTTGCAGTATCAAAAAAACGCCCATTTTTTAATCTTTTTTAGAAATTGTATGAAAACTGCCGTTTTTCGAGCTTTTTTTGGAAATGGATCAAAACTCAAAAAAGGCCGTTTTACGCTGTTTTTGTTTAATATTACTTATCATCGAAAACCTTAATTTGATAAGTTTAAACATCTCCCTTATTAAAAAAACTGCGTTTTTCCATCTTTTTTAGAAAATGGATCAAATATTAGAAAAGGCGGTTTTTCCAGCTTAACGTTAATATTACATATAATCGAAAGCAATAACTAACTAAGTTTAAAAATCTGTGCATTATTCCCCAAACTGACGTTTTTCAAGCTTTTTTTAGGAAACATATTCAATCATAAAAACGTCTCGTTTCTTCATGTATTATGCTCCTTTGCCTATAATCGAAAACAATAATTTGATAATTTTACAAAGCTCTGCATTATTCCAAATACTGCCGTTTTTCAATCTTTTTTAACAAATTGATCAAAACTCAAAAAAGGACGTTTTACTAGGTTTTCGGTTGAAATTACTTATAATCAAAAGCCTTAATTTGATTAGTTTGAACATATGTGCCTTATTAATTAAACACCCGTTTTCCAATCTTTTACAGGATATGGATCAAAGGTTAAAAAAAGCCGTTTTTTGAAGGTATGGTTAATATTATTTATAATTGAAGCAATGACGTGCTAAGTTTAAAAAGCTGCTAATTTACCCAAAACTAAGGATTTCAATCTTTTTTAGGAAATGCATCAAACCTTAAAACAGTCCATTTTCCTAGTTTTAGCTTAATATTACTTACAATCGAAAACCTTAATTAGAGAAGTTTGAACATATTTGCATTATTTAAAAAATTCCCGATTTCAAATCTTTTTTAGGAAATAAATCAATCCTTAAAAAATGCCGTTTTTCCAGGTGTTAGTTATTATTACGTATAATCGAAAGCAAAAGGTTGCTAAGTTCAAAAAGCTTTGCATTCTTCCCAAAAGGGACGTTTTTCAAGCTTTTTTAGAAAAAGGATCAAACCTTAAAAAAGGCTATTTTTCAATGTTTTGGCTTAAAATTACTTATAAACGAAAACCTTAATTTCATAAGTTTGAAAATATGTGCTCTAACAAAAAAACTCCGGTTTTTTAATCTTTTTTAGGAAATGAATCAAACGTTAAAAAACGCCGTTTTTCCATGTTTTGGTTAATATTAATATAATCTAGAGCAATAACTTGTGAAATTTGAAAAGCTGTTTTTTTTCCAAAACTGACGTTTTTTAAGCTTTCTAGAAAATGGATAAATCCTTAAAACAGGCAATTTTTTCAGGTTTCGTTAATATTACCTATAATCGAAAGCAATAACTTATTCAGTTTTAAAAGCTGTTTATTATTCCCAAAACTGACGTTTTTGCGGATTTTTCGAAATGGATCAAACCTTAAAACACGCCGATTTTCAATGTTTTGGCTTAATATTCAACATATGTGCATTATCAAAAAAACTTCCGTTTTTTAAAGTTTTTTCGGAATTAGATCAAACCTTAATAAAGCCGTTTTTCCAGGATTTCGTTAATCCTACTTATAAACGAAAGCAATAACTTACTAAGTTTGAAAAACTGTGCAATATTCCCAAAACTGACGTTTTTCAAGGTTTTTTAGAAAATCGATCAAATTATAAAAACAGCTCGTTTCTACAGGTTTTATGCTCTTTTGCTTATAATCGAACCCAATAATTTGATAATTTTCAAAAGCTCTTCATTATTTAAAAAAATTCCGTTTTTCAAACTTTTTTAGGAAATGGATCAAACCTCAAAAAAATGCCGTTTGAAAGATTGCCGGTTAATATAACTTATAATCGAAAACCTTAATTTGATAATTTTGAAAATCTGTGCCTCACTAAAAAAAAACGACAGTTTTTTAAACTTTTCAGGAAATGGATCGAAGGTTAAAAAAGGCCATTTTTCCAGATTATGGTTAATAGTACTTATAATCGAGATCAATAATTTACTAAGTTTTCAAAGCAGTTTATTTACCTAGAACTGACGTTTTTTAAGCTTTTTGAGGAAAAGGATCATTACTTAAAACAGGCCGTTTTTTCATGTTTTGGTTTAGTATTAATCATAATCGAAAACCTGAATTTAAACAGTTTTACGATAAATGCATTATAAAAAAAGCTCCGATTATTCAATCTTTTTTAGAAAATCGATCAAACATTAAAAAATGCCGTTTTTCCAGGTTTTGTTTATATAACTTATCATCGAAAGCAATATCTTGCTAAGTAGGAAAAGATGTTTATTATTCCCAATACTGACGTTTTTTAACAGGAGTTTTTCCATGTTTTGTGTTAATATTACTTATAATCAAAAACCTTAATTTGATAAGTTTGAAAACTTTGTGCATTATCAAATAAAACTCCCGTTTTTCAATCTGTTGTAGGAAATGAATCAAACGTTAAAAAACGCCGTTTTCCAGGTTTTGGTTAAAATTACTTATAATCGAGAGCAATAAATTGCTAAGTTTGAAAAGCTGTTTATTTTCCTAAAGCTTACGTTTTTTAAGCTTTTTCAGGAAATGGGTCAACCCCAAAACAGGCCGTTTTTTAATTATTTGACTTAATTTTACTTATAATCGAAAATCTTACTTTGATTAATTCGAACTTATATGCATTATCAAAAAAACTCCCGTTGTCAAGCTTTTTTAGGAAATAGATTTAAACCTTAAAAAACACCGTTTTTCCTGGTTTTGGTAAATATTCCTGATAAACAAGAGCAATAACTTGCTAAGTTTAAAAAGCTATTTATTTTCCCAAAACTGACGTTTTTCAAGCTTTTTTATGAAATCGAAAAACCTTAAAACAGCCCGTATTTCGATGTTTTGGCTTAATATTACTTATGAACTAAAACCTTAATTTGATAAGTTTAAAAATATGCGCATTAATATTACTTATAATCGAGACCAATAACTTGCTACTTTTGAAAAGCTGTTTATTTTTCCAAAACCGACGTTTTTTAAGCTTTTTAGGAAATGGATATATCCTTAAAACCTGCCGTTTTTCCAGGTTTTCGTTAATATTACTTAAAATTCTAAGCAATAACTTGCTAAGTTTTAAAAGCTGTTTATCTTTCCCAAAACTGACGTTTTTTAAGATTTTTCGAAATGTATCAAACATTAAAACAGGCCGTTTTCGATGTTTTTGCTTAATATTAGTTATAATCGAACCCTATATAGGAACCCTAAAAACAGGCCGTTTTTTAATGTTTAGGGTTAATATTAGATATAATCGAAAACCTTAATTTGATTAGTTTGAACATATGCGCATTATAAAAAACTCCCAATTTTCAATCTTTTTAAGGAAATGCATCAAATCTTAAAAAACGCCTTTTTCCCAGGTTGTGGTTAATATTACTTATAATCGAGAGTAATAACTTGGTAAGTTAAAAAAGCTGTTTATTTTCCTAAAACTAATATTTTTAAAGCTTTTTTAGGAAATCAATCGAACCTTAAAACAGGCCGTTTTACTTATAATCGAAACCTTAATTTTATAAGTTTGAACTGATATGCATTATCGAAAAAAACTCCCGTTTTTTAATCTTTTTAGGAAATAGATCAAACTTTGAAAAACGCTGTTTTTCCAGAGTTGGTTAATATTACTTATAATCAAAAGCAATAACTTGCTAAGTTTAAAAAGGTGTTTAATTTTCCCAAACTAAAGTTTTTCAAGCTTTTTTAGCAAAGCGATCAAACCTTAAAACAAGCCGTTTTTCAATGTTTTTGGCTATATATTAGGTAAAATTAAAAACATTAATTCGATAAGTTTGAACTTAGATGCACTTTATACAAAAACTCCCTTTTTACAATCTTTTTAGGAAATGGATCAAACCTTAAAAAACGCTGTTTTTTCCAGGTTTTGTAAATATTACTTATGAACGTGTGCAATAACTTGTATATTTTGAAAAACTGTTTATTTTCCCAAAACTCATGTTTTTTAAGCTTTTTCAGGAAATCGATCAAACCCTAGTACAAGCCGTTTTTGTAAGTTATGGCTTAATATTACCTATAATCGGATACCTTAATTTTATAAGTTTGAACATATGTGCATTATCCAAAAAACTCCCATTTTTCAATCATTTTTTGGAAATGGATCAAACCCTTAAAAAGGGCCGTTGTTCCAGGTTTTGGTTAATATTACTTAGATTCGAGAGCAATAACTTGCCAAGTATGAAAAAACTGTTTATTTTCCAAAAACTCAGATTTTCCAAGCTTTTTCAGGAAATCGATCGAATGTCTTAACTGGCTGTTTTTCCATGTTTTAGCTTAATATTACTTATAATCAGAGACCTTAATTTGATAAGTTAAACATCGAGGGATTATTGTAAATCTTCCGTTTTTCAAACTTTTTTAGGAAATGGATCAAACCTTAAAAACGGCCATTTTTCCTGATTTTGGTTAATATTACTTAGATTCGAAAGCAATAAATTGCTTAGTTTGAAAAACTTTATTTTTCCAAAACTAGCGTTTTTCAAGTTTTTTAGGGAAATCGATCAAATCTCAAAACTGGCCGTTTTTCCTTGTTTTGGCCTAATATTACTTATAATCGGAGACCTTGATTTGATAAGTATGAACATATGTGCATTATCGAAAAAATTCCCGTTTTTTATTCTTTTTTAGGGAATGGATCAACCTTAAAAACGGCCGTTTTTCCAGATAAGGGTTAATATTACTTAGATTCCACAGCAATACATTGTTGAAATTGAAAAACTGTTTATTTTCCCCAAATTCACGTTTTTCAAGCTTTTTGAAGGATATCGATCGAATTTTAAAACTAGCCGTTTTTCTACGCTTTTGGCTTAATATAACTTAAAATCGGAGACCTTAATTGGATAAGTTTGAACATATGTGCATTATCCAAAAAATCCTGTTTTTTAATCTTTTTTATTGAATAAATCGACCTAAAAAACGGCCGTTTATCCAGGTTTTGGTTAATATTACTTAGATTCGAGAGCAATAAGTTGCTTAGTTTGAAAAACGGTTTATTTTTTCAAAACTGACGTTTTTCAAGCTTTTTTAAGGGAAACGATCGAACATCAAAACTGGCCGTTTTTCCACGTTTTGGCTTAATATTACTTATAATCAGAGACCTTTATTTGATAAGTTTGAACATATGTGCTTTATCCAAAAACACTTCCGTTTTTCAAACTTTTTAAGGAAATGGATCAAACCCTAAAAAGGGCCATTTTTCCAGATTTAAGTCAATTTTACTTATATTCGAGAGCAACAACTTGTTAAAGTTAAAAACTTTTTATTTTCCCCAAACTGACGTTTTTCATTTTTTATTAAGAAATGGATCGAATGACGAAACTGGCCGTTTTACCATGTTTTGGCTTAATATTACTTACAATCGAAGACCAAAATTAGATAAGTTTGAACTTATTTGCATTATTCAAAAAACTCCCGTTTTGTCATCTTTTTTAGGAAATGGATTAAACCATAAAAACGGCCGTTTTTCCAGGTTTTGGTTAATATTACTTAGATTCGAGAGCAATAACTTGCTAAAGTTTAAAAACTGTTTATTTAACTAAAACTGATGTTTTTAAAGCTTATTTTATGACATCAAACGAATCTCGAATCTGGCCGTTTTTCAATATTTTGGCTGAATATTACTTAGAATCGGAGACCTTAATTTAATAAGTTTGAACATATATGCATTATCCAAAAACTGCTGTTTTACAATCTTTTTGAGGAGAGGGATTTATACCTTAAAAACAGCTATTTTTCTAGGTTTTTGTTGAAATATAAATTTATATTTAGGAGTAATAAATTGCTATGTTTAAAATGGAGTTTATTTTCCAAAAACTGACAGTTTTTTTAGGAAAACGTTCAAATTTCAAAACTGGCCGTTTTTGTACGTTTTGCTTAATATTACCTATAATCGGATACCCTAATTTAATAAGTTTGAACATATGTGCATTTTTCAAAAACTCTAGTTTTTTAATCTTTCTGAGGAAATGGATCAAATCTTAATAAGTGCCGTTTTTCCAGGTTTTGTTTAATAGTACTTATATTCGAAAGCAATAAATTAATAAAGTTAAAAAACTGTTTAATTTCACAAAACTGACGTTTTTCAAGCATTTTTTAGGAAATAGATCGAATCTCAAAACTGGCCGTATTTTCATGTTTTGGCTCGATATTACTTGGAATCGAAGACCCTAATTTGATAGGTTTGAACTAATGTGCATTATCCAAAAACTCCCGTTTTTCAATCTTTTTGATGGAATGGATCAAACCTTAAAAACTGCCGTTTTTCCAGGTTTTGGTTAAGATTATTTATATTTGAGAGCAATAACTTGCTAAGTTTAAAGTTGTGTTTATTTTTCCGAAACTGACAGTTTTTCAAGCTTTTTTTTTTAAAACGATCAAATCTCAAATCTGGCCGTTTTTCTACGTTTTGGCTTAATATTACTTAAAATCGGATACCTTAATTTGATAAGTTTGAACATATGTGCATTATCCCCAAAACTCTCGTTTTTCCATCATTTTTAGGAAATGAATCAAACCTTAAAAACGGCCGTTATTCCAGGTTATGGTAAATATTACTTAGATTCGAGAGCAATAACTTGCTAAGTTTAAAAAGGTGTTAATTTTCCCAAAACTGAAGTTTTTCAAGCATTTTTTAAAAATCGTTCGAATCTCAAAACTTACCGTTTTTCCCGGTTTTGGCTTAATATTACTCATAATCGGAGATCTTAAATTGATAAGTTTGAACATATGTGCATTATCAAAAAAACTTCGGTTTTTTAATCTCATAGGAAATGGATCACACCTTAAAAACGGCCGTTTTGTCCGGTTTTTGTAAATATTATTTATAATTGAGAGCAATTACTTTTACAAAATTGACATTTTTCAAGGTTTTTAAGAAAACGATCGAATCTCAAATCTACCCGTTTTTCCATGGTTTAGCTTAATATTCCTTAGATTTGAAAGGAATAAATTGGTAGAATTGAAAAACTGTTTATTTTGCCAAAACTGACGTTTTTCAAGCTTTTTCAGGAAAATGATCGAACCTTAAAACTAGCCGTTTTTTCATGTTTTGGCCTAATATTACTCATAATCGGAGACCTTAATTCGATAAGTTTGAACATATTTTGATATCCAAAAAACACCGGTTCTTCAATATTTTTTAGCAAATGGATCAAATTTTAAAAAAGGGCGTTTTTCTACGTTTGGTTATTATTACTTAGATTCGAGAGCAGTAATTTGCTAAGTTTGAAAAACTGTATATTTTCCCCCAAACTGACGTTTTTTAAGCTTTTTTAAGAAATCGATCTTATATCAAAACTAGCCGTTTTTCCATGTTTTGGCTTAATATTAATCAGAAACGCAGACCTTAATTTGAGAAGTTTGAACATATGTGCATTATCAAAAAATCTCTGGTTTTTCAATCTTTTTTAGGAAATGGATCAAACCTTCAAAACAACCGTTTTTCCAGGTTTTGGTTAAAATTTTTTGGATTCGAGAGCAATAATTTCCTAAGGTTAAAAGATATTTTTTTTCCTAAAACTGACGTTTTTCAAGCTTTTTTAAAAAAATCGATCGAATCTCAAAACTGACGGTTTTTCCATGTTTTGAATCAATATTACTTCTAATCAGAGACCTTAATTTGATAAGTTTTAACGTATGTGAATCATCCAAAAAACTACCACTTTTCCATCTTTTTTAGGAAATGGATCAAACCTTAAAAACGGCCATTTTTCCAGGTTTTGGTTAATATTACTTAGATTCGAAAGAAAACTTGCTAAGTTGGAAAAACTGTTTATTTTGCTAAAACTGACGTTTTTCAAGCTTCTGTTTAGGAAATCGATCGAATCTCAAAACTGGCCGTTTTCCATGTTTTGGCTTAATATTACTCAAAATCAGAGACCTTAATTTAAATGAGTTTGAACATATGTGCAATATTTCAAAAAACCGTGTTCAATCTTTTTATAGGCAATGGATAAAACCTCAAAAAGGGCCGTTTTTCCACGTTTTGCGAATGTTACTTAGATTTGAGATAAATAACATGCTAAGTTTGAAAAACATGTTTTTTTTCCTAAACTGACGTTTTTCAAGCTTTTTTTTAGGAAATCGATCGAATCTCAAAACTGGCCGTTTTTCAAGTTTCGGCTTAAAATTACCTATAATCGGAGACCTTAATTTAATAAGGTGGAACAGATGTTCATTGTACAACAAACTCCCGTTTTTCAATCTTTTTTAGGAAATGGATCAACCTTAAAAACGGCAGTTTTTCGAGGTTTTAGTTGATATTACTTAGATTCGAGAGCAATCACTTGTTATATTTGAAAAACTCTTTATTTTTACAAAACTGACGTTTTTCAAGCTTTATGTAGAAAATCGATCGAATCTGAAAACTAGCCGTTTTTCCATGTTTTGGCCTAAAATTACACAAAATTTGAGAGGAATAACTTAATAGAACTGAAAAACTGTTTCTTTTGCCAAAACTGACGTTTATCAAGACTTTTTAGGAAAATGATCGAATCTCAAAACTGGCCGTTTTTCCATGTTTTGGCTTAATATAACTTATTATCGGAGACCTTAATTTAATAAGTTTGAACATATTGCAGTTATTCCCAAAACAACCGTTTTACTCTTTTTTTAGTAAATGGATCAAACCTTAAAAACGGCCGTTTTTCCAGGGTTTGGTTAATATTACTTAGATTCGAGAGCAAAACCTTGCTAAGTTGGAAATTCTGGGTTTTTTTCACAAAACTAAGGTTTTTCAAGCTTTTTTTTTTTGATAATTATTACTTTTTACGGAGACCTTAATTTATATAAGTTTGAACATATGTGCATTATCCAAAAAACTCATGTTTTTCAATCTTTTTTAGGAAATGGATCAAACCCCTAAAAACGGCCGTTTTTTAACGTTTTGGGTAATATTACTTAGATTCGAGAGCAATTACTTAATAGAATTGAAAAACTGTTTATTTTGCCAAAACTGATGGTTTTCAAGTTTTTTTTCAGGAAAACGATCGAATCTACAACTGGCCGTTTTTTCTTGTTTTGGCTTAATATTACTTATAATCGGAGACGTTAATTCGATAAGTCTAAACATATTGTCATTATCCAAAAAAATCCTGTTTTTTTATCTTTTTAGGAAATGGATCAAACCTTAAAAAGCGCTGTTTTTCCACGTTTCGGTTAGTATTACTTAGACTCATGAGCAATAACTTGCTAAGTTTGAAAAACTGTTTATTTTGCCAAAACTAACGTTTTTAAAGCTTATTTTAAGAAATCGATCGAATCTCAAAACTGGTCGTTTTTTCATGTTTTAGGCTTAACATTACTTATAATCGGAGACCTTAATTCGATAAGTTTGAACATATGTGCATTATCCCCAAGACTCTCGTTTTTCAATCTTTTTTCGGAAATGGATCAAACCTTAAAACTGCTTTTTTGCCACGTTTTGTTTAATATTACTTAAATTTGAGAGGGATAACTTGGTAGAAATGAAAAACTGTTTATTTTCCCAAAACTGACGTGTTTCAAGCTTTTTTTAAGAAATCGATTGAATCTCAAAACTATCCGTTTTTCTATGTTTTAGGTTAATATTACTCAGATTTAGAGACCTTAATGAGATAAGTTTGAACATATGTGCATTATCTAAAAAATCCGCTTTTACAATCTTTTTTAGGAAATGGATCAAACCTTAAAAACGGCTGTTTTCCAGGTTTTGGTTAATATTACTTAGATTTGACAGCAATAACTTGGTGAATTAAAAAACTGTTTATTTTGCCAAAACGGAGGTTTTCAAGCTTTTTTTAGGGAAATGATCGAATCTCAAACCTGTCCATTTTTCTATTTTTTGGCTCAATATTATTTATTATCGGAAACCTTAATTCGATAAGTTTGAACATATTGTCATTATCCAAAAAAACTCCCGTTTTTAAATCTTTTTAGGAAATGGAACAAACCTTAAAAACAGCTGTTTTTCATGGTTTTGGTTAATATTACTTTTATTTAAGAGCAAGACCTTGCTAAGTTGAAAAAACTATTATTTTTCACAAAAAAAGCGTTTTTCAAGCCTTTTTTAGAAAAACGGTCGAATCTCAAAACTTGCCGTTTTTCCATGTTTTGGCTTATTATTTATATTTGAGAGCAATAAGTTGCTAAGTTTAAAAAGGTTTTTATTTTCACAAAATTTACGTTTTCAAAACTTTTTAGGAAAACTATCAAATCTCAAAACTTGCTGTTTTCCCATGTTTTAGCTTAATATTACTTAGATTCGAGAGAAATAACTTAGAAGAATCTAAAAACTGTTTATTTTCCTTTAAACGGGAGTTTTTTAGATAATGCACATATGTTTAAACTTATCAAATTAAGGTCTCCGATTTTGAGTAATATTGCGCCAAAACATGGAAAACAGCTAGTTTTGAGATTCGAGCGATTTCTTAAAAAAAGCTTGAAAACGTTAGTTTTGGGGAAATAAATCGTTATTAAACTTAACAAGTTATTGCTCTCGAATCTAAGTAATATTAACCAAAGCCTGGAAAAACGGCCGTTTTAAAGGTTTAATCCATTTTCTAAAATAAATTGAAGAACGAAAGTTTTGAGGATAATTCAGATATGTTTAAACTTATCAAATAGGTCTCTAGGATTATAGGTAATATTAAGCCAAAACATGGAAAAACAGCCAGTTTTTAGATTCGATCAATTTCTTAAAAAAAGCTTGAAAAACGTCAGTTTTAGGAAAATAAACCGTTTTTCAAACTAAACAAGTTATTGCTCTCAAATCTAAGTAATATTATCCAAAACCTGGAAAAACAGCTGTTTTTAAGGGCTGATCCATTTCCTAAAAAAGATTGAAAAAAAGGAGTTTTTTGGATAATGCACATATGTTCGAACTTATCAAATTAAGGTCTCTGATTATAAGTATTATTAGGCCAAAACATGGAAAAACGGCCGGTTTTGAGATTCGATCAATTTATTAAAAAGCTTGAAAAACGTCAGATTTAGAAAAATACACCGTTTTTGAACTTAATAAGTTATTGCTCTAGAATCTAAGTAATATTAACCAAAACCTGGAAAAACGGCCGTTTTTAAGGTTTGAACCATTTGCTGAAAAAGAATGAAAAACGGGAGTTTTTTGGATAATTCACATATGTCTAAAGATTTGAAATTAAGGTCTCCAAATAAGTAATATTAATCAAAAACATAGAAACCAGCCAGTTTTAAGGATCGATCCATTTCCTAAAAAAGCTTGAAAAACGTTAGTTTGGGGAAAATAAACCGTTTTTTAAACTTAGCAAGTTATTGCTCTCGAATCTAAGTAATATTAACCAAAACCTGGAAAAACGGCCGTTTTAAAGGTTAAATCCATTTCCTAAAAAAAATTGAAGAACGAAAGTTTTGAGGATAATTCAGATATGTTTAAACTTATCAAATAGGTCTCTAGGATTATAAGTAATATTAAGCCAAAACATGGAAAAACAGCCAGTTTTTAGATTCGATCAATTTCTTAAAAAAAGCTTGAAAAACGTCAGTTTTAGGAAAATAAACCGTTTTTCAAACTAAACAAGTTATTGCTCTCAAATCTAAGTAATATTATCCAAAACCTGGAAAAACAGCTGTTTTTAAGGGCTGATCCATTTCCTAAAAAAGATTGAAAAAAAGGAGTTTTTTGGATAATGCACATATGTTCGAACTTATCAAATTAAGGTCTCTGATTATAAGTATTATTAGGCCAAAACATGGAAAAACGGCCGGTTTTGAGATTCGATCAATTTATTAAAAAGCTTGAAAAACGTCAGATTTAGAAAAATACACCGTTTTTGAACTTAATAAGTTATTGCTCTAGAATCTAAGTAATATTAACCAAAACCTGGAAAAACGGCCGTTTTTAAGGTTTGAACCATTTGCTGAAAAAGAATGAAAAACGGGAGTTTTTTGGATAATTCACATATGTCTAAACATTTGAAATTAAGGTCTCCAAATAAGTAATATTAATCAAAAACATAGAAACCAGCCAGTTTTAAGGATCGATCCATTTCCTAAAAAAAGCTTGAAAAACGTTAGTTTGGGGAAAATAAACCGTTTTTTAAACTTAGCAAGTTATTGCTCTCGAATCTAAGTAATATTAACCAAAACCTGGAAAAACGGCCGTTTTTAAGGTTTGATCCATTTTCTAAAAAAGATTGAAAAACGAAGGTTTTTTAGAAAATTCACATATGTTTAGAACCTATCAAATTAAGGTGCCTGATTATAAGTAATATTAAGGCGAAACATGGAAAAAGGCCAGTTTTGAGATTCGATAAATTTCTTAAAAAAGCTTCAAAAACGTCAGTTTTTGGAAAAATATACCGTTTTTAAAACTTAACAAAGTATTGCTTTTAAAGCTATGTAATTGTAACCAAAACCTGCAAAAAACGGCCGTTTTTACGGTTTGATCAATTCTCTAAAAAATATTAAAAAACGGAAGTTTTTTGGATAATGCACATATGTTCAAACTTATCAAATTTAAGTCTCCGATTATAAGTAATATTAAGCCAAAACATGGAAAAACCGGCAGTTTTGGGGTTCGATAGATTTTTTTAAAAAAGCTTGAAAAACGTAAGTTTTGGGAAAATAAACCGTTTTTCAAACTAAAGCAAGTTATTGCTCTTGAATCTAAGTAACGTTAACCAAAACCACGAAAAAGGCCGTTTTTGAGGGTTTGATCCATTTCCTAAAAAAGATTGAAAAACGAGGGTTTTTTGGTTAATTCAAATATGTCTAAACTTATCAAATAAGGGTCTCCGATTATAAGTAATATCAAGCCAAAACATGGAAAAACAGCCAGTTTTGAGATTCGATCAATTTCTAGAAAAACGACAGTTTTAGAAAAAATTGACTCTTTTCCAAACTTAGCAAGTTGCTCTCGAATCTAAGTAATATTAACCAAAACCTGAAAAAACAGCCGGTTTTAAGGTTGTATCCATTTCCTAAAAATAATTGAAAAACGGGAGGTTTTTAAATAATGCAGATATGTTCAAACTTATCAAATTAAGGTCTCCATTTATAAGGAATATTAGGCCAAAACATGGAAAAACGGGCGGTTTTGAGGTTCAATGGATTTCTTTAAAAAAGCTTGAAAAACGTTAGTTTTAGGAAAAAAACCGTTTTTTAAACTTAGCAAGTTAGTGCTCTCGAATATAAGTAATATTAACCAAAACCTGGGCAAACGGCCGTTTTTAGGGTTTGATCCATTGCTTCAAACAGATTTAAAAACGAGGGTTTTTGGATAATACACATATGTTTAAACTTATCAAATTAAGGTCTCCGAATATAAGAAATTTTAAGCTAAAACATTGAAAAACGGCAAGGTTTGAGATTCGATTAATTTGTTAAAAAAGCTTGAAAAACGTCGGTTTTCGGAAAATAAACCGTTTTTTAAACTTAACAAGTTATTGCTCTCGAATCAAAGTAATATTAACCAAAACCTGGAAAAACGGCCGTTTTTAAGTTTTGATCCATTTTCTAAAAAAGATTGAAAAATTAGAGTATTTTGGATAATTCACATATGTTTAAACTTATCAAATAAGGGTCTCCAATTATAAATAATTTTAAGCCAAAGCATGGAAAAAGGGCCAGTTTTGAGGTTTGATCGATTTCTTTAAAAAAGCTTGAAAAACGTCAGTTTTTGGAAAATAAACCGTTTTCCAAACTTACCAAGTTATTGCTCTCAAATCTAATTAGTATTAACCAAAACCTATCTTAACGCCTGTTTTTAGGGTTTGATCCATTTTCTAAAAAAGATTGAAAAATGATGGATTTTTAGATAATTCACATATGTTTAAACCTATCAAATTAAGTTCTTCGCTTATAAGTAATATTAAGCCAAAACATGGAAATACGGCCAGTTTTGAGATTCGATCATTTTCTTAAAAAAGCTAAAAAAACGTTACTTTTAAGAAAACAAACCGTTTTTCAAACTTACCAAGTTATTGCACCCTAATCTAAGTAATATTAACCAAAACCTAGAAGAACAACTGTTTCTAAGGGTTGATCCATTTCCTAAAAAAGATTGAAAAACAGGAGTTTTTTGGATAATGCACATATGTTCAAACTTCTTAAATTAAGGTCTACGATTATAAGGAATATTAAGCCAAAACATGGTAAAACGGGCATTTTTGAGGTTCTTTAGATTTCTTTAAAATAGCTTAAAAAACGTCAGTTTTTGGAAAATAAACATTTTTTCAAACTAAAGCAAGTAATTGCTCTCGAATCAAAGTAACATTAACCAAAAACTGAAAAAACGGCTGTTTTTAAGGTTTGATCCATTTACCCCCCAAAAAATTAAAAAACGAGGGTTTTTTAGATATTTCACATATGTTTGAACTTTCAAATTAAGTTCTCCGATTATTAGTAATATTAAGCCAAAACATAAAAAAAACGGCCAGTTTTGAGATTCAATCAAGTTATTAAAAAAAGCTTGAAAAACGTCAGTTTTCGGAAAATAAACCGTTTTTCAAACTTAACAAGTTATTGCTCTCGAATCTAAGTAATATTAACCAAAACCTGGAAAAACGGCCATTTTTAAGTTTTGATCCATTTTCTAAAAAAAATTGAAAAATGGGAGTAGTTTGGAT
>OZ018326.1:103660348-103883604 GCA_963969495.1 Ceratothoa steindachneri
ATTGAAAAACGGGGCTTTTTTGTATGATGCAAATATCTTCAAACATAAAAATTAAGGTCTCCGATTATAAGTAATATAAGCAAAAACATGGAAAAACGGCCAGTTTTGAGATTCGATCGATTTCTTATAAAAAGCTTGAAAAACGTCGGTTTTAGAAAAATAAACCGTTTTTCAAACTTAGCAGGTTATTGCTCTCGAATCTAAGTAATATTAACCAAAACCTGGAAAAACGGCCGTTTTAAGGTTTGATCCATTCCCTAAAAAAGATTGAAAAACGGGAGCTTTTGGATAATGCAAATATCTTCAAACTTATCCATTAAAGGTCTCCGACTATAAGTAATATGAGGCAAAAACATGGAAAAACGGCCAGTTTTGAGATTCGATCGATTTCTTATAAAAAGCTTGAAAAACGTCAGTTTTGGGGAAATAAACCGTTTTTCAAACTTAGCAAGTTATTGCTCTCGAATATAAGTAATATTAACCAAAACCTAGAAAAACGGCCGTTTTTAAGGTTTGATCAATTTCCTAAAAAAGATTGAAAAACGGGGTTTTTTAGGTATGATGCAAATATCTTGAAACTTATCAAATTAAGGTCTCCGATTATAAGTAATATTAGGCAAAAACATGGAAAAACGATACAGTTTTGAGATTCGATCGATTTCTTATAAAAAGCTTGAAAAACGTCAGTTTGGGGAAAATAAACCGTTTTTCAAACTTAGCAAGTTATTGCTCTCGAATATAAGTAATATTAACCAAAACCTGAAAAAACGGCCGTTTTTAAGGTTTGATCAATTTACTAAAAAAGATTGAAAAACGGGGTTTTTAGGTATGATGCAAATATCTTGAAACCTATCCAATTAAGGTCTCCCATTATAAGTAATATTAGGCAAAAACATGAAAAACGATACAGTTGTGAGATACGATCGATTTCTTATAAAAAGCTTGAAAAACGTCAGTTTTAGGAAAAGAAACCGTTTTTCAAACTTAGCAAGTTATTGCTCTGGAATCTTAGTAATATTAACCAAAACCTGGAAAAACGGCCGTTTTTAAGGTATGATCCATTTCCTAAAAAAGATTGAAAAACGGGGCTTAATGTATGATGCAAATATCTTCAAACATAAAAATTAAGGTCTCCGATTATAGGTAATATTAGGCATAAACATGCAAAAGCGGCCAGTTTTGAGATTCGATCGATTTCTTATAAAAAGCTTGAAAAACGTCGGTTTTGGGAAAATAAACCGTTTTACCAACTTAGCAAGTTATTGCTCTCGAACCTAAGTAATATTAACCAAAACCTGGAAAAACGGCCGTTTTTAAGGTTTGATCCATTTCCTAAAAAAGATTGAAAAACGGGAGCTTTTGGATAAGGCAAATATCTTCAAACTTATCCATTTAAGGTCTCCGACTATAAGTAATATAAGCAAAAACATGGAAAAACGGCCAGTTTTGAGATTCGATCGATTTCTTATAAAAAGCTTGAAAAACGTCAGTTTGGGGAAAATAAACCGTTTTTCAAACTTAGGAAGTTATTGCTCTTGAATATAAGTAATATTAACCAAAACATGGAAAAACGGCGGTTTTTAAGGTTTGATCCATTTCCTAAAAAAGATTGAAAAACAGGTTTTTTTTGGTATGATGCAAATATCTTCAAACTTAACAAATTAAGGTCTCTGATTATAAGTTATATTAGGCAAAAATAGGAAAAACGGCCAGTTTTGAGATTCGATCGATTTCTTATAAAAAGCTTGAAAAACGTCAGTTTTGGGAAAATAAACCGTTTTTCAAACTTAGCAAGTTATTGCTCTGGAATATAAGTAATATTAACCAAAACCTGGAAAAATGGCCGTTTTTAAGGTATGATCCATTTCCTAAAAAAGATTGAAAAACGGGGCTTTTTTGTATGATGCAAATATCTTCAAACATAAAAATTAAGGTCTCCGATTATAAGTAATATAAGCAAAAACATGGAAAAACGGCCAGTTTTGAGATTCGATCGATTTCTTATAAAAAGCTTGAAAAACGTCGGTTTTAGAAAAATAAACCGTTTTTCAAACTTAGCAAGTTATTGCTCTCGAATCTAAGTAATATTAACCAAAACCTGGAAAAACGGCCGTTTTTAAGGATTGATCCATTTCCTAAAAAAGATTGAAAAACGGGAACTTTTGGATAATGCAAATATCTTCAAACTTATCCATTAAAGGTCTCCGACTATAAGTAATATGAGGCAAAAACATGGAAAAACGGCCAGTTTAGAGATTCGATCGATTTCTTATAAAAAGCTTGAAAAACGTGAGTTTTGGGGAAATAAACCGTTTTTCAAACTTAGCAAGTTATTGCTCTCGAATATAAGTAATATTAACCAAAACCTGGAAAAACGGCCGTTTTTAAGGTTTGATCAATTTCCTAAAAAAGATTGAAAAACGGGTTTTTTTAGGTATGATGCAAATATCTTGAAACTTATCAAATTAAGGTCTCCCATTATAAGTAATATTAGGCAAAAACATGAAAAACGATACAGTTTTGAGATTCGATCGATTTCTTATAAAAAGCTTGAAAAACGTCAGTTTTAGGAAAATAAACCGTTTTTCAAACTTAGCAAGTTATTGCTCTCGAATCTAAGTAATATTAACAAAAACCTTGAAAAACGGCCGTTTTTAAGGTTTGATCCATTTCCTAAAAAGATTGAAAAACGGGAGTTTTTTGGATGATGCAAATATCTTTAAACCTATCCCATTAAGGTCTCCGATTATATGTAATATTAGGCAAAAACATGCAAAAACGGCCAGTTTTGAGATTCGATCGATTTCTTAAACAAAGCTTGAAAAACGTCGATGTTAGGAAAATGAACCATTTTTCAAACTTAGCAAGTTATTCCTCTGGAATATATTCCAGAGCAATAACTTGCTAAGTTTGAAAAACGGCCGTTTTTAAGGTTTGATCCATTTCCTAAAAAAGAGTGAAAAACAGGGTTTTTTTGGTATGATGCAAATATCTTCAAACTTAAGAAATTAAGGTCTCCGATTATAGGTAATATTAGGCATAAACATGCAAAAGCGGCCAGTTTTGAGATTCGATCGATTTCTTATAAAAAGCTTGAAAAACGTCGGTTTTGGGAAAATAAACCGTTTTACCAACTTAGCAAGTTATTGCTCTCGAACCTAAGTAATATTAACCAAAACCTGAAAAAACGGCCGTTATTAAGGTTTGATCCATTTCCTAAAAAAGATTGAAAAACGGGAGCTTTTGGATAAGGCAAATATCTTCAAACTTATCCATGGAAAAACGGCCAGTATTGAGATTCGATCAAATTCTTATAAAAAGCTTGAAAAACGTCAGTTTGGGGAAAATAAACCGTTTTTCAAACTTAGGAAGTTATTGCTCTTGAATATAAGTAATATTAACCAAAACATGGAAAAACGGCCGTTTTTAAGGTTTGTTCCATCTCCTAAAAAAGATTGAAAAACAGGTTTTTTTTGGTATGATGCAAATATCTTCAAACTTAACAAATTAAGGTCTCTGATTATAAGTTATATTAGCTAAAAACAGGAAAAACGGCCAGTTTTGAGATTCGATCGATTTCTTATAAAAAGCTTGAAAAACGTCAGTTTTGGGAAAATAAACCGTTTTTCAAACTTAGCAAGTTA
The DNA here is from genome assembly GCA_963969495.1 of Ceratothoa steindachneri. Classification (NCBI taxonomy): domain Eukaryota; kingdom Metazoa; phylum Arthropoda; class Malacostraca; order Isopoda; family Cymothoidae; genus Ceratothoa; species Ceratothoa steindachneri. The sequence continues at coordinate 103,663,993 of OZ018326.1, forward strand.
TTGCTCTGGAATATAATTAATATTAACCAAAACCTGGAAAAACGGCCGTTTTTAAGGTATGATCCATTTCCTAAAAAAGATTGAAAAACGGGGCTTTTTTGTATGATGCAAATATCTTCAAACATAAAAATTAAGGTCTCCGATTATAAGTAATATAAGCAAAAACATGGAAAAACGGCCAGTTTTGAGATTCGATCGATTTCTTATAAAAAGCTTGAAAAACGTCGGTTTTAGAAAAATAAACCGTTTTTCAAACTTAGCAAGTTATTGCTCTCGAATCTAAGTAATATTAACCAAAACCTGGAAAAACGGCCGTTTTTAAGGTTTGATCCATTTCCTAAAAAAGATTGAAAAACGGGAGCTTTTGGATAATGCAAATATCTTCAAACTTATCCATTAAAGGTCTCCGACTATAAGTAATATGAGGCAAAAACATGGAAAAACGGCCAGTTTTGAGATTCGATCGATTTCTTATAAAAAGCTTGAAAAACGTCAGTTTTGGGGAAATAAACCGTTTTTCAAACTTAGCAAGTTATTGCTCTCGAATATAAGTAATATTAACCAAAACCTGGAAAAACGGCCGTTTTTAAGGTTTGATCAATTTCCTAAAAAAGATTGAAAAACGGGGTTTTTTAGGTATGATGCAAATATCTTGAAACTTATCAAATTAAGGTCTCCGATTATAAGTAATATTAGGCAAAAACATGGAAAAACGGCCAGTTTTGAGATTCGATCGATTTCTTATAAAAAGCTTGAAAAACGTCAGTTTGGGGAAAATAAACCGTTTTTCGAACTTAGCAAGTTATTGCTCTCGAATCTAAGTAATATTAACCAAAACCTGGAAAAACGGCCGTTTTTAAGGTTTGATCCATTTTCTAAAAAAGATGGAAAAACGGGAGCTTTTGGTTAATGCAAATATCTTCAAACTTATCCATTTAAGGTCTCTGATTATAGGTTATATTAGGCAAAAACATGAAAAACGGCCAGGTTATGAGATTCGATCGATTTCTTATGAAAACCTTGAAAAAACGTCAGTTTTGGGAAAATAAACCGTTTTTCAAACTTAGCAAGTTATTGCTCTGGAATCTAAGTAATATTAACCAAAACCTGGAAAAACGGCCGTTTTTAACGTTTGATTATTTTCCTAAAAAAGATTGAAAAACGGGAGTTTTTTGGATGATGCAAATATCTTCAAACCTATCCAATTAAGGTCTCCCATTATAAGTAATATTAGGCAAAAACATGAAAAACGATATAGTTTTGAGATTCGATCGATTTCTTATAAAAAGCTTGAAAAACGTCAGTTTTAGGAAAATAAACCGTTTTTCAAAATAAGCAAGTTATTGCTCTGGAATCTAAGTAATATTAACCAAAACCTTAAGAAACGGCAGTTTTTAAGGTATGATCCTTTTCCTAAAAAAGATTGAAAAACGGGGTTTTTTGTATGATGCAAATAGCTTCAAACATAAAAATTAAGGTCTCCGATTATAAGTAATATTAGGCAAAAACATGCAAAAACGGCCAGTTTTGAGATTCGATCGATTTCTTATAAAAAGCTTGAAAAACGTCGGTTTTGGGAAAATAAACCGTTTTTCAAACTTAGCAAGTTATTGCTCTCGAATATAAGTAATATTAACCAAAACCTGGAAAAACGGCCGTTTTTAAGGTTTGATCAATTTCCTAAAAAAGATTGAAAAACGGGGTTTTTTGGTATGATGCAAATATCTTGAAACCTATCCAATTAAGGTCTCCCATTATAAGTAATATTAGGCAAAAACATGAAAAACGATACAGTTTTGAGATTCGATCGATTTCTTATAAAAAGCTTGAAAAACGTCAGTTTTGGGAAAATAAACCGTTTTTCAAACTTAGCAAGTTATTGCTCTCGAATCCTTATAATATTAACCAAAACCTGGAAAAACGGCCGTTTTTAAGGTTTGATACATTTTCTAAAAAGGATGGAAAACGGGAGCTTTTGGTTAATCCAAATATCTTCAAACTTATCTATTTAAGGTCTCTGATTATAAGTTATATTAGGCAAAAACAGGAAAAACGGCCAGTTTTGAGATTCGATCGATTTCTTATGAAAAGCTTGAAAAACGTCAGTTTTGGGAAAATAAACCGTTTTTCAAACTTAGCAAGTTATTGCTCTCGAATATAAGTAATATTAAACAAAACCTGGAAAAACGGCCGTTTTTAAGGTTTGATCAATTTCCTAAAAAAGATTGAAAAACGGGGTTTTTTGGTATGATGCAAATATCTTGAAACTTATCAAATTAAGGTCTCCGATTATAAGTAATATAAGCAAAAACATGGAAAAACGGCCAGTTTTGAGATTCGATCGATTTCTTATAAAAAGCTTGAAAAACGTCGGTTTCAGAAAAATAAACCGTTTTTCAAACTTAGCAAGTTATTGCTCTCGAATCTAAGTAATATTAACCAAAACCTGGAAAAACGGCCGTTTTTAAGGTTTGATCCATTTCCTAAAAAAGATTGAAAAACGGGAGCTTTTGGATAATGCAAATATCTTCAAACTTATCCATTAAAGGTCTCCGACTATAAGTAATATGAGGCAAAAACATGGAAAAACGGCCAGTTTTGAGATTCGATCGATTTCTTATAAAAAGCTTGAAAAACGTCAGTTTTGGGGAAATAAACCGTTTTTCAAACTTAGCAAGTTATTGCTCTCGAATATAAGTAATATTAACCAAAACCTGGAAAAACGGCCGTTTTTAAGGTTTGATCAATTTCCTAAAAAAGATTGAAAAACGGGGTTTTTTAGGTATGATGCAAATATCTAGAAACTTATCAAATTAAGGTCTCCGATTATAAGTAATATTAGGCAAAAACATGGAATAACGGCCAGTTTTGAGATTCGATCGATTTCTTATAAAAAGCTTGAAAAACGTCAGTTTGGGGAAAATAAACCGTTTTTCGAACTTAGCACGTTATTGATCTCGAATCTAAGTAATATTAACCAAAACCTGGAAAAACGGCCGTTTTTAAGGTTTGATCCATTTTCTAAAAAAGATGGAAAAACGGGTGCTTTTGGTTAATGCAAATATCTTCAAACTTATCCATTTAAGGTCTCTGATTATAGGTTATATTAGGCAAAAACATGAAAAACGGCCAGTTATGAGATTCGATCGATTTCTTATAAAAAGCTTGAAAAACGTCAGTTTTAGGAAAAGAAACCGTTTTTCAAACTTAGCAAGTTATTGCTCTGGAATCTAAGTAATATTAACCAAAACCTGGAAAAACGGCCGTTTTTAACGTTTGATTATTTTCCTAAAAAAGATTGAAAAACGGGAGTTTTTTGGATGATGCAAATATCTTCAAACCTATCCAATTAAGGTCTCCCATTATAAGTAATATTAGGCAAAAACATGAAAAACGATATAGTTTTGAGATTCGATCGATTTCTTATAAAAAGCTTGAAAAACGTCAGTTTTAGGAAAATAAACCGTTTTTCAAAATAAGCAAGTTATTGCTCTGGAATCTAAGTAATATTAACCAAAACCTGGAAAAACGGCCGTTTTTAGGGTATGATCCTTTTCCTAAAAAAGATTGAAAAACGGGCTTTTTTGTATGATGCAAATAGCTTCAAACATAAAAATTAAGGTCTCCGATTATTACTAATATTAGGCAAAAACATGCAAAAACGGCCAGTTTTGAGATTCGATCGATTTCTTATAAAAAGCTTGAAAAACGTCGGTTTTGGGAAAATAAACCGTTTTTCAAACTTAGCAAGTTATTACTCTCGAATCTAAGTAATATTAACCAAAACCTGGAAAAACGGCCGTTTTTAAGGTTTGATCATTTTCCTTAAAAAGATTGAAAAACGGGAGATTTGGGATGATGCAAATATCTTCAAACCTATCCAATTAAGGTCTCCCATTATAAGTAATATTAGGCAAAAACATGAAAAACGATACAGTTTTGAGATTCGATCGATTTCTTATAAAAAGCTTGAAAAACGTCAGTTTTGGGAAAATAAACCGTTTTTCAAACTTAGCAAGTTATTGCTCTCGAATCCTTATAATATTAACCAAAACCTGGAAAAACGGCCGTTTTTAAGGTTTGATCCATTTTCTAAAAAAGATGGAAAACGGGAGCTTTTGGTTAATGCAAATATCTTCAAACTTATCTATTTAAGGTCTCTGATTATAAGTTATATTAGGCAAAAACAGGAAAAACGGCCAGTTTTGAGATTCGATCGATTTCTTATGAAACCTTGAAAAACGTCAGTTTTGGGAAAATAAACCGTTTTTCAAACTTAGCAAGTTATTGCTCTTGAATATAAGTAATATTAACCAAAACCTGGAAAAACGTCCGTTTTTAAGGTTTGATCAATTTCCTAAAAAAGATTGAAAAACGGGGTTATTTGGTATGATGCAAATATCTTGAAACCCATCCAATTAAGGTCTCCCATTATAAGTAATTTTAGGCAAAAACATGAAAAACGATACGGTTATGAGATTCGATCGATTTCTTATAAAAAGCTTGAAAAACGTCAGTTTTAGGAAAATAAACCGTTTTTCAAACTTAGCAAGTTATTGCTCTCGAATCTAAGTAATATTAACCAAAACCTTGAAAAACGGCCGTTTTTAAGGTTTGATCCATTTCCTAAAAAGATTGAAAAACGGGAGTTTTTTGGATGATGCAAATATCTTTAAACCTATCCAATTAAGGTCTCCGATTATATGTAATATTAGGCAAAAACATGCAAAAACGGCCAGTTTTGAGATTCGATCGATTTCTTAAACAAAGCTTGAAAAACGTCGGTGTTAGGAAAATAAACCATTTTTCAAACTTAGCAAGTTATTGCTCTGGAATATATTCCAGAGCAATAACTTGCTAAGTTTGAAAAACGGCCGTTTTTAAGGTTTGATCCATTACCTAAAAAAGATTGAAAAACAGGGTTTTTTTGGTATGATGCAAATATCTTCAAACTTAACAAATTAAGGTCTCCGATTATAGGTAATATTAGGCATAAACATGCAAAAGCGGCCAGTTTTGAGATTCGATCGATTTCTTATAAAAAGCTTGAAAAACGTCGGTTTTGGGAAAATAAACCGTTTTACCAACTTAGCAAGTTATTGCTCTCGAACCTAAGTAATATTAACCAAAACCTGGAAAAACGGCCGTTATTAAGGTTTGATCCATTTCCTAAAAAAGATTGAAAAACGGGAGCTTTTGGATAAGGCAAATATCTTCAAACTTATCCATGGAAAAACGGCCAGTTTTGAGATTCGATCAAATTCTTATAAAAAGCTTGAAAAACGTCAGTTTTGGGAAAATAAACCGTTTTACAAACTTAGCAGGTTATTGTTCTCGAATCTAAGTAATATTAACCAAAACCTGGAAAAATGGCCGTTTTTCAGGTTTGATCCATTTCCTAAAAAAGATGGAAAAACGGAAAACTTTGGATAATGCAAATATCTTCAAACTTATCCATTAAAGGTCTCCGACTATAAGTAATATGAGGCAAAAACATGGAAAAACGGCCAGTTTTGAGATTCGATCGATTTCTTATAAAAAGCTTGAAAAACGTCAGTTTTGGGGAAATAAACCGTTTTTCAAACTTAGCAAGTTATTGCTCTCGAATATAAGTAATATTAACCAAAACCTGGAAAAACGGCCGTTTTTAAGGTTTGATCAATTTCCTAAAAAAGATTGAAAAACGGGGTTTTTTAGGTATGATGCAAATATCTTGAAACTTATCAAATTAAGGTCTCCGATTATAAGTAATATTAGGCAAAAACATGGAAAAACGGCCAGTTTTGAGATTCGATCGATTTCTTATAAAAAGCTTGAAAAACGTCGGTTTTGGGAAAATAAACCGTTTTACCAACTTAGCAAGTTATTGCTCTCGAACCTAAGTAATATTAACCAAAACCTGAAAAAACGGCCGTTATTAAGGTTTGATCCATTTCCTAAAAAAGATTGAAAAACGGGAGCTTTTGGATAAGGCAAATATCTTCAAACTTATCCATGGAAAAACGGCCAGTTTTGAGATTCGATCAAATTCTTATAAAAAGCTTGAAAAACGTCGGTTTTGGGAAAATAAACCGTTTTTCAAACTTAGCAAGTTATTGCTCTCGAATATAAGTAATATTAACCAAAACCTGGAAAAACGGCCGTTTTTAAGGTTTGATCAATTTCCTAAAAAAGATTGAAAAACGGGGTTTTTTGGTATGATGCAAATATCTTGAAACCTATCCAATTAAGGTCTCCCATTATAAGTAATATTAGGCAAAAACATGAAAACGATACAGTTTTGAGATTCGATCGATTTCTTATAAAAAGCTTGAAAAACGTCAGTTTTGGGAAAATAAACCGTTTTTCAAACTTAGCAAGTTATTGCTCTCGAATCCTTATAATATTAACCAAAACCTGGAAAAACGGCCGTTTTTAAGGTTTGATCCATTTTCTAAAAAAGATGGAAAACGGGAGCTTTTGGTTAATTCAAATATCTTCAAACTTATCTATTTAAGGTCTCTGATTATAAGTTATATTAGGCAAAAACAGGAAAAACGGCCAGTTTTGAGATTCGATCGATTTCTTATGAAAAGCTTGAAAAACGTCAGTTTTGGGAAAATAAACCGTTTTTCAAACTTAGCGAGTTATTGCTCTCGAATATAAGTAATATTAACCAAAACCTGGAAAAACGGCCGTTTTTAAGGTTTGATCAATTTCCTAAAAAAGATTGAAAAACGGGGTTTTTTGGTATGATGCAAATATCTTGAAACTTATCAAATTAAGGTCTCCGATTATAAGTAATATAAGCAAAAACATGGAAAAACGGCCAGTTTTGAGATTCGATCGATTTCTTATAAAAAGCTTGAAAAACGTCGGTTTTAGAAAAATAAACCGTTTTTCAAACTTAGCAAGTTATTGCTCTCGAATCTAAGTAATATTAACCAAAACCTGGAAAAACGGCCGTTTTTAAGGTTTGATCCATTTCCTAAAAAAGATTGAAAAACGGGAGCTTTTGGATAATGCAAATATCTTCAAACTTATCCATTAAAGGTCTCCGACTATAAGTAATATGAGGCAAAAACATGAAAAAACGGCCAGTTTTGAGATTCGATCGATTTCTTATAAAAAGCTTGAAAAACGTCAGTTTTGGGGAAATAAACCGTTTTTCAAACTTAGCAAGTTATTGCTCTCGAATATAAGTAATATTAACCAAAACCTGGAAAAACGGCCGTTTTTAAGGTTTGATCAATTTCCTAAAAAAGATTGAAAAACGGGCTTTTTTGGTATGATGCAAATATCTTGAAACTTATCAAATTAAGGTCTCCGATTATAAGTAATATTAGGCAAAAACATGGAATAACGGCCAGTTTTGAGATTCGATCGATTTCTTATAAAAAGCTTGAAAAACGTCAGTTTGGGGAAAATAAACCGTTTTTCGAACTTAGCAAGTTATTGCTCTCGAATCTAAGTAATATTAACCAAAACCTGGAAAAACGGCCGTTTTTAAGGTTTGATCCATTTTCTAAAAAAGATGGAAAAACGGGAGCTTTTGGTTAATGCAAATATCTTCAAACTTATCCATTTAAGGTCTCTGATTATAGGTTATATTAGGCAAAAACATGAAAAACGGCCAGTTATGAGATTCGATCGATTTCTTATGAAAACCTTGAAAAACGTCAGTTTTGGGAAAATAAAACCGTTTTTCAAACTTAGCAGGTTATTGCTCTCGAATATAAATAATATTAACCAAAACCTGGAAAAACGGCCGTTTTTAAGGTTTGATCAATTTCCTAAAAAAGATTGAAAAACGGGGTTTTTTGGTATGATGCAAATATCTTGAAACCTATCCAATTAAGGTCTCCCATTATAAGTAATATTAGGCAAAAACATGAAAAACGATACAGTTGTGAGATACGATCGATTTCTTATAAAAAGCTTGAAAAACGTCAGTTTTAGGAAAAGAAACCGTTTTTCAAACTTAGCAAGTTATTGCTCTGGAATCTAAGTAATATTAACCAAAACCTGGAAAAACGGCCGTTTTTAACGTTTGATTATTTTCCTAAAAAAGATTGAAAAACGGGAGTTTTTTGGATGATGCAAATATCTTCAAACCTATCCAATTAAGGTCTCCCATTATAAGTAATATTAGGCAAAAACATGAAAAACGATATAGTTTTGAGATTCGATCGATTTCTTATAAAAAGCTTGAAAAACGTCAGTTTTAGGAAAATAAACCGTTTTTCAAAATAAGCAAGTTATTGCTCTGGAATCTAAGTAATATTAACCAAAACCTGGAAAAACGGCCGTTTTTAAGGTATGATCCTTTTCCTAAAAAAGATTGAAAAACGGGCTTTTTTGTATGATGCAAATAGCTTCAAACATAAAAATTAAGGTCTCCGATTATTACTAATATTAGGCAAAAACATGCAAAAACGGCCAGTTTTGAGATTCGATCGATTTCTTATAAAAAGCTTGAAAAACGTCGGTTTTGGGAAAATAAACCGTTTTTCAAACTTAGCAAGTTATTACTCTCGAATCTAAGTAATATTAACCAAAACCTGGAAAAACGGCCGTTTTTAAGGTTTGATCATTTTCCTTAAAAAGATTGAAAAACGGGAGTTTTTGGGATGATGCAAATATCTTCAAACCTATCCAATTAAGGTCTCCCATTATAAGTAATATTAGGCAAAAACATGAAAAACGATACAGTTTTGAGATTCGATCGATTTCTTATAAAAAGCTTGAAAAACGTCAGTTTTGGGAAAATAAACCGTTTTTCAAACTTAGCAGGTTATTGCTCTCGAATCCTTATAATATTAACCAAAACCTGGAAAAACGGCCGTTTTTAAGGTTTGATCCATTTTCTAAAAAAGATGGAAAACGGGAGCTTTTGGTTAATGCAAATATCTTCAAACTTATCTATTTAAGGTCTCTGATTATAAGTTATATTAGGCAAAAACAGGAAAAACGGCCAGTTTTGAGATTCGATCGATTTCTTATGAAACCTTGAAAAACGTCAGTTTTGGGAAAATAAACCGTTTTTCAAACTTAGCAAGTTATTGCTCTTGAATATAAGTAATATTAACCAAAACCTGGAAAAACGTCCGTTTTTAAGGTTTGATCAATTTCCTAAAAAAGATTGAAAAACGGGGTTATTTGGTATGATGCAAATATCTTGAAACCCATCCAATTAAGGTCTCCCATTATAAGTTATATTAGGCAAAAACATGAAAAACGATACGGTTATGAGATTCGATCGATTTCTTATAAAAAGCTTGAAAAACGTCAGTTTTAGGAAAATAAACCGTTTTTCAAACTTAGCAAGTTATTGCTCTCGAATCTAAGTAATATTAACCAAAACCTTGAAAAACGGCCGTTTTTAAGGTTTGATCCATTTCCTAAAAAGATTGAAAAACGGGAGTTTTTTGGATGATGCAAATATCTTTAAACCTATCCAATTAAGGTCTCCGATTATATGTAATATTAGGCAAAAACATGCAAAAACGGCCAGTTTTGAGATTCGATCGATTTCTTAAACAAAGCTTGAAAAACGTCGGTGTTAGGAAAATAAACCATTTTTCAAACTTAGCAAGTTATTGCTCTGGAATATATTCCAGAGCAATAACTTGCTAAGTTTGAAAAACGGCCGTTTTTAAGGTTTGATCCATTTCCTAAAAAAGATTGAAAAACAGGGTTTTTTTGGTATGATGCAAATATCTTCAAACTTAACAAATTAAGGTCTCCGATTATAGGTAATATTAGGCATAAACATGCAAAAGCGGCCAGTTTTGAGATTCGATCGATTTCTTATAAAAAGCTTGAAAAACGTCGGTTTTGGGAAAATAAACCGTTTTACCAACTTAGCAAGTTATTGCTCTCGAACCTAAGTAATATTAACCAAAACCTGGAAAAACGGCCGTTATTAAGGTTTGATCCATTTCCTAAAAAAGATTGAAAAACGGGAGCTTTTGGATAAGGCAAATATCTTCAAACTTATCCATGGAAAAACGGCCAGTTTTGAGATTCGATCAAATTCTTATAAAAAGCTTGAAAAACGTCGGTTTTGGGAAAATAAACCGTTTTTCAAACTTAGCAAGTTATTGCTCTCGAATATAAGTAATATTAACCAAAACCTGGAAAAACGGCCGTTTTTAAGGTTTGATCAATTTCCTAAAAAAGATTGAAAAACGGGGTTTTTTGGTATGATGCAAATATCTTGAAACCTATCCAATTAAGGTCTCCCATTATAAGTAATATTAGGCAAAAACATGAAAAACGATACAGTTTTGAGATTCGATCGATTTCTTATAAAAAGCTTGAAAAACGTCAGTTTTGGGAAAATAAACCGTTTTTCAAACTTAGCAAGTTATTGCTCTCGAATCCTTATAATATTAACCAAAACCTGGAAAAACGGCCGTTTTTAAGGTTTGATCCATTTTCTAAAAAAGATGGAAAACGGGAGCTTTTGGTTAATCCAAATATCTTCAAACTTATCTATTTAAGGTCTCTGATTATAAGTTATATTAGGCAAAAACAGGAAAAACGGCCAGTTTTGAGATTCGATCGATTTCTTATGAAAAGCTTGAAAAACGTCAGTTTTGGGAAAATAAACCGTTTTTCAAACTTAGCAAGTTATTGCTCTCGAATATAAGTAATATTAACCAAAACCTGGAAAAACGGCCGTTTTTAAGGTTTGATCAATTTTCCAAAAAAGATTGAAAAACGGGGTTTTTTGGTATGATGCAAATATCTTGAAACTTATCAAATTAAGGTCTCCGATTATAAGTAATATAAGCAAAAACATGGAAAAACGGCCAGTTTTGAGATTCGATCGATTTCTTATAAAAAGCTTGAAAAACGTCGGTTTTAGAAAAATAAACCGTTTTTCAAACTTAGCAAGTTATTGCTCTCGAATCTAAGTAATATTAACCAAAACCTGGAAAAACGGCCGTTTTTAAGGTTTGATCCATTTCCTAAAAAAGATTGAAAAACGGGAGCTTTTGGATAATGCAAATATCTTCAAACTTATCGATTAAAGGTCTCCGACTATAAGTAATATGAGGCAAAAACATGGAAAAACGGCCAGTTTTGAGATTCGATCGATTTCTTATAAAAAGCTTGAAAAACGTCAGTTTTGGGGAAATAAACCGTTTTTCAAACTTAGCAAGTTATTGCTCTCGAATATAAGTAATATTAACCAAAACCTGGAAAAACGGCCGTTTTTAAGGTTTGATCAATTTCCTAAAAAAGATTGAAAAACGGGCTTTTTTGGTATGATGCAAATATCTTGAAACTTATCAAATTAAGGTCTCCGATTATAAGTAATATTAGGCAAAAACATGGAATAACGGCCAGTTTTGAGATTCGATCGATTTCTTATAAAAAGCTTGAAAAACGTCAGTTTGGGGAAAATAAACCGTTTTTCGAACTTAGCAAGTTATTGCTCTCGAATCTAAGTAATATTAACCAAAACCTGGAAAAACGGCCGTTTTTAAGGTTTGATCCATTTTCTAAAAAAGATGGAAAAACGGGAGCTTTTGGTTAATGCAAATATCTTCAAACTTATCCATTTAAGGTCTCTGATTATAGGTTATATTAGGCAAAAACATGAAAAACGGCCAGTTATGAGATTCGATCGATTTCTTATGAAAACCTTGAAAAACGTCAGTTTTGGGAAAATAAACCGTTTTTCAAACTTAGCAGGTTATTGCTCTCGAATATAAATAATATTAACCAAAACCTGGAAAAACGGCCGTTTTTAAGGTTTGATCAATTTCCTAAAAAAGATTGAAAAACGGGGTTTTTTGGTATGATGCAAATATCTTGAAACCTATCCAATTAAGGTCTCCCATTATAAGTAATATTAGGCAAAAACATGAAAAACGATACAGTTGTGAGATACGATCGATTTCTTATAAAAAGCTTGAAAAACGTCAGTTTTAGGAAAAGAAACCGTTTTTCAAACTTAGCAAGTTATTGCTCTGGAATCTAAGTAATATTAACCAAAACCTGGAAAAACGGCCGTTTTTAAGGTATGATCCATTTCCTAAAAAAGATTGAAAAACGGGAGTTTTTTGGATGATGCAAATATCTTCAAACCTATCCAATTAAGGTCTCCCATTATAAGTAATATTAGGCAAAAACATGAAAAACGATATAGTTTTGAGATTCGATCGATTTCTTATAAAAAGCTTGAAAAACGTCAGTTTTAGGAAAATAAACCGTTTTTCAAAATAAGCAAGTTATTGCTCTGGAATCTAAGTAATATTAACCAAAACCTGGAAAAACGGCCGTTTTTAAGGTATGATCCTTTTCCTAAAAAAGATTGAAAAACGGGCTTTTTTGTATGATGCAAATAGCTTCAAACATAAAAATTAAGGTCTCCGATTATTACTAATATTAGGCAAAAACATGCAAAAACGGCCAGTTTTGAGATTCGATCGATTTCTTATAAAAAGCTTGAAAAACGTCGGTTTTGGGAAAATAAACCGTTTTTCAAACTTAGCAAGTTATTACTCTCGAATCTAAGTAATATTAACCAAAACCTGGAAAAACGGCCGTTTTTAAGGTTTGATCATTTTCCTTAAAAAGATTGAAAAACGGGAGTTTTTGGGATGATGCAAATATCTTCAAACCTATCCAATTAAGGTCTCCCATTATAAGTAATATTAGGCAAAAACATGAAAAACGATACAGTTTTGAGATTCGATCGATTTCTTATAAAAAGCTTGAAAAACGTCAGTTTTGGGAAAATAAACCGTTTTTCAAACTTAGCAAGTTATTGCTCTCGAATCCTTATAATATTAACCAAAACCTGGAAAAACGGCCGTTTTTAAGGTTTGATCCATTTTCTAAAAAAGATGGAAAACGGGAGCTTTTGGTTAATGCAAATATCTTCAAACTTATCTATTTAAGGTCTCTGATTATAAGTTATATTAGGCAAAAACAGGAAAAACGGCCAGTTTTGAGATTCGATCGATTTCTTATGAAACCTTGAAAAACGTCAGTTTTGGGAAAATAAACCGTTTTTCAAACTTAGCAAGTTATTGCTCTTGAATATAAGTAATATTAACCAAAACCTGGAAAAACGTCCGTTTTTAAGGTTTGATCAATTTCCTAAAAAAGATTGAAAAACGGGGTTATTTGGTATGATGCAAATATCTTGAAACCCATCCAATTAAGGTCTCCCATTATAAGTAATATTAGGCAAAAACATGAAAAACGATACAGTTATGAGATTCGATCGATTTCTTATAAAAAGCTTGAAAAACGTCAGTTTTAGGAAAATAAACCGTTTTTCAAACTTAGCAAGTTATTGCTCTCGAATCTAAGTAATATTAACCAAAACCTTGAAAAACGGCCGTTTTTAAGGTTTGATCCATTTCCTAAAAAGATTGAAAAACGGGAGTTTTTTGGATGATGCAAATATCTTTAACCTATCCAATTAAGGTCTCCGATTATATGTAATATTAGGCAAAAACATGCAAAAACGGCCAGTTTTGAGATTCGATCGATTTCTTAAACAAAGCTTGAAAAACGTCGGTGTTAGGAAAATAAACCATTTTTCAAACTTAGCAAGTTATTGCTCTGGAATATATTCCAGAGCAATAACTTGCTAAGTTTGAAAAACGGCCGTTTTTAAGGTTTGATCCATTTCCTAAAAAAGATTGAAAAACAGGGTTTTTTTGGTATGATGCAAATATCTTCAAACTTAACAAATTAAGGTCTCCGATTATAGGTAATATTAGGCATAAACATGCAAAAGCGGCCAGTTTTGAGATTCGATCGATTTCTTATAAAAAGCTTGAAAAACGTCGGTTTTGGGAAAATAAACCGTTTTACCAACTTAGCAAGTTATTGCTCTCGAACCTAAGTAATATTAACCAAAACCTGGAAAAACGTCCGTTATTAAGGTTTGATCCATTTCCTAAAAAAGATTGAAAAACGGGAGCTTTTGGATAAGGCAAATATCTTCAAACTTATCCATGGAAAAACGGCCAGTTTTGAGATTCGATCAAATTCTTATAAAAAGCTTGAAAAACGTCAGTTTTGGGAAAATAAACCGTTTTACAAACTTAGCAGGTTATTGTTCTCGAATCTAAGTAATATTAACCAAAACCTGGAAAAATGGCCGTTTTTCAAGGTTGATCCATTTCCTAAAAAAGATGGAAAAACGGAAAACTTTGGATAATGCAAATATCTTCAAACTTATCCATTTAAGGTCTCCGACTATAAGTAATATAAGCAAAAACATGGAAAAACGGCCAGTTTTGAGATTCGATCGATTTCTTATAAAAAGCTTGAAAAACGTCAGTTTGGAGAAAATAAACCGTTTGTCAAACTTAGCAAGTTATTGCTCTCGAATATAAGTAATATTAACCAAAAACCTGGAAAAACGGCCGTTTTTAAGGTTTGATCAATTTCCTAAAAAGATTGAAAAACGGGTTTTTGGTATGATGCAATATCTTGAAACTTATCAAATTAAGGTCTCCGATTATAAGTAATATAAGCAAAAACATGGAAAACGGCCAGTTTTGAGATTCGATCGATTTCATATAAAAAGCTTGAAAAACGTCGGTTTTAGAAAAATAAACCGTTTTTCAAACTTAGCAAGTTATTGCTCTCGAATCTAAGTAATATTAACCAAAACCTGGAAAAACGGCCGTTTTTAAGGTTTGATCCATTTCCTAAAAAAGATTGAAAAACGGGAGCTTTTGGATAATGCAACTATCTTCAAACTTATCCATTAAAGGTCTCCGACTATAAGTAATATGAGGCAAAACATGGAAAAAAGGCCAGTTTTGAGATTCGATCGATTTCTTATAAAAAGCTTGAAAAACGTCAGTTTTGGGGAAATAAACCGTTTTTCAAACTTAGCAAGTTATTGCTCTCGAATATAAGTAATATTAACCAAAACCTGGAAAAACGGCCGTTTTTAAGGTTTGATCAATTTCCTAAAAAAGATTGAAAAACAGGGTTTTTTAGGTATGATGCAAATATCTTGAAACTTATCAAATGAAGGTCTCCGATTATAAGTAATATTATGCAAAAACATGGAAAAACGGCCAGTTTTGAGATTCGATCGATTTCTTATAAAAAGCTTGAAAAACGTCAGTTTGGGGAAAATAAACCGTTTTTCGAACTTAGCAAGTTATTGCTCTCGAATCTAAGTAATATTAACCAAAACCTGGAAAAACGGCCGTTTTTAGGGTTTGATCAATTTCCTAAAAAAAGAATTGAAAAACGGGGTTTTTTGGTATGATGCAAATATCTTGAAACCTATCCAATTAAGGTCTCCCATTATAAGTAATATTAGGCAAAAACATGAAAAACGATACAGTTGTTGAGATACGATCAATATCTTATAAAAGCTTGAAAAACGTCAGTTTTAGGAAAAGAAACCGTTTTTCAAACATAGCAAGTTATTGCTCTGGAATCTAAGTAATAATAACCAAAATTTGGAAAAACGGCCGTTTTTAACGTTTGATTATTTTCCTAAAAAAGATTAGGCAAAAACATGAAAAACGATATAGTTTTGAGATTCGATCGATTTCTTATAAAAAGCTTGAAAAACGTCAGGTTTAGGAAAATAAACCGTTTTTTCAAAATAAGCAAGTTATTGCTCTGGAATCTAAGTAATATTAACCAAAACCTTGAAAACGGCAGTTTTTAAGGTATGATCCTTTTCCTAAAAAAGATTGAAAAACGGGTTTTTTTGTATGATGCAAATAGCTTCAAACATAAAAATTAAGGTCTCCGATTATAAGTAATATTAGGCAAAAACATGCAAAAACGGCCAGTTTTGAGATTCGATCGATTTCTTATAAAAAGCTTGAAAAACGTCGGTTTTGGGAAATAAACCGTTTTTCAAACTTAGCAAGTTATTACTCTCGAATCTAAGTAATATTAACCAAAACCTGGAAAAACGGCCGTTTTTAAGGTTGATCATTTTCCTTAAAAAGATTGAAAAACGGGCTTTTTTGGTATGATGCAAATATCTTGAAACTTATCAAATTAAGGTCTCCCATTATAAGTAATATTAGGCAAAAACATGAAAAACGATACAGTTTTGAAATTCGATCGATTTCTTATAAAAAGCTTGAAAAACGTCAGTTTTGGGAAAATAAACCGTTTTTCAAACTTAGCAAGTTATTGCTCTCGAATCCTTATAATATTAACCAAAACCTGGAAAAACGGCCCGTTTTTTAAGGTTTGATTCCATTTTTCTAAAAAGATGGAAAACGGGAGCTTTTGGTTCAAACCTGGAAAAACGGCCGTTTTTAAGGTTTGATCCATTTTCTAAAAAAGATGGAAAACGGGAGCTTTTGGTTAATCCAAATATCTTCAAACTTATCTATTTAAGGTCTCTGATTATAAGTTATATTAGGCAAAAACAGGAAAAACGGCCAGTTTTGAGATTCGATCGATTTCTTATGAAAAGCTTGAAAAACGTCAGTTTTGGGAAAATAAACCGTTTTTCAAACTTAGCAAGTTATTGCTCTTGAATATAAGTAATATTAACCAAAACCTGGAAAAACGTCCGTTTTTAAGGTTTGATCAATTTCCTAAAAAAGATTGAAAAACGGGGTTATTTGGTATGATGCAAATATCTTGAAACCTATCCAATTAAGGTCTCCCATTATAAGTAATATTAGGCAAAAACATGAAAAACGATACAGTTTTGAGATTCGATCGATTTCTTATAAAAAGCTTGAAAAACGTCAGTTTTAGGAAAATAAACCGTTTTTCAAACTTAGCAAGTTATTGCTCTCGAATCTAAGTAATATTAACCAAAACCTTGAAAAATGGCCGTTTTTAAGGTTTGATCCATTTCCTAAAAAGATTGAAAAACGGGAGTTTTTTGGATGATGCAAATATCTTTAAACCTATCCAATTAAGGTCTCCGATTATATGTAATATTAGGCAAAAACATGCAAAAACGGCCAGTTTTGAGATTTGATCGATTTCTTAAACAAAGCTTGAAAAACGTCGGTGTTAGGAAAATAAACCATTTTTCAAACTTAGCAAGTTATTGCTCTGGAATATAAGTAATATAAACCAAAACCTGGAAAAACGGCCGTTTTTAAGGTTTGATCCATTTCCTAAAAAAGATTGAAAAACAGGGTTTTTTTGGTATGATGCAAATATCTTCAAACTTAACAAATTAAGGTCTCCGATTATAGGTAATATTAGGCATAAACATGCAAAAGCGGCCAGTTTTGAGATTCGATCGATTTCTTATAAAAAGCTTGAAAAACGTCGGTTTTGGGAAAATAAACCGTTTTACCAACTTAGCAAGTTATTGCTCTCGAACCTAAGTAATAAAACCAAAACCTGGAAAAACGGCCGTTATTAAGGTTTGATCCATTTCCTAAAAAAGATTGAAAAACGGGAGCTTAGGATAAGGCAAATATCTTCAAACTTATCCATGGAAAAACGGCCAGTTTTGAGATTCGATCAAATTCTTATAAAAAGATTGAAAAACGTCAGTTTTGGGAAAATAAACCGTTTTACAAACTTAGCAGGTTATTGCTCTCGAATCTAAGTAATATTAACCAAAACCTGGAAAAATGGCCGTTTTTCAGGTTTGATCCATTTCCTAAAAAAGATTGGAAAACGGAAAACTTTGGATAATGCAAATATCTTCAAACTTATCCATTTAAGGTCTCCGACTATAAGTAATATAAGCAAAAACATGGAAAAACGGCCAGTTTTGAGATTCGATCGATTTCTTATAAAAAGCTTGAAAAACGTCAGTTTGGAGAAAATAAACCGTTTGTCAAACTTAGCAAGTTATTGCTCTCGAATATAAGTTTTATTAACCAAAACCTGGAAAAGCGGCCGTTTTTAAGGTTTGATCAATTTCCTAAAAAAGATTGAAAAACGGGGTTTTTTGGTATGATGCAAATATCTTGAAACTTATCAAATTAAGGTCTCCGATTATAAGTAATATAAGCAAAAACATGGAAAAACGGCCAGTTTTGAGATTCGATCGATTTCTTATAAAAAGCTTGAAAAACGTCGGTTTTAGAAAAATAAACCGTTTTTCAAACTTAGCAAGTTATTACTCTCGAATCTAAGTAATATTAACCAAAACCTGGAAAAACGGCCGTTTTTAAGGTTTGATCCATTTCCTAAAAAAGATTGAAAAACGGGAGCTTTTGGATAATGCAAATATCTTCAAACTTATCCATTGAAGGTCTCCGACTATAAGTAATATGAGGCAAAAACATGGAAAAACGGCCAGTTTTGAGATTCGATCGATTTCTTATAAAAAGCTTGAAAAACGTCAGTTTTGGGGAAATAAACCGTTTTTCAAACTTAGCAAGTTATTGCTCTCGAATATAAGTAATATTAACCAAAACCTGGAAAAACGGCCGTTTTTAAGGTTTGATCAATTTCCTAAAAAAGATTGAAAAACGGGGTTTTTTAGGTATGATGCAAATATCTTGAAACTTATCAAATTAAGGTCACCGATTATAGGTAATATTAGGCAAAAACATGGAAAAACGGCCAGTTTTGAGATTCGATCGATTTCTTATAAAAAGCTTGAAAAACGTCAGTTTGGGGAAAATAAACCGTTTTTCGAACTTAGCAAGTTATTGCTCTCGAATCTAAGTAATATTAACCAAAACCTGGAAAAACGGCCGTTTTTAAGGTTTGATCCATTTTCTAAAAAAGATGGAAAAACGGGAGCTTTTGGTTAATGCAAATATCTTCAAACTTATCCATTTAAGGTCTCTGATTATAGGTTATATTAGGCAAAAACATGAAAAACGGCCAGTTATGAGATTCGATCGATTTCTTATGAAAACCTTGAAAAACGTCAGTTTTGGGAAAATAAACCGTTTTTCAAACTTAGCAGGTTATTGCTCTCGAATATAAGTAATATTAACCAAAACCTGGAAAAACGGCCGTTTTTAAGGTTTGATCAATTTCCTAAAAAAGATTGAAAAACGATGTTTTTTGGTATGATGCAAATATCTTGAAACCTATCCAATTAAGGTCTCCCATTATAAGTAATATTAGGCCAAAACATGAAAAACGATACAGTTGTGAGATACGATCGATTTCTTATAAAAAGCTTGAAAAACGTCAGTTTTAGGAAAAGAAACCGTTTTTCAAACTTAGCAAGTTATTGCTCTGGAATCTAAGTAATATTAACCAAAACCTGGAAAAACGGCCGTTTTTAACGTTTGATTATTTTCCTAAAAAAGATTGAAAAACGGGAGTTTTTTGGATGATGCAAATATCTTCAAACCTATCCAATTAAGGTCTCCCATTATAAGTAATATTAGGCAAAAACATGAAAAACGATATAGTTTTGAGATTCGATCGATTTCTTATAAAAAGCTTGAAAAACGTCAGTTTTAGGAAAATAAACCGTTTTTCAAAATAAGCAAGTTATTGCTCTGGAATCTAAGTAATATTAACCAAAACCTGGAAAAACGGCCGTTTTTAAGGTATGATCCTTTTCCTAAAAAAGATTGAAAAACGGGCTTTTTTGTATGATGCAAATAGCTTCAAACATAAAATTAAGGTCTCCGATTATAAGTAATATTAGGCAAAAACATGCAAAAACGGCCAGTTTTGAGATTCGATCGATTTCTTATAAAAAGCTTGAAAAACGTCGGTTTTGGGAAAATAAACCGTTTTTCAAACTTAGCAAGTTATTACTCTCGAATCTATTAATATTAACCAAAACCTGGAAAAACGGCCGTTTTTAAGGTTTGATCCATTTTCTAAAAAAGATGAAAAACGGGAGCTTTTGGTTAATGCAAATATCTTTAAACTTGTCTATTTAAGGTCTCTGATTATAAGTTATATTAGGCAAAAACAGGAAAAACGGCCAGTTTTGAGATTCGATCGATTTCTTATGAAAAGCTTGAAAAACGTCAGTTTTGGGAAAATAAACCGTTTTTCAAACTTAGCAAGTTATTGCTCTTGAATATAAGTAATATTAACCAAAACCTTGAAAAACGGCCGTTTTTAAGGTTTGATCCATTTCCTAAAAAGATTGAAAAACGGGAGTTTTTTGGATGATGCAAATATCTTTAAACCTATCCAATTAAGGTCTCCGATTATATGTAATATTAGGCAAAAACATGCAAAAACGGCCAGTTTTGAGATTTGAACGATTTCTTAAACTAAGCTTGAAAAACGTCGGTGTTAGGAAAATAAACCATTTTTCAAACTTAGCAAGTTATTGCTCTGGAATATAAGTAATATAAACCAAAACCTGGAAAAACGGCCGTTTTTAAGGTTTGATCCATTTCCTAAAAAGATTGAAAAACGGGAGTTTTTTGGATGATGCAAATATCTTTAAACCTATCCAATTAAGGTCTCCGATTATATGTAATATTAGGCAAAAACATGCAAAAACGGCCAGTTTTGAGATTCGATCGATTTCTTATAAAAAGCTTGAAAAACGTCGGTTTTGGGAAAATAAACCGTTTTTCAAACTTAGCAAGTTATTGCTCTCGAACCTAAGTAATATTAACCAAAACCTGGAAAAACGGCCGTTTTTAAGGTTTGATCCATTTCCTAAAAAAGATTGAAAAACGGGAGCTTTTGGATAAGGCAAATATCTTCAAACTTATTCATTTAAGGTCTCCGACTATAAGTAATATAAGCAAAAACATGGAAAAACGACCAGTTTTGAGATTCGATCAAATTCTTATAAAAAGCTTGAAAAACGTCAGTTTGGGGAAAATAAACCGTTTTTCAAACTTAGGAAGTTATTGCTCTTGAATATAAGTAATATTAACCAAAACATGGAAAAACGGCCGTTTTTAAGGTTTGATCCATTTCCTAAAAAAGATTGAAAAACAGGTTTTTTTTGTATGATGCAAATATCTTCAAACTTAACAAATTAAGGTCTCTGATTATAAGTTATATTAGCTAAAAACAGGAAAAACGGCCAGTTTTGAGATTCGATCGATTTCTTATAAAAAGCTTGAAAAACGTCAGTTTTGTGAAAATAAACCGTTTTTCAAACTTAGCAAGTTATTGCTCTGGAATATAAGTAATATTAACCAAAACCTGGAAAAACGGCCGTTTTTAAGGTATGATCCATTTCCTAAAAAAGATTGAAAAACGGGGCTTTTTTGTATGATGCAAATATCTTCAAACATAAAAATTAAGGTCTCCGATTATAAGTAATATAAGCAAAAACATGGAAAAACGGCCAGTTTTGAGATTCGATCGATTTCTTATAAAAAGCTTGAAAAACGTCGGTTTTAGAAAAATAAACCGTTTTTCAAACTTAGCAAGTTATTGCTCTCGAATCTAAGTAATATTAACCAAAACCTGGAAAAACGGCCGTTTTTAAGGTTTGATCCATTTCCTAAAAAAGATTGAAAAACAGGGTTTTTTTGGTATGATGCAAATATCTTCAAACTTAACAAATTAAGGTCTCCGATTATAGGTAATATTAGGCATAAACATGCAAAAGCGGCCAGTTTTGAGATTCGATCGATTTCTTATAAAAAGCTTGAAAAACGTCGGTTTTGGGAAAATAAACCGTTTTACCAACTTAGCAAGTTATTGCTCTCGAACCTAAGTAATATTAACCAAAACCTGGAAAAACGGCCGTTTTTAAGGTTTGATCCATTTCCTAAAAAAGATTGAAAAACGGGAGCTTTTGGATAAGGCAAATATCTTCAAACTTATCCATTTAAGGTCTCCGACTATAAGTAATATAAGCAAAAACATGGAAAAACGGCCAGTTTTGAGATTCGATCGATTTCTTATAAAAAGCTTGAAAAACGTCAGTTTGGGGAAAATAAACCGTTTTTCAAACTTAGGAAGTTATTGCTCTTGAATATAAGTAATATTAACCAAAACATGGAAAAACGGCGGTTTTTGAGGTTTGATCCATTTCCTAAAAAAGATTGAAAAACAGGTTTTTTTTGGTATGATGCAAATATCTTCAAACTTAACAAATTAAGGTCTCTGATTATAAGTTATATTAGGCAAAAATAGGAAAAACAACCTGTTTTGAGATTCGATTGATTTCTTATAAAAAGCTTGAAAAACGTCAGTTTTGGGAAAATAAACCGTTTTTCAAACTTAGCAAGTTATTGCTCTGGAATATAAGTAATATTAACCAAAACCTGGAAAAACGGCCGTTTTTAAGGTATGATCCATTTCCTAAAAAAGATTGAAAAACGGGGCTTTTTTGTATGATGCAAATATCTTCAAACATAAAAATTAAGGTCTCCGATTATAAGTAATATAAGCAAAAACATGGAAAAACGGCCAGTTTTGAGATTCGATCGATTTCTTATAAAAAGCTTGAAAAACGTCGGTTTTAGAAAAATAAACCGTTTTTCAAACTTAGCAAGTTATTGCTCTCGAATCTAAGTAATATTAACCAAAACCTGGAAAAACGGCCGTTTTTAAGGATTGATCCATTTCCTAAAAAAGATTGAAAAACGGGAACTTTTGGATAATGCAAATATCTTCAAACTTATCCATTAAAGGTCTCCGACTATAAGTAATATGAGGCAAAAACATGGAAAAACGGCCAGTTTAGAGATTCGATCGATTTCATATAAAAAGCTTGAAAAACGTGAGTTTTGGGGAAATAAACCGTTTTTCAAACTTAGCAAGTTATTGCTCTCGAATATAAGTAATATTAACCAAAACCTGGAAAAACGGCCGTTTTTAAGGTTTGATCAATTTCCTAAAAAAGATTGAAAAACGGGTTTTTTTAGGTATGATGCAAATATCTTGAAACTTATCAAATTAAGGTCTCCGATTATAAGTAATATTAGGCAAAAACATGGAAAAACGGCCAGTTTTGAGATTCGATCGATTTCTTATAAAAAGCTTGAAAAACGTCAGTTTGGGGAAAATAAACCGTTTTTCAAACTTAGCAAGTTATTGCTCTCGAATCTAAGTAATATTAACCAAAACCTGGAAAAACGGCCGTTTTTAAGGTTTGATCCATTTTCTAAAAAAGATGGAAAACGGGAGCTTTTGGTTAATGCAAATATCTTCAAACTTATCTTTTTAAGGTCTCTGATTATAAGTTATATTAGGCAAAAACAGGAAAAACGGCCAGTTTTGAGATTCGATCGATTTCTTATGAAAACCTTGAAAAACGTCAGTTTTGGGAAAATAAACCGTTTTTCAAACTTAGCAAGTTATTGCTCTTGAATATAAGTAATATTAACCAAAACCTGGAAAAACGTCCTTTTTTAAGGTTTGATCAATTTCCTAAAAAAGATTGAAAAACGGGGTTATTTGGTATGATGCAAATATCTTGAAACCTATCCAATTAAGGTCTCCCATTATAAGTAATATTAGGCAAAAACATGAAAAACGATACAGTTTTGAGATTCGATCGATTTCTTATAAAAAGCTTGAAAAACGTCAGTTTTAGGAAAATAAACCGTTTTTCAAACTTAGCAAGTTATTGCTCTCGAATCTAAGTAATATTAACAAAATCCTTGAAAAACGGCCGTTTTTAAGGTTTGATCCATTTCCTAAAAAGATTGAAAAACGGGAGTTTTTTGGATGATGCAAATATCTTTAAACCTATCCCATTAAGGTCTCCGATTATATGTAATATTAGGCAAAAACATGCAAAAACGGCCAGTTTTGAGATTCGATCGATTTCTTAAACAAAGCTTGAAAAACGTCGGTGTTAGGAAAATAAACCATTTTTCAAACTTAGCAAGTTATTGCTCTGGAATATATTCCAGAGCAATAACTTGCTAAGTTTGAAAAACGGCCGTTTTTAAGGTTTGATCCATTTCCTAAAAAAGATTGAAAAACAGGGTTTTTTTGGTATGATGCAAATATCTTCAAACTTAACAAATTAAGGTCTCCGATTATAGGTAATATTAGGCATAAACATGCAAAAGCGGCCAGTTTTGAGATTCGATCGATTTCTTATAAAAAGCTTGAAAAACGTCGGTTTTGGGAAAATAAACCGTTTTACCAACTTAGCAAGTTATTGCTCTCGAACCTAAGTAATATTAACCAAAACCTGAAAAAACGGCCGTTATTAAGGTTTGATCCATTTCCTAAAAAAGATTGAAAAACGGGAGCTTTTGGATAAGGCAAATATCTTCAAACTTATCCATTAAAGGTCTCCGACTATAAGTAATATGAGGCAAAAACATGGAAAAACGGCCAGTTTTGAGATTCGATCGATTTCTTATAAAAAGCTTGAAAAACGTCAGTTTTGGGGAAATAAACCGTTTTTCAAACTTAGCAAGTTATTGCTCTCGAATATAAGTAATATTAACCAAAACCTGGAAAAACGGCCGTTTTTAAGGTTTGTTCCATCTCCTAAAAAAGATTGAAAAACAGGGGTTTTTTGGTATGATGCAAATATCTTCAAACTTAACAAATTAAGGTCTCTGATTATAAGTTATATTAGCTAAAAACATGAAAAACGGCCAGGTTGAGATTCGATCGATTTCTTATAAAAAGCTTGAAAAACGTCAGTTTTGGGAAAATAAACCGTTTTTCAAACTTAGCAAGTTATTGCTCTGGAATATAATTAATATTAACCAAAACCTGGAAAAACGCCCGTTTTTAAGGTATGATCCATTTCCTAAAAAAGATTGAAAAACGGGGCTTTTTTGTATGATGCAAATATCTTCAAACATAAAAATTAAGGTCTCCGATTATAAGTAATATAAGCAAAAACATGGAAAAACGGCCAGTTTTGAGATTCGATCGATTTCTTATAAAAAGCTTGAAAAACGTCGGTTTTAGAAAAATAAACCGTTTTTCAAACTTAGCAAGTTATTGCTCTCGAATCTAAGTAATATTAACCAAAACCTGGAAAAACGGCCGTTTTTAAGGTTTGATCCATTTCCTAAAAAAGATTGAAAAACGGGAGCTTTTGGATAATGCAAATATCTTCAAACTTATCCATTAAAGGTCTCCGACTATAAGTAATATGAGGCAAAAACATGGAAAAACGGCCAGTTTTGAGATTCGATCGATTTCTTATAAAAAGCTTGAAAAACGTGAGTTTTGGGGAAATAAACCGTTTTTCAAACTTAGCAAGTTATTGCTCTCGAATATAAGTAATATTAACCAAAACCTGGAAAAACGGCCGTTTTTAAGGTTTGATCCATTTCCTAAAAAAGATTGAAAAACGGGGCTTTTTTGTATGATGCAAATATCTTCAAACATAAAAATTAAGGTCTCCGATTATAAGTAATATAAGCAAAAACATGGAAAAACGGCCAGTTTTGAGATTCGATCGATTTCTTATAAAAAGCTTGAAAAACGTCGGTTTTAGAAAAATAAACCGTTTTTCAAACTTAGCAAGTTATTGCTCTCGAATCTAAGTAATATTAACCAAAACCTGGAAAAACGGCCGTTTTTAAGGTTTGATCCATTTCCTAAAAAAGATTGAAAAACGGGAGCTTTTGGATAATGCAAATATCTTCAAACTTATCCATTAAAGGTCTCCGACTATAAGTAATATGAGGCAAAAACATGGACAAAACGGCCAGTTTTGAGATTCGATCGATTTCTTATAAAAAGCTTGAAAAACGTCAGTTTTGGGGAAATAAACCGTTTTTCAAACTTAGCAAGTTAATGCTCTCGAATATAAGTAATATTAACCAAAACCTGGAAAAACGGCCGTTTTTAAGGTTTGATCAATTTCCTAAAAAAGATTGAAAAACGGGGTTTTTTAGGTATGATGCAAATATCTTGAAACTTAACAAATTAAGGTCTCCGATTATAAGTAATATTAGGCAAAAACATGCCTTAACGGCCAGTTTTGAGATTCGATCGATTTCTCATAAAAAGCTGGAAAAACGTCGGTTTTGGGAAAATAAACCGTTTTTCAAACTTAGCAAGTTATTGCTCTCGAATCTAAGTAATATTAACCAAAACCTGGAAAAACGGCCGTTTTTAAGGTTTGATCATTTTCCTTAAAAAGATTGAAAAACGGGAGTTTTTGGGATGATGCAAATATCTTCAAACCTATCCAATTAAGGTCTCCCATTATAAGTAATATTAGGCAAAAACATGAAAAACGATACAGTTTTGAGATTCGATCGATTTCTTATAAAAAGCTTGAAAAACGTCAGTTTTGGGAAAATAAACCGTTTTTCAAACTTAGCAAGTTATTGCTCTCGAATCCTTATAATATTAACCAAAACCTGGAAAAACGGCCGTTTTTAAGGTTTGATCCATTTTCTAAAAAAGATGGAAAAACGGGAGCTTTTGGTTAATGCAAATATCTTCAAACTTATCCATTTAAGGTCTCTGATTATAGGTTATATTAGGCAAAAACATGAAAAACGGCCAGTTATGAGATTCGATCGATTTCTTATGAAAACCTTGAAAAACGTCAGTTTTGGGAAAATAAACCGTTTTTCAAACTTAGCAAGTTATTGCTCTGGAATCTAAGTAATATTAACCAAAACCTGGAAAAACGGCCGTTTTTAACGTTTGATTATTTTCCTAAAAAAGATTGAAAAACGGGAGTTTTTTGGATGATGCAAATATCTTCAAACCTATCCAATTAAGGTCTCCCATTATAAGTAATATTAGGCAAAAACATGAAAAACGATACAGTTTTGAGATTCGATCGATTTCTTATAAAAAGCTTGAAAAACGTCAGTTTTAGGAAAATAAACCGTTTTTCAAAATAAGCAAGTTATTGCTCTGGAATCTAAGTAATATTAACCAAAACCTTAAGAAACGGCAGTTTTTAAGGTATGATCCTTTTCCTAAAAAAGATTGAAAAACGGGCTTTTTTGTATGATGCAAATAGCTTCAAACATAAAAATTAAGGTCTCCGATTATAAGTAATATTAGGCAAAAACATGCAAAAACGGCCAGATTTGAGATTCGATCGATTTCTTATAAAAAGCTTGAAAAACGTCGGTTTTGGGAAAATAAACCGTTTTTCAAACTTAGCAAGTTATTACTCTCGAATCTAAGTAATATTAACCAAAACCTGGAAAAACGGCCGTTTTTAAGGTTTGATCATTTTCCTTAAAAAGATTGAAAAACGGGAGTTTTTGGGATGATGCAAATATCTTCAAACCTATCCAATTAAAGTCTCCCATTATAAGTAATATTAGGCAAAAACATGAAAAACGATACAGTTTTGAGATTCGATCGATTTCTTATAAAAAGCTTGAAAAACGTCAGTTTTGGGAAAATAAACCGTTTTTCAAACTTAGCAAGTTATTGCTCTCGAATCCTTATAATATTAACCAAAACCTGGAAAAACGGCCGTTTTTAAGGTTTGATCCATTTTCTAAAAAAGATGGAAAACGGGAGCTTTTGGTTAATCCAAATATCTTCAAACTTATCTATTTAAGGTCTCTGATTATAAGTTATATTAGGCAAAAACAGGAAAAACGGCCAGTTTTGAGATTCGATCGATTTCTTATGAAAAGCTTGAAAAACGTCAGTTTTGGGAAAATAAACCGTTTTTCAAACTTAGCAAGTTATTGCTCTTGAATATAAGTAATATTAACCAAAACCTGGAAAAACGTCCGTTTTTGAGGTTTGATCAATTTCCTAAAAAAGATTGAAAAACGGGGTTATTTGGTATGATGCAAATATCTTGAAACCTATCCAATTAAGGTCTCCTATTATAAGTAATATAAGCAAAAACATGGAAAAACGGCCAGTTTTGAGATTCGATCGATTTCTTATAAAAAGCTTGAAAAACGTCGGTTTTAGAAAAATAAACCGTTTTTCAAACTTAGCAAGTTATTGCTCTCGAATCTAAGTAATATTAACCAAAACCTGGAAAAACGGCCGTTTTTAAGGATTGATCCATTTCCTAAAAAAGATTGAAAAACGGGAACTTTTGGATAATGCAAATATCTTCAAACTTATCCATTAAAGGTCTCCGACTATAAGTAATATGAGGCAAAAACATGGAAAAACGGCCAGTTTAGAGATTCGATCGATTTCTTATAAAAAGCTTGAAAAACGTGAGTTTTGGGGAAATAAACCGTTTTTCAAACTTAGCAAGTTATTGCTCTCGAATATAAGTAATATTAACCAAAACCTGGAAAAACGGCCGTTTTTAAGGTTTGATCAATTTCCTAAAAAAGATTGAAAAACGGGTTTTTTTAGGTATGATGCAAATATCTTGAAACTTATCAAATTAAGGTCTCCGATTATAAGTAATATTAGGCAAAAACATGGAAAAACGGCCAGTTTTGAGATTCGATCGATTTCTTATAAAAAGCTTGAAAAACGTCAGTTTGGGGAAAATAAACCGTTTTTCAAACTTAGCAAGTTATTGCTCTCGAATCTAAGTAATATTAACCAAAACCTGGAAAAACGGCCGTTTTTAAGGTTTGATCCATTTTCTAAAAAAGATGGAAAACGGGAGCTTTTGGTTAATGCAAATATCTTCAAACTTATCTATTTAAGGTCTCTGATTATAAGTTATATTAGGCAAAAACAGGAAAAACGGCCAGTTTTGAGATTCGATCGATTTCTTATGAAAACCTTGAAAAACGTCAGTTTTGGGAAAATAAACCGTTTTTCAAACTTAGCAAGTTATTGCTCTTGAATATAAGTAATATTAACCAAAACCTGGAAAAACGTCCTTTTTTAAGGTTTGATCAATTTCCTAAAAAAGATTGAAAAACGGGGTTATTTGGTATGATGCAAATATCTTGAAACCTATCCAATTAAGGTCTCCCATTATAAGTAATATTAGGCAAAAACATGAAAAACGATACAGTTTTGAGATTCGATCGATTTCTTATAAAAAGCTTGAAAAACGTCAGTTTTAGGAAAATAAACCGTTTTTCAAACTTAGCAAGTTATTGCTCTCGAATCTAAGTAATATTAACAAAAACCTTGAAAAACGGCCGTTTTTAAGGTTTGATCCATTTCCTAAAAAGATTGAAAAACGGGAGTTTTTTTGGATGATGCAAATATCTTTAAACCTATCCCATTAAGGTCTCCGATTATATGTAATATTAGGCAAAAACATGCAAAAACGGCCAGTTTTGAGATTCGATCGATTTCTTAAACAAAGCTTGAAAAACGTCGGTGTTAGGAAAATAAACCATTTTTCAAACTTAGCAAGTTATTGCTCTGGAATATATTCCAGAGCAATAACTTGCTAAGTTTGAAAAACGGCCGTTTTTAAGGTTTGATCCATTTCCTAAAAAAGATTGAAAAACAGGGTTTTTTTGGTATGATGCAAATATCTTCAAACTTAACAAATTAAGGTCTCCGATTATAGGTAATATTAGGCATAAACATGCAAAAGCGGCCAGTTTTGAGATTCGATCGATTTCTTATAAAAAGCTTGAAAAACGTCGGTTTTGGGAAAATAAACCGTTTTTCAAACTTAGCAAGTTATTACTCTCGAATCTAAGTAATATTAACCAAAACCTGGAAAAACGGCCGTTTTTAAGGTTTGATCATTTTCCTTAAAAAGATTGAAAAACGGGAGTTTTTGGGATGATGCAAATATCTTCAAACCTATCCAGTTAAGGTCTCCCATTATAAGTAATATTAGGCAAAAACATGAAAAACGATATAGTTTTGAGATTCGATCGATTTCTTATAAAAAGCTTGAAAAACGTCAGGTTTAGGAAAATAAACCGTTTTTCAAAATAAGCAAGTTATTGCTCTGAAATCTAAGTAATATTAACCAAAACCTTGAAAAACGGCAGTTTTTAAGGTATGATCCTTTTCCTAAAAAAGATTGAAAAACGGGGTTTTTTGTATGATGCAAATAGCTTCAAACATAAAAATTAAGGTCTCCGATTATAAGTAATATTAGGCAAAAACATGCAAAAACGGCCAGTTTTGAGATTCGATCGATTTCTTATAAAAAGCTTGAAAAACGTCGGTTTTGGGAAAATAAACCGTTTTTCAAACTTAGAAAGTTATTACTCTCGAATCTAAGTAATATTAACCAAAACCTGGAAAAACGGCCGTTTTTAAGGTTTGATCATTTTCCTTAAAAAGATTGAAAAACGGGAGTTTTTGGGATGATGCAAATATCTTCAAACCTATCCAATTAAGGTCTCCCATCATAAGTAATATTAGGCAAAAACATGAAAAACGATACAGTTTTGAGATTCGATCGATTTCTTATAAAAAGCTTGAAAAACGTCAGTTTTGGGAAAATAAACCGTTTTTCAAACTTAGCAAGTTATTGCTCTCGAATCCTTATAATATTAACCAAAACCTGGAAAAACGGCCGTTTTTAAGGTTTGATCCATTTTCTAAAAAAGATGGAAAACGGGAGCTTTTGGTTAATCCAAATATCTTCAAACTTATCTATTTAAGGTCTCTGATTATAAGTTATATTAGGCAAAAACAGGAAAAACGGCCGGTTTTGAGATTCGATCGATTTCTTATGAA
Organism: Ceratothoa steindachneri; assembly: GCA_963969495.1. Lineage (NCBI taxonomy): Eukaryota > Metazoa > Arthropoda > Malacostraca > Isopoda > Cymothoidae > Ceratothoa > Ceratothoa steindachneri. The sequence goes on from OZ018326.1 coordinate 103,694,323, forward strand.
AAGCTTGAAAAACGTCAGTTTTGGGAAAATAAACCGTTTTTCAAACTTAGCAAGTTATTGCTCTTGAATATAAGTAATATTAACCAAAACCTGGAAAAACGTCCGTTTTTAAGGTTTGATCAATTTCCTAAAAAAGATTGAAAAACGGGGTTATTTGGTATGATGCAAATATCTTCAAACCTATCCAATTAAGGTCTCCCATTATAAGTAATATTAGGCAAAAACATGAAAAACGATACAGTTTTGAGATTCGATCGATTTCTTATAAAAAGCTTGAAAAACGTCAGTTTTAGGAAAATAAACCGTTTTTCAAACTTAGCAAGTTATTGCTCTCGAATCTAAGTAATATTAACCAAAACCTTGAAAAACGGCCGTTTTTAAGGTTTGATCCATTTCCTAAAAAGATTGAAAAACGGGAGTTTTTTGGATGATGCAAATATCTTTAAACCTATCCAATTAAGGTCTCCGATTATATGTAATATTAGGCAAAAACATGCAAAAACGGCCAGTTTTGAGATTTGATCGATTTCTTAAACAAAGCTTGAAAAACGTCGGTGTTAGGAAAATAAACCATTTTTCAAACTTAGCAAGTTATTGCTCTGGAATATAAGTAATATAAACCAAAACCTGGAAAAACGGCCGTTTTTAAGGTTTGATCCATTTCCTAAAAAAGATTGAAAAACAGGGTTTTTTTGGTATGATGCAAATATCTTCAAACTTAACAAATTAAGGTCTCCGATTATAGGTAATATTAGGCATAAACATGCAAAAGCGGCCAGTTTTGAGATTCGATCGATTTCTTATAAAAAGCTTGAAAAACGTCGGTTTTGGGAAAATAAACCGTTTTACCAACTTAGCAAGTTATTGCTCTCGAACCTAAGTAATATTAACCAAAACCTGGAAAAACGGCCGTTATTAAGGTTTGATCCATTTCCTAAAAAAGATTGAAAAACGGGAGCTTTTGGATAAGGCAAATATCTTCAAACTTATCCATGGAAAAACGGCCAGTTTTGAGATTCGATCAAATTCTTATAAAAAGATTGAAAAACGTCAGTTTTGGGAAAATAAACCGTTTTACAAACTTAGCAGGTTATTGCTCTCGAATCTAAGTAATATTAACCAAAACCTGGAAAAATGGCCGTTTTTCAGGTTTGATCCATTTCCTAAAAAAGATGAAAAAACGGAAAACTTTGGATAATGCAAATATCTTCAAACTTATCCATTTAAGGTCTCCGACTATAAGTAATATGAGGCAAAAACATGGAAAAACGGCCAGTTTTGAGATTCGATCGATTTCTTATGAAAACCTTGAAAAACGTCAGTTTTGGGAAAATAAACCGTTTTTCAAACTTAGCAGGTTATTGCTCTCGAATATATGTAATATTAACCAAAACCTGGAAAAACGGCCGTTTTTAAGGTTTGATCAATTTCCTAAAAAAGATTGAAAAACGGGGTTTTTTGGTATGATGCAAATATCTTGAAACCTATCCAATTAAGGTCTCCCATTATAAGTAATATTAGGCAAAAACATGAAAAACGATACAGTTGTGAGATACGATCAATATCTTATAAAAAGCTTGAAAAACGTCAGTTTTAGGAAAAGAAACCGTTTTTCAAACATAGCAAGTTATTGCTCTGGAATCTAAGTAATATTAACCAAAATTTGGAAAAACGGCCGTTTTTAACGTTTGATTATTTTCCTAAAAAAGATTGAAAAACGGGAGTTTTTTGGATGATGCAAATATCTTCAAACCTATCCAGTTAAGGTCTCCCATTATAAGTTATATTAGGCAAAAACATGAAAAACGATATAGTTTTGAGATTCGATCGATTTCTTATAAAAAGCTTGAAAAACGTCAGGTTTAGGAAAATAAACCGTTTTTCAAAATAAGCAAGTTATTGCTCTGAAATCTAAGTAATATTAACCAAAACCTTGAAAAACGGCAGTTTTTAAGGTATGATCCTTTTCCTAAAAAAGATTGAAAAACGGGGTTTTTTGTATGATGCAAATAGCTTCAAACATAAAAATTAAGGTCTCCGATTATAAGTAATATTAGGCAAAAACATGCAAAAACGGCCAGTTTTGAGATTCGATCGATTTCTTATAAAAAGCTTGAAAAACGTCGGTTTTGGGAAAATAAACCGTTTTTCAAACTTAGAAAGTTATTACTCTCGAATCTAAGTAATATTAACCAAAACCTGGAAAAACGGCCGTTTTTAAGGTTTGATCATTTTCCTTAAAAAGATTGAAAAACGGGAGTTTTTGGGATGATGCAAATATCTTCAAACCTATCCAATTAAGGTCTCCCATCATAAGTAATATTAGGCAAAAACATGAAAAACGATACAGTTTTGAGATTCGATCGATTTCTTATAAAAAGCTTGAAAAACGTCAGTTTTGGGAAAATAAACCGTTTTTCAAACTTAGCAAGTTATTGCTCTCGAATCCTTATAATATTAACCAAAACCTGGAAAAACGGCCGTTTTTAAGGTTTGATCCATTTTCTAAAAAAGATGGAAAACGGGAGCTTTTGGTTAATCCAAATATCTTCAAACTTATCTATTTAAGGTCTCTGATTATAAGTTATATTAGGCAAAAACAGGAAAAACGGCCGGTTTTGAGATTCGATCGATTTCTTATGAAAAGCTTGAAAAACGTCAGTTTTGGGAAAATAAACCGTTTTTCAAACTTAGCAAGTTATTGCTCTTGAATATAAGTAATATTAACCAAAACCTGGAAAAACGTCCGTTTTTAAGGTTTGATCAATTTCCTAAAAAAGATTGAAAAACGGGGTTATTTGGTATGATGCAAATATCTTGAAACCTATCAAATTAAGGTCTCCCATTATAAGTAATATTAGGCAAAAACATGAAAAACGATACAGTTTTGAGATTCGATCGATTTCTTATAAAAAGCTTGAAAAACGTCAGTTTTAGGAAAATAAACCGTTTTTCAAACTTAGCAAGTTATTGCTATCGAATCTAAGTAATATTAACCAAAACCTTGAAAAACGGCCGTTTTTAAGGTTTGATCCATTTCCTAAAAAGATTGAAAAACGGGAGTTTTTTGGATGATGCAAATATCTTTAAACCTATCCAATTAAGGTCTCCGATTATATGTAATATTAGGCAAAAACATGCAAAAACGGCCAGTTTTGAGATTTGATCGATTTCTTAAACAAAGCTTGAAAAACGTCGGTGTTAGGAAAATAAACCATTTTTCAAACTTAGCAAGTTATTGCTCTGGAATATAAGTAATATAAACCAAAACCTGGAAAAACGGCCGTTTTTAAGGTTTGATCCATTTCCTAAAAAAGATTGAAAAACAGGGTTTTTTTGTTATGATGCAAATATCTTCAAACTTAACAAATTAAGGTCTCCGATTATAGGTAATATTAGGCATAAACATGCAAAAGCGGCCAGTTTTGAGATTCGATCGATTTCTTATAAAAAGCTTGAAAAACGTCGGTTTTGGGAAAATAAACCGTTTTACCAACTTAGCAAGTTATTGCTCTCGAACCTAAGTAATATTAACCAAAACCTGGAAAAACGGCCGTTATTAAGGTTTGATCCATTTCCTAAAAAAGATTGAAAAACGGGAGCTTTTGGATAAGGCAAATATCTTCAAACTTATCCATGGAAAAACGGCCAGTTTTGAGATTCGATCAAATTCTTATAAAAAGATTGAAAAACGTCAGTTTTGGGAAAATAAACCGTTTTACAAACTTAGCAGGTTATTGCTCTCGAATCTAAGTAATATTAACCAAAACCTGGAAAAATGGCCGTTTTTCAGGTTTGATCCATTTCCTAAAAAAGATGAAAAAACGGAAAACTTTGGATAATGCAAATATCTTCAAACTTATCCATTTAAGGTCTCCGACTATAAGTAATATGAGGCAAAAACATGGAAAAACGGCCAGTTTTGAGATTCGATCGATTTCTTATAAAAAGCTTGAAAAACGTCAGTTTGGAGAAAATAAACCGTTTGTCAAACTTAGCAAGTTATTGCTCTCGAATATAAGTAATATTAACCAAAACCTGGAAAAACGGCCGTTTTTAAGGTTTGATCAATTTCCTAAAAAAGATTGAAAAACGGGGTTTTTTGGTATGATGCAAATATCTTGAAACTTATCAAATTAAGGTCTCCGATTATAAGTAATATAAGCAAAAACATGGAAAAACGATACAGTTGTGAGATACGATCAATATCTTATAAAAAGCTTGAAAAACGTCAGTTTTAGGAAAAGAAACCGTTTTTCAAACATAGCTAGTTATTGCTCTGGAATCTAAGTAATATTAACCAAAATTTGGAAAAACGGCCGTTTTTAACGTTTGATTATTTTCCTAAAAAAGATTGAAAAACGGGAGTTTTTTGGACGATGCAAATATCTTCAAACCTATCCAGTTAAGGTCTCCCATTATAAGTAATATTAGGCAAAAACATGAAAAACGATATAGTTTTGAGATTCGATCGATTTCTTATAAAAAGCTTGAAAAACGTCAGGTTTAGGAAAATAAACCGTTTTTCAAAATAAGCAAGTTATTGCTCTGGAATCTAAGTAATATTAACCAAAACCTTGAAAAACGGCAGTTTTTAAGGTATGATCCTTTTCCTAAAAAAGATTGAAAAACGGGGTTTTTTGTATGATGCAAATAGCTTCAAACATAAAAATTAAGGTCTCCGATTATAAGTAATATTAGGCAAAAACATGCAAAAACGGCCAGTTTTGAGATTCGATCGACTTCTTATAAAAAGCTTGAAAAACGTCGGTTTTGGGAAAATAAACCGTTTTTCAAACTTAGCAAGTTATTACTCTCGAATCTAAGTAATATTAACCAAAACCTGGAAAAACGGCCGTTTTTAAGGTTTGATCATTTTCCTTAAAAAGATTGAAAAACGGGAGTTTTTGGGATGATGCAAATATCTTCAAACCTATCCAATTAAGGTCTCCCATCATAAGTAATATTAGGCAAAAACATGAAAAACGATACAGTTTTGAGATTCGATCGATTTCTTATAAAAAGCTTGAAAAACGTCAGTTTTGGGAAAATAAACCGTTTTTCAAACTTAGCAAGTTATTGCTCTCGAATATAAGTAATATTAACCAAAACCTGGAAAAACGGCCGTTTTTAAGGTTTGATCCATTTTCTAAAAAAGATGGAAAACGGGAGCTTTTGGTTAATCCAAATATCTTCAAACTTATCTATTTAAGGTCTCTGATTATAAGTTATATTAGGCAAAAACAGGAAAAACGGCCAGTTTTGAGATTCGATCGATTTCTTATGAAAAGCTTGAAAAACGTCAGTTTTGGGAAAATAAACCGTTTTTCAAACTTAGCAAGTTATTGCTCTTGAATATAAGTAATATTAACCAAAACCTGGAAAAACGTCCGTTTTTAAGGTTTGATCAATTTCCTAAAAAAGATTGAAAAACGGGGTTATTTGGTATGATGCAAATATCTTGAAACCTATCCAATTAAGGTCTCCCATTATAAGTAATATTAGGCAAAAACATGAAAAACGATACAGTTTTGAGATTCGATCGATTTCTTATAAAAAGCTTGAAAAACGTCAGTTTTAGGAAAATAAACCGTTTTTCAAACTTAGCAAGTTATTGCTCTCGAATCTAAGTAATATTAACCAAAACCTTGAAAAACGGCCGTTTTTAAGGTTTGATCCATTTCCTAAAAAGATTGAAAAACGGGAGTTTTTTGGATGATGCAAATATCTTTAAACCTATCCAATTAAGGTCTCCGATTATATGTAATATTAGGCAAAAACATGCAAAAACGGCCAGTTTTGAGATTTGATTGATTTCTTAAACAAAGCTTGAAAAACGTCGGTGTTAGGAAAATAAACCATTTTTCAAACTTAGCAAGTTATTGCTCTGGAATATAAGTAATATAAACCAAAACCTGGAAAAACGGCCGTTTTTAAGGTTTGATCCATTTCCTAAAAAAGATTGAAAAACAGGGTTTTTTTGGTATGATGCAAATATCTTCAAACTTAACAAATTAAGGTCTCCGATTATAGGTAATATTAGGCATAAACATGCAAAAGCGGCCAGTTTTGAGATTCGATCGATTTCTTATAAAAAGCTTGAAAAACGTCGGTTTTGGGAAAATAAACCGTTTTACCAACTTAGCAAGTTATTGCTCTCGAACCTAAGTAATATTAACCAAAACCTGGAAAAACGGCCGTTATTAAGGTTTGATCCATTTCCTAAAAAAGATTGAAAAACGGGAGCTTTTGGATAAGGCAAATATCTTCAAACTTATCCATGGAAAAACGGCCAGTTTTGAGATTCGATCAAATTCTTATAAAAAGATTGAAAAACGTCAGTTTTGGGAAAATAAACCGTTTTACAAACTTAGCAGGTTATTGCTCTCGAATCTAAGTAATATTAACCAAAACCTGGAAAAATGGCCGTTTTTCAGGTTTGATCCATTTCCTAAAAAAGATGGAAAAACGGAAAACTTTGGATAATGCAAATATCTTCAAACTTATCCATTTAAGGTCTCCGACTATAAGTAATATAAGCAAAAACATGGAAAAACGGCCAGTTTTGAGATTCGATCGATTTCTTATAAAAAGCTTGAAAAACGTCGGTTTTAGAAAAATAAACCGTTTTTCAAACTTAGCAAGTTATTGCTCTCGAATCTAAGTAATATTAACCAAAACCTGGAAAAACGGCCGTTTTTAAGGTTTGATCCATTTCCTAAAAAAGATTGAAAAACGGGAGCTTTTGGATAATGCAAATATCTTCAAACTTATCCATTGAAGGTCTCCGACTATAAGTAATATGAGGCAAAAACATGGAAAAACGGCCAGTTTTGAGATTCGATCGATTTCTTATAAAAAGCTTGAAAAACGTCAGTTTTGGGGAAATAAACCGTTTTTCAAACTTAGCAAGTTATTGCTCTCGAATATAAGTAATATTAACCAAAACCTGGAAAAACGGCCGTTTTTAAGGTTTGATCAATTTCCTAAAAAAGATTGAAAAACGGGGTTTTTTAGGTATGATGCAAATATCTTGAAACTTATCAAATTAAGGTCACCGATTATAAGTAATATTAGGCAAAAACATGGAAAAACGGCCAGTTTTGAGATTCGATCGATTTCTTATAAAAAGCTTGAAAAACGTCAGTTTGGGGAAAATAAACCGTTTTTCGAACTTAGCAAGTTATTGCTCTCGAATCTAAGTAATATTAACCAAAACCTGGAAAAACGGCCGTTTTTAAGGTTTGATCCATTTTCTAAAAAAGATGGAAAAACGGGAGCTTCTGGTTAATGCAAATATCTTCAAACTTATCCATTTAAGGTCTCTGATTATAGGTTATATTAGGCAAAAACATGAAAAACGGCCAGTTATGAGATTCGATCGATTTCTTATGAAAACCTTGAAAAACGTCAGTTTTGGGAAAATAAACCGTTTTTCAAACTTAGCAGGTTATTGCTCTCGAATATAAGTAATATTAACCAAAACCTGGAAAAACGGCCGTTTTTAAGGTTTGATCAATTTCCTAAAAAAGATTGAAAAACGGGGTTTTTTGGTATGATGCAAATATCTTGAAACCTATCCAATTAAGGTCTCCCATTATAAGTAATATTAGGCAAAAACATGAAAAACGATACAGTTGTGAGATACGATCGATTTCTTATAAAAAGCTTGAAAAACGTCAGTTTTAGGAAAAGAAACCGTTTTTCAAACTTAGCAAGTTATTGCTCTGGAATCTAAGTAATATTAACCAAAACCTGGAAAAACGGCCGTTTTTAACGTTTGATTATTTTCCTAAAAAAGATTGAAAAACGGGAGTTTTTTGGATGATGCAAATATCTTCAAACCTATCCAATTAAGGTCTCCCATTATAAGTAATATTAGGCAAAAACATGAAAAACGATATAGTTTTGAGATTCGATCGATTTCTTATAAAAAGCTTGAAAAACGTCAGTTTTAGGAAAATAAACCGTTTTTCAAAATAAGCAAGTTATTGCTCTGGAATCTAAGTAATATTAACCAAAACCTTGAAAAACGGCAGTTTTTAAGGTATGATCCTTTTCCTAAAAAAGATTGAAAAACGGGGTTTTTTGTATGATGCAAATAGCTTCAAACATAAAAATTAAGGTCTCCGATTATAAGTAATATTAGGCAAAAACATGGAAAAACGGCCAGTTTTGAGATTCGATCGATTTCTTATAAAAAGCTTGAAAAACGTCGGTTTTGGGAAAATAAACCGTTTTTCAAACTTAGCAAGTTATTACTCTCGAATCTAAGTAATATTAACCAAAACCTGGAAAAACGGCCGTTTTTAAGGTTTGATCATTTTCCTTAAAAAGATTGAAAAACGGGAGTTTTTGGGATGATGCAAATATCTTCAAACCTATCCAATTAAGGCCTCCCATTATAAGTAATATTAGGCAAAAACATGAAAAACGATACAGTTTTGAGATTCGATCGATTTCTTATAAAAAGCTTGAAAAACGTCAGTTTTGGGAAAATAAACCGTTTTTCAAACTTAGCAAGTTATTGCTCTCGAATCCTTATAATATTAAACAAAACCTGGAAAAACGGCCGTTTTTAAGGTTTGATCCATTTTCTAAAAAAGATGGAAAACGGGAGCTTTTGGTTAATCCAAATATCTTCAAACTTATCTATTTAAGGTCTCTGATTATAAGTTATATTAGGCAAAAACAGGAAAAACGGCCAGTTTTGAGATTCGATCGATTTCTCATGAAAAGCTTGAAAAACGTCAGTTTTGGGAAAATAAACCGTTTTTCAAACTTAGCAAGTTATTGCTCTTGAATATAAGTAATATTAACCAAAACCTGGAAAAACGTCCGTTTTTAAGGTTTGATCAATTTCCTAAAAAAGATTGAAAAACGGGGTTATTTGGTATGATGCAAATATCTTGAAACCTATCCAATTAAGGTCTCCCATTATAAGTAATATTAGGCAAAAACATGAAAAACGATACAGTTTTGAGATTCGATCGATTTCTTATAAAAAGCTTGAAAAACGTCAGTTTTAGGAAAATAAACCGTTTTTCAAACTTAGCAAGTTATTGCTCTCGAATCTAAGTAATATTAACCAAAACCTTGAAAAACGGCCGTTTTTAAGGTTTGATCCATTTCCTAAAAAGATTGAAAAACGGGAGTTTTTTGGATGATGCAAATATCTTTAAACCTATCCAATTAAGGTCTCCGATTATATGTAATATTAGGCAAAAACATGCAAAAACGGCCAGTTTTGAGATTTGATCGATTTCTTAAACAAAGCTTGAAAAACGTCGGTGTTAGGAAAATAAACCATTTTTCAAACTTAGCAAGTTATTGCTCTGGAATATAAGTAATATAAACCAAAACCTGGAAAAACGGCCGTTTTTAAGGTTTGATCCATTTCCTAAAAAAGATTGAAAAACAGGGTTTTTTTGGTATGATGCAAATATCTTCAAACTTAACAAATTAAGGTCTCCGATTATAGGTAATATTAGGCATAAACATGCAAAAGCGGCCAGTTTTGAGATTCGATCGATTTCTTATAAAAAGCTTGAAAAACGTCGGTTTTGGGAAAATAAACCGTTTTACCAACTTAGCAAGTTATTGCTCTCGAATCTAAGTAATATTAACCAAAACCTGGAAAAACGGCCGTTATTAAGTTTTGATCCATTTCCTAAAAAAGATTGAAAAACGGGAGCTTTTGGATAAGGCAAATATCTTCAAACTTATCCATGGAAAAACGGCCAGTTTTGAGATTCGATCAAATTCTTATAAAAAGCTTGAAAAACGTCAGTTTTGGGAAAATAAACCGTTTTTCAAACTTAGCAAGTTATTGCTCTCGAATATAAGTAATATTAACCAAAACCTGGAAAAACGGCCGTTTTTAAGGTTTGATCAATTTCCTAAAAAAGATTGAAAAACGGGGTTTTTTGGTATAATGCAAATATCTTGAAACTTATCAAATTAAGGTCTCCGATTATAAGTAATATTAGGCAAAAAATGGAAAAACGGCCATTTTGAGATTCGATCGATTTCTCATAAAAAGCTTGAAAAACGTCAGTTTTGGGAAAGTAAACCGTTTTTCAAACTTAGCAAGTTATTGCTCTGGAATATAAGTAATATTAACCAAAACCTGGAAAAACGCCCGTTTTTAAGGTATGATCCATTTCCTAAAAAAGATTGAAAAACGGGGCTTTTTTGTATGATGCAAATATCTTCAAACATAAAAATTAAGGTCTCCGATTATAAGTAATATTAGGCAAAAACATGCAAAAACGGCCAGTTTTGAAATTCGATCGATTTCTTACAAAAAGCTTGAAAAACGTCGGTTTTGGGAAAATAAACCGTTTTTCAAACTTAGCAAGTTATTGCTCTCGAATATAAGTAATATTAACCAAAACCTGGAAAAACGGCCGTTTTTAAGGTTTGATCAATTTCCTAAAAAAGATTGAAAAACGGGGTTTTTTGGTATGATGCAAATATCTTGAAACTTATCAAATTAAGGTCTCCGATTATAAGTTATATTAGCTAAAAACAGGAAAAACGGCCAGTTTTGAGATTCGATCGATTTTTATAAAAAGCTTGAAAAACGTCGGTTTTAGAAAAATAAACCGTTTTTCAAACTTAGCAAGTTATTGCTCTCGAATCTAAGTAATATTAACCAAAACCTGGAAAAACGGCCGTTTTTAAGGTTTGATCCATTTCCTAAAAAAGATTGAAAAACGGGAGCTTTTGGATAATGCAAATATCTTCAAAATTATCCATTAAAGGTCTCCGACTATAAGTAATATGAGGCAAAAACATGGAAAAACGGCCAGTTTTGAGATTCGATCGATTTCTTATAAAAAGCTTGAAAAACGTCAGTTTTGGGGAAATAAACCGTTTATTAAACTTAGCAAGTTATTGCTCTCGAATATAAGTAATATTAACCAAAACCTGGAAAAACGGCCGTTTTTAAGGTTTGATCCATTTCCTAAAAAAGATTGAAAAACGTGTTTTTTTAGGTATGATGCAAATATCTTGAAACTTATCAAATTAAGGTCTCCGATTATAAGTAATATTAGGCAAAAACATGGAAAAACGGCCAGTTTTGAGATTCGATCGATTTCTTATAAAAAGCTTGAAAAACGTCAGTTTTGAGAAAATAAACCGTTTTTCGAACTTAGCAAGTTATTGCTCTCGAATCTAAGTAATATTAACCAAAACCTGGAAAAACGGCCGTTTTTAAGGTTTGATCCATTTTCTAAAAAAGATGGAAAAACGGGAGCTTTTGGTTAATGCAAATATCTTCAAACTTATCCATTTAAGGTCTCTGATTATAGGTTATATTAGGCAAAAACATGAAAAACGGCCAGTTATGAGATTCGATCGATTTCTTATGAAAACCTTGAAAAACGTCAGTTTTGGGAAAATAAACCGTTTTTCAAACTTAGCAGGTTATTGCTCTCGAATATAAGTAATATTAACCAAAACCTGGAAAAACGGCCGTTTTTAAGGTTTGATCAATTTCCTAAAAAAGATTGAAAAACGGGGTTTTTTGGTATGATGCAAATATCTTGAAACCTATCCAATTAAGGTCTCCCATTATAAGTAATATTAGGCAAAAACATGAAAAACGATACAGTTGTGAGATACGATCGAATTCTTATAAAAAGCTTGAAAAACGTCAGTTTTAGGAAAAGAAACCGTTTTTTAAACTTAGCAAGTTATTGCTCTGGAATCTAAGTAATATTAACCAAAACCTGGAAAAACGGCCGTTTTTAACGTTTGATTATTTTCCTAAAAAAGATTGAAAAACGGGAGTTTTTTGGATGATGCAAATATCTTCAAACCTATCCAATTAAGGTCTCCCATTATAAGTAATATTAGGCAAAAACATGAAAAACGATATAGTTTTGAGATTCGATCGATTTCTTATAAAAAGCTTGAAAAACGTCAGTTTTAGGAAAATAAACCGTTTTTCAAAATAAGCAAGTTATTGCTCTGGAATCTAAGTAATATTAACCAAAACCTTGAAAAACGGCAGTTTTTAAGGTATGATCCTTTTCCTAAAAAAGATTGAAAAACGGGGTTTTTTGTATGATGCAAATAGCTTCAAACATAAAAATTAAGGTCTCCGATTATAAGTAATATTAGGCAAAAACATGCAAAAACGGCCAGTTTTGAGATTCGATCGATTTCTTATAAAAAGCTTGAAAAACGTCGGTTTTGGGAAAATAAACCGTTTTTCAAACTTAGCAAGTTATTACTCTCGAATCTAAGTAATATTAACCAAAACCTGGAAAAACGGCCGTTTTTAAGGTTTGATCATTTTCCTTAAAAAGATTGAAAAACGGGAGTTTTTGGGATGATGCAAATATCTTCAAACCTATCCAATTAAGGCCTCCCATTATAAGTAATATTAGGCAAAAACATGAAAAACGATACAGTTTTGAGATTCGATCGATTTCTTATAAAAAGCTTGAAAACGTCAGTTTTGGGAAAATAAACCGTTTTTCAAACTTAGCAAGTTATTGCTCTCGAATCCTTATAATATTAACCAAAACCTGGAAAAACGGCCGTTTTTAAGGTTTGATCCATTTTCTAAAAAAGATGGAAAACGGGAGCTTTTGGTTAATCCAAATATCTTCAAACTTATCTATTTAAGGTCTCTGATTATAAGTAATATTAGGCAAAAACAGGAAAAACGGCCAGTTTTGAGATTCGATCGATTTCTTATGAAAAGCTTGAAAAACGTCAGTTTTGGGAAAATAAACCGTTTTTCAAACTTAGCAAGTTATTGCTCTTGAATATAAGTAATATTAACCAAAACCTGGAAAAACGTCCGTTTTTAAGGTTTGATCAATTTCCTAAAAAAGATTGAAAAACGGGGTTATTTGGTATGATGCAAATATCTTGAAACCTATCCAATTAAGGTCTCCCATTATAAGTAATATTAGGCAAAAACATGAAAAACGATACAGTTTTGAGATTCGATCGATTTCTTATAAAAAGCTTGAAAAACGTCAGTTTTAGGAAAATAAACCGTTTTTCAAACTTAGCAAGTTATTGCTCTCGAATCTAAGTAATATTAACCAAAACCTTGAAAAACGGCCGTTTTTAAGGTTTGATCCATTTCCTAAAAAGATTGAAAAACGGGAGTTTTTTGGATGATGCAAATATCTTTAAACCTATCCAATTAAGGTCTCCGATTATATGTAATATTAGGCAAAAACATGCAAAAACGGCCAGTTTTGAGATTTGATCGATTTCTTAAACAAAGCTTGAAAAACGTCGGTGTTAGGAAAATAAACCATTTTTCAAACTTAGCAATTTATTGCTCTGGAATATAAGTAATATAAACCAAAACCTGGAAAAACGGCCGTCTTTAAGGTTTGATCCATTTCCTAAAAAAGATTGAAAAACAGGGTTTTTTTGGTATGATGCAAATATCTTCAAACTTAACAAATTAAGGTCTCCGATTATAGGTAATATTAGGCATTAACATGCAAAAGCGGCCAGTTTTGAGATTCGATCGATTTCTTATAAAAAGCTTGAAAAACGTCGGTTTTGGGAAAATAAACCGTTTTACCAACTTAGCAAGTTATTGCTCTCGAATCTAAGTAATATTAACCAAAACCTGGAAAAACGGCCGTTTTTAAGGTTTGATCCATTTCCTAAAAAAGATTGAAAAACAGGAGCTTTTGGATAATGCAAATATCTTCAAACTTATCCATTAAAGGTCTCCGATTATAAGTAATATTAGGCAAAAACATGGAAAAACGGCCAGTTTTGAGATTCGATCGATTTCTTATAAAAAGCTTGAAAAACGTCAGTTTTGGGGAAATAAACCGTTTTTCAAACTTAGCAAGTTATTGCTCTCGAATATAAGTAATATTAACCAAAACCTGGATAAACGGCCGTTTTTAAGGTTTGATCAATTTCCTAAAAAAGATTGAAAAACGGGGTTTTTTAGGTATGATGCAAATATCTTGAAACTTATCAAATTAAGGTCTCCGATTATAAGTAATATTAGGCAAAAACATGGAAAAACGGCCAGTTTTGAGATTCGATCGATTTCTTATAAAAAGCTTGAAAAACGTCAGTTTGGGGAAAATAAACCGTTTTTCGAACTTAGCAAGTTATTGCTCTCGAATCTAAGTAATATTAACCAAAACCTGGAAAAACGGCCGTTTTTAAGGTTTGATCATTTCTAAAAAAGATGGAAAAACGGGAGCTTTTGGTTAATGCAAATATCTTCAAACTTATCCATTTAAGGTCTCTGATTATAGGTTATATTAGGCAAAAACATGAAAAACGGCCAGTTATGAGATTCGATCGATTTCTTATGAAAACCTTGAAAAACGTCAGTTTTGGGAAAATAAACCGTTTTTCAAACTTAGCAGGTTATTGCTCTCGAATATAAGTAATATTAACCAAAACCTGGAAAAACGGCCGTTTTTAAGGTTTGATCAATTTCCTAAAAAAGATTGAAAAACGGGGTTTTTTGGTATGATGCAAATATCTTGAAACCTATCCAATTAAGGTCTCCCATTATAAGTAATATTAGGCAAAAACATGAAAAACGATACAGTTGTGAGATACGATCGATTTCTTATAAAAAGCTTGAAAAACGTCAGTTTTAGGAAAAGAAACCGTTTTTCAAACTTAGCAAGTTATTGCTCTGGAATCTAAGTAATATTAACCAAAACCTGGAAAAACGGCCGTTTTTAACGTTTGATTATTTTCCTAAAAAAGATTGAAAAACGGGAGTTTTTTGGATGATGCAAATATCTTCAAACCTATCCAATTAAGGTCTCCCATTATAAGTAATATTAGGCAAAAACATGAAAAACGATATAGTTTTGAGATTCGATCGATTTCTTATAAAAAGCTTGAAAAACGTCAGTTTTAGGAAAATACACCGTTTTTCAAAATAAGCAAGTTATTGCTCTGGAATCTAAGTAATATTAACCAAAACCTGGAAAAACGGCAGTTTTTAAGGTATGATCCTTTTCCTAAAAAAGATTGAAAAATGGGGTTTTTTGTATGATGCAAATAGCTTCAAACATAAAAATTAAGGTCTCCGATTATAAGTAATATTAGGCAAAAACATGCAAAAACGGCCAGTTTTGAAATTCGATCGATTTCTTATAAAAAGCTTGAAAAACGTCGGTTTTGGGAAAATAAACCGTTTTTCAAACTTAGCAAGTTATTACTCTCGAATCTAAGTAATATTAACCAAAACCTGGAAAAACGGCCGTTTTTAAGGTTTGATCATTTTCCTTAAAAAGATTGAAAAACGGGAGTTTTTGGGATGATGCAAATATCTTCAAACCTATCCAATTAAGGTCTCCCATTATAAGTAATATTAGGCAAAAACATGAAAAACGATACAGTTTTGAGATTCGATCGATTTCTTATAAAAAGCTTGAAAAACGTCAGTTTTAGGAAAATAAACCGTTTTTCAAACTTAGCAAGTTATTGCTCTCGAATCCTTATAATATTAACCAAAACCTGGAAAAACGGCCGTTTTTAAGGTTTGATCCATTTTCTAAAAAAGATGGAAAACGGGAGCTTTTGGTTAATGCAAATATCTTCAAACTTATCTATTTAAGGTCTCTGATTATAAGTTATATTAGGCAAAAACAGGAAAAACGGCCAGTTTTGAGATTCGATCGATTTCTTATGAAAACCTTGAAAAACGTCAGTTTTGGGAAAATAAACCGTTTTTCAAACTTAGCAAGTTATTGCTCTTGAATATAAGTAATATTAACCAAAACCTGGAAAAACGTCCGTTTTTAAGGTTTGATCAATTTCCTAAAAAAGATTGAAAAACGGGGTTATTTGGGATGATGCAAATATCTTCAAACCTATCCAATTAAGGTCTCCCATTATAAGTAATATTAGGCAAAAACATGAAAAACGATACAGTTTTGAGATTCGATCGATTTCTTATAAAAAGCTTGAAAAACGTCAGTTTTAGGAAAATAAACCGTTTTTCAAACTTAGCAAGTTATTGCTCTCGAATCCTTATAATATTAACCAAAACCTGGAAAAACGGCCGTTTTTAAGGTTTGATCCATTTCCTAAAAAGATTGAAAAACGGGAGTTTTTTGGATTATGCAAATATCTTTAAACCTATCCAATTAAGGTCTCCGATTATATGTAATATTAGGCAAAAACATGCAAAAACGGCCAGTTTTGAGATTTGATCGATTTCTTAAACAAAGCTTGAAAAACGTCGGTGTTAGGAAAATGAACCATTTTTCAAACTTAGCAAGTTATTGCTCTGGAATATAAGTAATATAAACCAAAACCTGGAAAAACGGCCGTTTTTAAGGTTTGATCCATTTCCTAAAAAAGATTGAAAAACAGGGTTTTTTTGGTATGATGCAAATATCTTCAAACTTAACAAATTAAGGTCTCCGATTATAGGTAATATTAGGCATAAACATGCAAAAGCGGCCAGTTTTGAGATTCGATCGATTTCTTATAAAAAGCTTGAAAAACGTCGGTTTTGGGAAAATAAACCGTTTTACCAACTTAGCAAGTTATTGCTCTCGAACCTAAGTAATATTAACCAAAACCTGGAAAAACGGCCGTTGATCAATTTCCTAAAAAAGATTGAAAAACGGGGTTTTTTGGTATGATGCAAATATCTTGAAACTTATCAAATTAAGGTCTCCGATTATAAGTAATATTAGGCAAAAACATGGAAAAACGGCCAGTTTTGAGATTCGATCGATTTCTTATAAAAAGCTTGAAAAACGTCAGTTTGGGGAAAATAAACCGTTTTTCAAACTTAGCAAGTTATTGCTCTCGAATATAAGTAATATTAACCAAAACCTGGAAAAACGGCCGTTTTTAAGGTTTGATCAATTTCCTAAAAAAGATTGAAAAACACGGTTTTTTTGGTATGATGCAAATATCTTCAAACTTAACAAATTAAGGTCTCCGATTATAGGTAATATTAGGCATAAACATGCAAAAGCGGCCAGTTTTGAGATTCGATCGATTTCTTATAAAAAGCTTGAAAAACGTCGGTTTTGGGAAAATAAACCGTTTTACCAACTTAGCAAGTTATTGCTCTCGAACCTAAGTAATATTAACCAAAACATGGAAAAACGGCCGTTTTTAAGGTTTGATCCATTTCCTAAAAAAGATTGAAAAACAGGTTTTTTTGGGTATGATGCAAATATCTTCAAACTTAACAAATTAAGGTCTCTGATTATAAGTTATATTAGCTAAAAACAGGAAAAACGGCCAGTTTTGAGATTCGATCGATTTCTTATAAAAAGCTTGAAAAACGTCAGTTTTGGGAAAATAAACCGTTTTTCAAACTTAGCAAGTTATTGCTCTGGAATATAAGTAATATTAACCAAAACCTGGAAAAACGCCCGTTTTTAAGGTATGATCCATTTCCTAAAAAAGATTGAAAAACGGGGCTTTTTTGTATGATGCAAATATCTTCAAACATAAAAATTAAGGTCTCCGATTATAAGTAATATAAGCAAAAACATGGAAAAACGGCCAGTTTTGAGATTCGATCGATTTCTTATAAAAAGCTTGAAAAACGTCGGTTTGGGGAAAATAAACCGTTTTTCAAACTTAGCAAGTTATTGCTCTCGAATATAAGTAATATTAACCAAAACCTGGAAAAACGGCTGTTTTTAAGGTTTGTTCATTTTCCTTAAAAAGATTGAAAAACGGGAGTTTTTGGGATGATGCAAATATCTTCAAACCTATCCAATTAAGGTCTCCCATTATAAGTAATATTAGGCAAAAACATGCAAAAACGGCCAGTTTTGAGATTCGATCGATTTCTTATGAAAAGCTTGAAAAACGTCAGTTTTGCGAAAAAAAACCGTTTTTCAAACTTAGCAAGTTATTGCTCTCGAATATAAGTAATATTAACCAAAACCTGGAAAAACGGCCGTTTTTAAGGTTTGATCAATTTCCTAAAAAAGATTGAAAAACGGGGTTTTTTGGTATGATGCAAATATCTTGAAACTTATCAAATTAAGGTCTCCGATTATAAGTAATATTAGGCAAAAACATGGAAAAACGGCCAGTTTTGAGATTCGATCGATTTCTTATAAAAAGCTTGAAAAACGTCAGTTTGGGGAAAATAAACCGTTTTTCAAACTTAGCAAGTTATTGCTCTCGAATATAAGTAATATTAACCAAAACCTGGAAAAACGGCCGTTTTTAAGGTTTGATCAATTTCCTAAAAAAGATTGAAAAACGGGGTTTTTTGGTATAATGCAAATATCTTGAAACTTATCAAATTAAGGTCTCCGATTATAAGTAATATTAGGCAAAAAATGGAAAAACGGCCATTTTGAGATTCGATCGATTTCTTATAAAAAGCTTGAAAAACGTCAGTTTTGGGAAAATAAACCGTTTTTCAAACTTAGCAAGTTATTGCTCTGGAATATAAGTAATATTAACCAAAACCTGGAAAACGCCCGTTTTTAAGGTATGATCCATTTCCTAAAAAAGATTGAAAAACGGGGCTTTTTTGTATGATGCAAGTATCTTCAAACATAAAAATTAAGGTCTCCGATTATAAGTAATATTAGGCAAAAACATGGAAAAAAGGGCCAGTTTTGAGATTCGATCGATTTCTTATTAAAAGCTTCAAAAACGTCGGTTTTGGGAAAAAAAACCGTTTTTCAAACTTAGCAAGTTATTACTCTAGAATCTAAGTAATATTAACCAAAACCTGGAAAAACAGCCGTTTTTAAGGTTTGATCATTTTCCTTAAAAAGATTGAAAAACGGGAGTTTTTGGGATGATGCAAATATTTTCAAACCTATCCAATTAAGGTCTCCCATTATAAGAAATATTAGGCAAAACCCTAAAAAACGATACAGTTTTGAGATTCGATGGATTTCTTATAAAAAGCTTGTAAAACGTCAGTTTTGGGAAAATAAACCGTTTTTCAAACTTAGCAAGTTATTACTCTAGAATCTAAGTAATATTAACCAAAACCTGGAAAAACGGCCGTTTTTAAGGTTTGATCATTTTCCTTAAAAAGATTGCAAAACGGGAGTTTTTGGGATGATGCAAATATCTTCAAACCTATCCAATTAAGGTCTCCCATTATAAGTAATATTAGGCAAAAACATGAAAAACGATACAGTTTTGAGATTCGATGGATTTCTTATAAAAAGCTTGTAAAACGTCAGTTTTGGGAAAATAAACCGTTTTACAAACTTAGCAGGTTATTGCTCTCGAATCTAAGTAATATTAACCAAAACCTGGAAAAATGGCCGTTTTTAAGGTTTGATCAATTTCCTAAAAAAGATTGAAAAACGGGGTTATTTGGTATGATGCAAATATCTTGAAACCTATCCAATTAAGGTCTCCCATTATAAGTAATATTAGGCAAAAACATGAAAAACGATACAGTTTTGAGATTCGATCGATTTCTTATAAAAAGCTTGAAAAACGTCAGTTTTAGGAAAATAAACCGTTTGTCAAACTTAGCAAGTTATTGCTCTCGAATATAAGTAATATTAACCAAAACCTGGAAAAACGGCCGTTTTTAAGGTTTGATCAATTTCCTAAAAAAGATTGAAAAACGGGGTTTTTTGGTATGATGCAAATATCTTGAAACTTATCAAATTAAGGTCTCCGATTATAAGTAATATTAGGCAAAAACATGGAAAAACGGCCATTTTGAGATTTGATCGATTTCTTATAAAAAGGTTGAAAAACGTCAGTTTTGTGAAAATAAACCGTTTTTCAAACTTAGCAAGTTATTGCTCTTGAATATAAGCAATATTAACCAAAACCTGGAAAAACGGCGGTTTTTAAGGTTGATCAATTTCCTAAAAAAGATTGAAAAACGGGGTTTTTTGGTATGATGCAAATATCTTGAAACTTATCAAATTAAGGTCTCCGATTATAAGTAATATTAGGCAAAAACATGGAAAAACGGCCAGTTTTGAGATTCGATCGATTTCTTATAAAAAGCTTGAAAAACGTCAGTTTGGGGAAAATAAACCGTTTTTCAAACTTAGCAAGTTATTGCTCTCGAATATAAGTAATATTAACCAAAACCTGGAAAAACGGCCGTTTTTAAGGTTTGATCAATTTCCTAAAAAAGATTGAAAAACGGGGTTTTTTGGTATAATGCAAATATCTTGAAACTTATCAAATTAAGGTCTCCGATTATAAGTAATATTAGGCAAAAAATGGAAAAACGGCCATTTTGAGATTCGATCGATTTCTTATAAAAAGCTTGAAAAACGTCAGTTTTGGGAAAATAAACCGTTTTTCAAACTTAGCAAGTTATTGCTCTGGAATATAAGTAATATTAACCAAAACCTGGAAAAACGCCCGTTTTTAAGGTATGATCCATTTCCTAAAAAAGATTGAAAAACGGGGCTTTTTTGTATGATGCAAATATCTTCAAACATAAAAATTAAGGTCTCCGATTATAAGTAATATTAGGCAAAAACATGGAAAAAAGGGCCAGTTTTGAGATTCGATCGATTTCTTATTAAAAGCTTCAAAAACGTCGGTTTTGGGAAAAAAACCGTTTTTCAAACTTAGCAAGTTATTGCTCTCGAATATAAGTAATATTAACCAAAACCTGGAAAAACGGCCGTTTTTAAGGTTTGATCCATTTCCTAAAAAAGATTGAAAAACGTGTTTTTTTAGGTATGATGCAAATATCTTGAAACTTATCAAATTAAGGTCTCCGATTATAAGTAATATTAGGCAAAAACATGGAAAAACGGCCAGTTTTGAGATTCGATCGATTTCTTATAAAAAGCTTGAAAAACGTCAGTTTTGAGAAAATAAACCGTTTTTCGAACTTAGCAAGTTATTGCTCTCGAATCTAAGTAATATTAACCAAAACCTGGAAAAACGGCCGTTTTTAAGGTTTGATCCATTTTCTAAAAAAGATGGAAAAACGGGAGCTTTTGGTTAATGCAAATATCTTCAAACTTATCCATTTAAGGTCTCTGATTATAGGTTATATTAGGCAAAAACATGAAAAACGGCCAGTTATGAGATTCGATCGATTTCTTATGAAAACCTTGAAAAACGTCAGTTTTGGGAAAATAAACCGTTTTTCAAACTTAGCAGGTTATTGCTCTCGAATATAAGTAATATTAACCAAAACCTGGAAAAACGGCCGTTTTTAAGGTTTGATCAATTTCCTAAAAAAGATTGAAAAACGGGGTTTTTTGGTATGATGCAAATATCTTGAAACCTATCCAATTAAGGTCTCCCATTATAAGTAATATTAGGCAAAAACATGAAAAACGATACAGTTGTGAGATACGATCGAATTCTTATAAAAAGCTTGAAAAACGTCAGTTTTAGGAAAAGAAACCGTTTTTTAAACTTAGCAAGTTATTGCTCTGGAATCTAAGTAATATTAACCAAAACCTGGAAAAACGGCCGTTTTTAACGTTTGATTATTTTCCTAAAAAAGATTGAAAAACGGGAGTTTTTTGGATGATGCAAATATCTTCAAACCTATCCAATTAAGGTCTCCCATTATAAGTAATATTAGGCAAAAACATGAAAAACGATATAGTTTTGAGATTCGATCGATTTCTTATAAAAAGCTTGAAAAACGTCAGTTTTAGGAAAATAAACCGTTTTTCAAAATAAGCAAGTTATTGCTCTGGAATCTAAGTAATATTAACCAAAACCTTGAAAAACGGCAGTTTTTAAGGTTTGATCCTTTTCCTAAAAAAGATTGAAAAACGGGGTTTTTTGTATGATGCAAATAGCTTCAAACATAAAAATTAAGGTCTCCGATTATAAGTAATATTAGGGAAAAACATGCAAAAACGGCCAGTTTTGAGATTCGATCGATTTCTTATAAAAAGCTTGAAAAACGTCGGTTTTGGAAAAATAAACCGTTTTTCAAACTTAGCAAGTTATTACTCTCGAATCTAAGTAATATTAACCAAAACCTGGAAAAACGGCCGTTTTTAAGGTTTGATCATTTTCCTTAAAAAGATTGAAAAACGGGGCTTTTTTGTATGATGCAAATATCTTCAAACATAAAAATTAAGGTCTCCGATTATAAGTAATATAAGCAAAAACATGGAAAAACGGCCAGTTTTGAGATTCGATCGATTTCTTATAAAAAGCTTGAAAAACGTCGGTGTTAGGAAAATAAACCATTTTTCAAACTTAGCAAGTTATTGCTCTGGAATATAAGTAATATAAACCAAAACCTGGAAAAACGGCCGTTTTTAAGGTTTGATCCATTTCCTAAAAAAGATTGAAAAACAGGGTTTTTTTGGTATGATGCAAATATCTTCAAACTTAACAAATTAAGGTCTCCGATTATAGGTAATATTAGGCATAAACATGCAAAAGCGGCCAGTTTTGAGATTCGATCGATTTCTTATAAAAAGCTTGAAAAACGTCGGTTTTGGGAAAATAAACCGTTTTACCAACTTAGCAAGTTATTGCTCTCGAACCTAAGTAATATTAACCAAAACCTGGAAAAACGGCCGTTTTTAAGGTTTGATTCATTTCCTAAAAAAGATTGAAAAACGGGAGCTTTTGGATAAGGCAAATATCTTCAAACTTATCCATTTAAGGTCTCCGACTATAAGTAATATAAGCAAAAACATGGAAAAACGGCCAGTTTTGAGATTCGATCAAATTCTTATAAAAAGCTTGAAAAACGTCAGTTTGGGGAAAATAAACCGTTTTTCAAACTTAGGAAGTTATTGCTCTTGAATATAAGTAATATTAACCAAAACATGGAAAAACGGCCGTTTTTAAGGTTTGATCCATTTCCTAAAAAAGATTGAAAAACAGGTTTTTTTGGGTATGATGCAAATATCTTCAAACTTAACAAATTAAGGTCTCTGATTATAAGTTATATTAGCTAAAAACAGGAAAAACGGCCAGTTTTGAGATTCGATCGATTTCTTATAAAAAGCTTGAAAAACGTCAGTTTTGGGAAAATAAACCGTTTTTCAAACTTAGCAAGTTATTGCTCTGGAATATAAGTAATATTAACCAAAACCTGGAAAAACGCCCGTTTTTAAGGTATGATCCATTTCCTAAAAAAGATTGAAAAACGGGGCTTTTTTGTATGATGCAAATATCTTCAAACATAAAAATTAAGGTCTCCGATTATAAGTAATATAAGCAAAAACATGGAAAAACGGCCAGTTTTGAGATTCGATCGATTTCTTATAAAAAGCTTGAAAAACGTCGGTTTGGGGAAAATAAACCGTTTTTCAAACTTAGCAAGTTATTGCTCTCGAATATAAGTAATATTAACCAAAACCTGGAAAAACGGCTGTTTTTAAGGTTTGATCATTTTCCTTAAAAAGATTGAAAAACGGGAGTTTTTGGGATGATGCAAATATCTTCAAACCTATCCAATTAAGGTCTCCCATTATAAGTAATATTAGGCAAAAACATGCAAAAACGGCCAGTTTTGAGATTCGATCGATTTCTTATGAAAAGCTTGAAAAACGTCAGTTTTGCGAAAAAAAACCGTTTTTCAAACTTAGCAAGTTATTGCTCTCGAATATAAGTAATATTAACCAAAACCTGGAAAAACGGCCGTTTTTAAGGTTTGATCAATTTCCTAAAAAAGATTGAAAAACGGGGTTTTTTGGTATGATGCAAATATCTTGAAACTTATCAAATTAAGGTCTCCGAATATAAGTAATATTAGGCAAAAACATGGAAAAACGGCCAGTTTTGAGATTCGATCGATTTCTTATAAAAAGCTTGAAAAACGTCAGTTTGGGGAAAATAAACCGTTTTTCAAACTTAGCAAGTTATTGCTCTCGAATATAAGTAATATTAACCAAAACCTGGAAAAACGGCCGTTTTTAAGGTTTGATCAATTTCCTAAAAAAGATTGAAAAACGGGGTTTTTTGGTATAATGCAAATATCTTGAAACTTATCAAATTAAGGTCTCCGATTATAAGTAATATTAGGCAAAAAATGGAAAAACGGCCATTTTGAGATTCGATCGATTTCTTATAAAAAGCTTGAAAAACGTCAGTTTTGGGAAAATAAACCGTTTTTCAAACTTAGCAAGTTATTGCTCTGGAATATAAGTAATATTAACCAAAACCTGGAAAACGCCCGTTTTTAAGGTATGATCCATTTCCTAAAAAAGATTGAAAAACGGGGCTTTTTTGTATGATGCAAATATCTTCAAACATAAAAATTAAGGTCTCCGATTATAAGTAATACTAGGCAAAAACATGGAAAAAAGGGCCAGTTTTGAGATTCGATCGATTTCTTATTAAAAGCTTCAAAAACGTCGGTTTTGGGAAAAAAACCGTTTTTCAAACTTAGCAAGTTATTACTCTAGAATCTAAGTAATATTAACCAAAACCTGGAAAAACAGCCGTTTTTAAGGTTTGATCATTTTCCTTAAAAAGATTGAAAAACGGGAGTTTTTGGGATGATGCAAATATTTTCAAACCTATCCAATTAAGGTCTCCCATTATAAGAAATATTAGGCAAAACCCTAAAAAACGATACAGTTTTGAGATTCGATGGATTTCTTATAAAAAGCTTTGTAAAACGTCAGTTTTGGGAAAATAAACCGTTTTTCAAACTTAGCAAGTTATTACTCTAGAATCTAAGTAATATTAACCAAAACCTGGAAAAACGGCCGTTTTTAAGGTTTGATCATTTTCCTTAAAAAGATTGCAAAACGGGAGTTTTTGGGATGATGCAAATATCTTCAAACCTATCCAATTAAGGTCTCCCATTATAAGTAATATTAGGCAAAAACATGAAAAACGATACAGTTTTGAGATTCGATGGATTTCTTATAAAAAGCTTGTAAAACGTCAGTTTTGCGAAAATAAACCGTTTTACAAACTTAGCAGGTTATTGCTCTCGAATCTAAGTAATATTAACCAAAACCTGGAAAAATAGCCGTTTTTCAGGTTTGATCCATTTCCTAAAAAAGATGGAAAAACGGAAAACTTTGGATAATGCAAATATCTTCAAACTTATCCATTTAAGGTCTCCGACTATAAGTAATATAAGCAAAAACATGGAAAAACGGCCAGTTTTGAGATTCGATCGATTTCTTATAAAAAGCTTGAAAAACGTCAGTTTGGAGAAAATAAACCGTTTGTCAAACTTAGCAAGTTATTGCTCTCGAATATAAGTAATATTAACCAAAACCTGGAAAAACGGCCGTTTTTAAGGTTTGATCAATTTCCTAAAAAAGATTGAAAAACGGGGTTTTTTGGTATGATGCAAATATCTTGAAACTTATCAAATTAAGGTCTCCGATTATAAGTAATATTAGGCAAAAACATGGAAAAACGGCCATTTTGAGATTTGATCGATTTCTTATAAAAAGGTTGAAAAACGTCAGTTTTGTGAAAATAAACCGTTTTTCAAACTTAGCAAGTTATTGCTCTTGAATATAAGTAATATTAACCAAAACCTGGAAAAACGGCGGTTTTTAAGGTTGATCAATTTCCTAAAAAAGATTGAAAAACGGGGTTTTTTGGTATGATGCAAATATCTTGAAACTTATCAAATTAAGGTCTCCGATTATAAGTAATATTAGGCAAAAACATGGAAAAACGGCCAGTTTTGAGATTCGATCGATTTCTTATAAAAAGCTTGAAAAACGTCAGTTTGGGGAAAATAAACCGTTTTTCAAACTTAGCAAGTTATTGCTCTCGAATATAAGTAATATTAACCAAAACCTGGAAAAACGGCCGTTTTTAAGGTTTGATCAATTTCCAAAAAAAGATTGAAAAACGGGGTTTTTTGGTATAATGCAAATATCTTGAAACTTATCAAATTAAGGTCTCCGATTATAAGTAATATTAGGCAAAAAATGGAAAAACGGCCATTTTGAGATTCGATCGATTTCTTATAAAAAGCTTGAAAAACGTCAGTTTTGGGAAAATAAACCGTTTTTCAAACTTAGCAAGTTATTGCTCTGGAATATAAGTAATATTAACCAAAACCTGGAAAAACGCCCGTTTTTAAGGTATGATCCATTTCCTAAAAAAGATTGAAAAACGGGGCTTTTTTGTATGATGCAAATATCTTCAAACATAAAAATTAAGGTCTCCGATTATAAGTAATATTAGGCAAAAACATGGAAAAAAGGGCCAGTTTTGAGATTCGATCGATTTCTTATTAAAAGCTTCAAAAACGTCGGTTTTGGGAAAAAAACCGTTTTTCAAACTTAGCAAGTTATTACTCTAGAATCTAAGTAATATTAACCAAAACCTGGAAAAACAGCCGTTTTTAAGGTTTGATCATTTTCCTTAAAAAGATTGAAAAAGGGGAGTTTTTGGGATGATGCAAATATTTTCAAACCTATCCAATTAAGGTCTCCCATTATAAGAAATATTAGGCAAAACCCTAAAAAACGATACAGTTTTGAGATTCGATGGATTTCTTATAAAAAGCTTGTAAAACGTCAGTTTTGGGAAAATAAACCGTTTTTCAAACTTAGCAAGTTATTACTCTAGAATCTAAGTAATATTAACCAAAACCTGGAAAAACGGCCGTTTTTAAGGTTTGATCATTTTCCTTAAAAAGATTGCAAAACGGGAGTTTTTGGGATGATGCAAATATCTTCAAACCTATCCAATTAAGGTCTCCCATTATAAGTAATATTAGGCAAAAACATGAAAAACGATACAGTTTTGAGATTCGATGGATTTCTTATAAAAAGCTTGTAAAACGTCAGTTTTGGGAAAATAAACCGTTTTACAAACTTAGCAGGTTATTGCTCTCGAATCTAAGTAATATTAACCAAAACCTGGAAAAATGGCCGTTTTTCAGGTTTGATCCATTTCCTAAAAAAGATGGAAAAACGGAAAACTTTGGATAATGCAAATATCTTCAAACTTATCCATTTAAGGTCTCCGACTATAAGTAATATAAGCAAAAACATGGAAAAACGGCCAGTTTTGAGATTCGATCGATTTCTTATTAAAAGCTTGAAAAACGTCAGTTTGGAGAAAATAAACCGTTTGTCAAACTTAGCAAGTTATTGCTCTCGAATATAAGTAATATTAACCAAAACCTGGAAAAACGGCCGTTTTTAAGGTTTGATCAATTTCCTAAAAAAGATTGAAAAACGGGGTTTTTTGGTATGATGCAAATAGCTTC
The DNA here is from genome assembly GCA_963969495.1 of Ceratothoa steindachneri. Lineage (NCBI taxonomy): Eukaryota > Metazoa > Arthropoda > Malacostraca > Isopoda > Cymothoidae > Ceratothoa > Ceratothoa steindachneri. The sequence goes on from OZ018326.1 coordinate 103,721,426, forward strand.
AAACATAAAAATTAAGGTCTCCGATTATAAGTAATATTAGGCAAAAACATGCAAAAACGGCCAGTTTTGAAATTCGATCGATTTCTTATAAAAAGCTTGAAAAACGTCGGTTTTGGGAAAATAAACCGTTTTTCAAACTTAGCAAGTTATTACTCTCGAATCTAAGTAATATTAACCAAAACCTGGAAAAACGGCCGTTTTTAAGGTTTGATCATTTTCCTTAAAAAGATTGAAAAACGGGAGTTTTTGGGATGATGCAAATATCTTCAAACCTATCCAATTAAGGTCTCCCATTATAAGTAATATTAGGCAAAAACATGAAAAACGATACAGTTTTGAGATTCGATCGATTTCTTATAAAAAGCTTGAAAAACGTCAGTTTTAGGAAAATAAACCGTTTTTCAAACTTAGCAAGTTATTGCTCTCGAATCCTTATAATATTAACCAAAACCTGGAAAAACGGCCGTTTTTAAGGTTTGATCCATTTTCTAAAAAAGATGGAAAACGGGAGCTTTTGGTTAATGCAAATATCTTCAAACTTATCTATTTAAGGTCTCTGATTATAAGTTATATTAGGCAAAAACAGGAAAAACGGCCAGTTTTGAGATTCGATCGATTTCTTATGAAAACCTTGAAAAACGTCAGTTTTGGGAAAATAAACCGTTTTTCAAACTTAGCAAGTTATTGCTCTTGAATATAAGTAATATTAACCAAAACCTGGAAAAACGTCCGTTTTTAAGGTTTGATCAATTTCCTAAAAAAGATTGAAAAACGGGGTTATTTGGTATGATGCAAATATCTTGAAACCTATCCAATTAAGGTCTCCCATTATAAGTAATATTAGGCAAAAACATGAAAAACGATACAGTTTTGAGATTCGATCGATTTCTTATAAAAAGCTTGAAAAACGTCAGTTTTAGGAAAATAAACCGTTTTTCAAACTTAGCAAGTTATTGCTCTCGAATCTAAGTAATATTACCCAAAACCTTGAAAAACGGCCGTTTTTAAGGTTTGATCCATTTCCTAAAAAGATTGAAAAACGGGAGTTTTTTGGATTATGCAAATATCTTTAAACCTATCCAATTAAGGTCTCCGATTATATGTAATATTAGGCAAAAACATGCAAAAACGGCCAGTTTTGAGATTTGATCGATTTCTTAAACAAAGCTTGAAAAACGTCGGTGTTAGGAAAATGAACCATTTTTCAAACTTAGCAAGTTATTGCTCTGGAATATAAGTAATATAAACCAAAACCTGGAAAAACGGCCGTTTTTAAGGTTTGATCCATTTCCTAAAAAAGATTGAAAAACAGGGTTTTTTTGGTATGATGCAAATATCTTCAAACTTAACAAATTAAGGTCTCCGATTATAGGTAATATTAGGCATAAACATGCAAAAGCGGCCAGTTTTGAGATTCGATCGATTTCTTATAAAAAGCTTGAAAAACGTCGGTTTTGGGAAAATAAACCGTTTTACCAACTTAGCAAGTTATTGCTCTCGAACCTAAGTAATATTAACCAAAACCTGGAAAAACGGCCGTTATTAAGGTTTGATCCATTTCCTAAAAAAGATTGAAAAACGGGAGCTTTTGGATAAGGCAAATATCTTCAAACTTATCCATGGAAAAACGGCCAGTTTTGAGAGTCGATCAAATTCTTATAAAAAGCTTGAAAAACGTCAGTTTTGGGAAAATAAACCGTTTTTCAAACTTAGCAAGTTATTGCTCTCGAATATAAGTAATATTAACCAAAACCTGGAAAAACGGCCGTTTTTAAGGTTTGATCAATTTCCTAAAAAAGATTGAAAAACGGGGTTTTTTGGTATAATGCAAATATCTTGAAACTTATCAAATTAAGGTCTCCGATTATAAGTAATATTAGGCAAAAAATGGAAAAACGGCCATTTTGAGATTCGATCGATTTCTAATAAAAAGCTTGAAAAACGTCAGTTTTGGGAAAATAAACCGTTTTTCAAACTTAGCAAGTTATTGCTCTGGAATATAAGTAATATTAACCAAAACCTGGAAAAACGCCCGTTTTTAAGGTATGATCCATTTCCTAAAAAAGATTGAAAAACGGGGCTTTTTTGTATGATGCAAATATCTTCAAACATAAAAATTAAGGTCTCCGATTATAAGTAATATTAGGCAAAAACATGCAAAAACGGCCAGTTTTGAAATTCGATCGATTTCTTATAAAAAGCTTGAAAAACGTCGGTTTTGGGAAAATAAACCGTTTTTTAAACTTAGCAAGTTATTGCTCTCGAATCTAAGTAATATGAACCAAAACATTGGAAAAAGGCCGTTTTTAGGGTTTGCTTAATTTCCTAAAAAAGATTGAAAAAAGGGATTTTTTTGAATTATGCAAATATCTTCAAACCTATCCAATTAAGGTCTCCGATTATAAGTAAAATTTGCAAGTACATGAAACACGGCCAGTTTTGAGATTCGAGCGATTTCTCATAAAAAGCTTGAAATACGTCAGTTTTGGGAAAATAAACCGTTTTTCAAACATGGCAGGTTTTTGACCTCGAATCTAACTAATATTAACCAAAACCTGGAAAAACGGCCGTTTTTAAGGTTTAATCCATTTCCAAAAAAAGATTAAAAAACGGGAGTTTTTTGGATGGTGCAAATATTTTCAAACCTATCCAATAAAGGTCTCGGATTATAAGTAATATTAGGCGAAAACATGCAAAAACGGCCAGTTTAGAGATTCGATCGATTTCTTAAAAAAAGCTTGAAAAACGTCGGTCTTAGGAAAATAAAATGTTTTTCAAACTTAGCAAGTTATTGCTCTCGGATCTAAGTAATATTAACAAAACCTGGAAAAACGGCCGTTTTTAAGTTTTAATCCATTTACAAAAAAAGATTGAAAAACGGGAGTTTTTTGGATGATGCAAATATCTTTAAACCTATCCAATTAAGGACTCCGATTATAAGTAATATTAGGCAAAAACATGCAAAAACGGCCAGTTGTGAGATTCGATCGATTTCTTAAAAAAAGCATGAAATACGTCAGTTTTGGGAAAATAAACCGTTTTTCAAACTTAACAATTTATTGCTCTCGAAACTAAGTAATATTAACCAAAACCTCGAAAAACGGCCGTTTTTAAGGTTTGATCTTTTTCCTAAAAAAAATTGAAGAACGGAAGTTTTCTGGATAATGCAAATGCTTCAAACCTATCAAATTAAGGTCTCCGATTATAAGTAATATTAAGCAAAAACATGCAAAAACGGCCAGTTTTGAGATTCGATCGATTTCTTATAAAAAGCTTGAAAAACGGCAGTTTTGGGAAAATAAACCGTTTTTCAAACTTAACAATTTATTGCTCTCGAATCTAAGTAATATCAACCAAAACCTGGAAAAACGGCCGTTTTTAAGGTTTGATCAATTCCTAAAAACGATTGAAAAACAGGAGTTTTTTGGATAATGCAAATATCTTCAAACTTATCAAATTAAGGTCTCCGATTATTAGTAAAAACTTGCAAGAACGGCCAGTTTTGAGATTCAATCGATTTCTTAAAAAAAGCTTGAAAAACGTCCTTTTTGGGAAAATAAACCGTTTTTCGAACTGAGAAAGTTATTGCTCTCGAATCTAAGTAATATTAACCAAAACCTGGAAAAACGACCGTTTTTAAGGTTTGATCCATTCCCCCATAAAAGATAGAAAAACGGCCGTTTTTAAGGTTTAATCCATTTCCAAAGAAAGATTGAAAAATGGGAGTTTTTGGATGATTCAAATATCTTTAAACTTATCCAATTAAGTTCTCCGAATATAAGTAATATTAGGCAAAAACATGCAGAAACGGCCAGTTTTGAGATCTCATTGATTTATTTTAAAAAGCTTGAAAAACTTCAGTTTTGGGAAAAAAACCCGTTTTTCAAACTTAGCAAGGTTTTGCTTTCAAATCTAAGTAATATTAACCAAAACATGGAAAAACGGCTGTTCTTAAGGTTTGATCAATTTCCTAAAAAAGATGGCAAAACGGGAGTTTTTTGAATAATGCAAATATCTTCAAACCTATCCAATTAAGGTCTCCGATTATAACTAATATTAGGCAAAAACATGAAAAACGGCCAGTTTTGAGATTCGATCGATTTCTTAAACAAAGCTTGAAAAACGTCGGTTTTGGAAAAATAAACCGTTTTTCAAAGTAGAAAGTTATTGCTCTCGAATCTAAGTAATATTAACCAAAACCTGGAAAAACGGCCGTTTTTAAGGTTTGATCCATTTCCTAAAAAAGATTGAAAAACGGCAGTTTTTTGGATAATGCAAATATCTTCAAACTTATCGAATTATGGTCTCCGATTATAAGTAATATTAGGCAAAAACATGAAAAACGGCCATTTTTGAGATTCGATCGATTTCTTATAAAAAGTTTGAAAAACGTCGGTCTTAGGAAAATAAACTGTTTTTCAAACTTAGCAAGTTATTGCTCTCGAATCTAACTAAAAAAAACCAAAACCTGGAAAAACGGCCGTTTTTAAGGTTTAATCCATTTCCAAAAAAAGATTAAAAAACGGGAGTTTTTTGGATGATGCAAATATCTTTAAACCTATCCAATTAAGGACTCCGATTATAAGTAATATTAGGCAAAAACATGCAAAAACGGCCAGTAATATTAGGCAAAAACATGAAAATAAAAAGCTTGAAAAACATCGGTTTTGGGAAAATAAACCGTTTTTTTAAACTTAACGAGTTATTGCTCTCGAATCTAAGTAATATAAACCAAAAGCTGGAAAAACGGCGGTTTTAAGGTTTGATCCATTTCCTAAAAAAGATTAAAAAACGGGGGGTTTTTGTATGATGCAAATATCTTCAAACTTAACAAATTAAGGTCTCCGATTATAGGTATTATTAGGCAAAAACATGCAAAAACGGCCAGTTTTGAGATTCGATCGATTTCTTATAAAAAGCTTGAAAAACGTCGGTTTTGCGAAAATAAACGATTTTAAAACTTAGAAAGTTATTGCTCTCGAATCTAACTAATATTAACCAAAACCTGGAAAATCGGTCGTTTTTAAGGTTTGATCAATTTCCTAAAAAAGATGGCAAAACGGGAGTTTTTTGAATAATGCAAATATCTTCAAACCTATCCAATTAAGGTCTCCGATTATAACTAATATTAGGCAAAAACATTCAAAAACGGCTAGTTTTGAGATTCGATCGATTTCTTATAAAAAGCTTTAAAAACGTCAGTTTTTCGGAAAATAAACAGTTTTTCAAACTTAACAAGTTATTGCTCTCGAAACTAAGTAATATTAACCAAAACCTGGAAAAATGGCCGTTTTTAAGGTTTGATCATTTTCATAAAAAAAGATAGAAAAACGGGAGTTTTTGGAATAATGCAAATATCTTCAAACTTATCAAATTAAGGTCTCCGATTATAAGTAATTTTAGACAAAAACATCCAAAAACGGCTACTTTTGAGATTCCATCGATTTCTTAAAAAAAAACTTGAAAAACGGCAGTTCTGGGAAAATAAACCGTTTTTCAAACTTAGCAAGTTATTGCTCTCGAATCTAAGTAATATTAACCAAAACATGGAAAAACGGCCTTTTTTAAGGTTTGATCCATTCCCTAAAAAAGATTAAAAAACGGGAGTCTTTTGGATGATGCAAATATCTTCAAACCTATCCAATGAAGGTCTCCGATTATAAGTAATTTTAGCCAAAATTTGCAAAAACAGCCAGTTTTGAGATTCGATCGATTTCTTAAACAAAGCTTGAAAAACGTTGGTTTTGGGAAAATAAACCGTTTTTCAAACTTAGCAAGTTATTGCTCTCGAATATAAGTAATATAAAGCAAAACCTGGAAAAACGGCCGTTTTTAAGGTTTGATCCATTTCCTAAAAAAGAGTAAAAAACGGGAGTTTTTTGGATGATGCAAATATCTTGAAACTTATCGAATTAGGGGCTCCGATTATAAGTAATATTAGGCATAAACATGGAAAAACGGCCAGTTTTGAGTTTCGAGCGATTTCTTAAAAAAAGCTTGAAAAACGTCAGTTTTGAGAAAATAAACCGTTTTTCAAATTTAGCAGGTTATTGCTCTCGAATCTAAGTAATATTAACCAAAAACTGGAAAAATTGCCTTTTTAAGGTTTGATCCATTTTCTAACAAAAGATGGAAAAACGGGAGCTTTTGGATAATGCAAATATCTTCAAACTTATCAATTAAGGTCTCCGATTATAGGTATTATTAGGCAAAAACATGCAAAAACGGCCAGTTTTGAGATTCGATCGATTTCTTATAAAAAGCTTGAAAAACGTCGGTTTTGCGAAAATAAACGATTTTAAAACTTAGAAAGTTATTGCTCTCGAATCTAACTAATATTAACCAAAACCTGGAAAATCGGTCGTTTTTAAGGTTTGATCCATTTCCTAAAAAAGATGGAAAAACGCGAGTTTTTGGATAAAGCAAATATTTTTAAACTTTTTCAATTAAGTTCTCCGATTATAAGTAATATTAGGCAAAAACATGCAAAAACGGCCAGTTTTGAGATCCCATCGACTTCTTACAAAAAGCTTGAAAAACATCAGTTTTGTGAAAATAAACCGTTTTTCAAACTTAGCAAGTTATTGCTTTCAAATCTAAGTAATATTAACCAAAACCTGGAAAAACAGCCGTTTTTAAGGTTTGATCTATTTTCTAAAAAAAAGATGAAAAAACGGAAGTTTTTTGAATGATGCAAATATCTTTAAACCTATCCAATTAAGGTCTCCGATTTTAAGTAATATTAGGCAAAAACATGCAAAAACGTCCAGTTTTGAGATTCGAGCGATTTCTTAAAACAGCTAGAAAAACGTCGGTTTTTAGAAAATAAACCGTTTTTCAAACTTAGCAATTTACTGCTCGCGAATATAAGAAATATAAACCAAAACCTAAAAAAACGGCCGTTTTTAAGGTTTGATCCATTTTCTAAAAAGATTAAAAAACGGGTTTTTTTTAGTATGATGCAAATATCTTCGAACTTAACAAATTAAGGTCTCCGATTATAGTTAATATTAGGCAAAAACATGCAAAAGCGGCAAGTTTTGAGATTCGAACGATTTCTTAAAAAAAACTTGAAAAACGTCAGTTTTCGGAAAATAAACCGTTTTTCAAACTTAGCAAGTTATTGCTCTCGAAGCTAAGTAATATGAACCAAAACATTGGAAAAAGGCCGTTTTTAAGGTTTGATCAATTTCCTAAAAAAGATGGAAAAAAGGGATTTTTTTGAATTATGCAAATATCTTCAAACCTATCCAATTAAGGTCTCCGATTATAAGTAATATTAGGCAAAAACATGAAAAACGGCCAGTTTTGAGATTCGAGCGATTTCTCATAAAAAGCTTGAAATACGTCAAGTGTGGGAAAATAAACCGTTTTTCAAACATGGCAGGTTTTTGCTCTCGAATCTAACTAATATTAACCAAAACCTGGAAAAACGGCCGTTTTTAAGGTTTAATCCATTTCCAAAAAAAGATTAAAAAACGGGAGTTTTTTGGATGGTGCAAATATTTTCAAACCTATCCAATAAAGGTCTCGGATTATAAGTAATATTAGGCGAAAACATGCAAAAACGGCCAGTTTAGAGATTCGATCGATTTCTTAAAAAAAGCTTGAAAAACGTCGGTCTTAGGAAAATAAACTGTTTTTCAAACTTAGCAAGTTATTGCTCTCGAATCTAACTAATATTAACCAAAACCTGGAAAAACGGCCGTTTTTAAGGTTTAATCCATTTCCAAAAAAAGATTAAAAAACGGGAGTTTTTTGGATGATGCAAATATCTTTAAACCTATCCAATTAAGGACTCCGATTATAAGTAATATTAGGCAAAAACATGCAAAAACGGCCAGTTGTGAGATTCGATCGATTTCTTAAAAAAAGCTTGAAATACGTCAGTTTTGGGAAAATAAACCGTTTTTCAAAATTAACAATTTATTGCTCTTGAAACTAAGTAATATTAACCAAAACCTGGAAAAACGGCTGTTTTTAAGGTTTAATCCATTTCCAAAAAAAGATTAAAAAACGGGAGTTTTTTGGATGGTGTAAATATCTTCAAACCTATCCAATAAAGGTCTCGGATTATAAGTAATTTTAGGCAAAAACATGCAAAAACGGCCAGTTGTAAGATTCGTTAGATTTCTTAAAAAAAGCTTAAAAAACGTCGGTTTTGGGAAAATAAATTGTTTTTCAAACTTAGCAAGTTATTCCTCTCGAATCTAAGTAATATAAACCAAAACCTGGAAAACCGGCCGTTTTTAAGAATTGATCCATTCCGTAAAAAGATTGAAAAACAGGGTTTTTTTTGTATGATGCAAATATCTTCAAACTTAACAAATTAAAGGCTCCGAGTATATGTAATATTAGGCACAAACATGCAAAAACGGCCAGTTTTGAGATTCGATCGATTTCTGATAAAAAGCTTGAAAAACATCGGTTTTGTGAAAATAACCAGTTTTTCAAACATAGCAGGTTTTTGCTCTCGAATCTAAGTAATATTAACCAAAACCTGGAAAAATGGCTGTTTTTAAGTTTTCATCAATTTCCTAAAAAAGATGGAAAAACGGCAGCTTTTGGATAATGCAAATATCTTCAAACTTATCCATTTAAGGTCTCCGATGATAGGTAATATTAGGCAAAAACATGAAAAACGGCTAGTTTTGAAATTCGATCGATTTCTTATAAAAAGCTTGAAAAACGTCAGTTTTGAGAAAATAAACCGTTTTTCAAACTTAGCAAGTTATTGCTCTCGAATCTATATAATATTAACCAAAACTTGGAAAAACGGCCGTTTTCAAGGTTTGATCCATTTCCTAAAAAAGATTTAAAAACAGGAGTTTTTTGGATGATGCAAATATTTTCAAACTAATCGAATTAAGCTCTCCGATTATAAGTAATATTAGGCAAAAACATGGAAAAACGGCCAGTTTTGAGATTCAAGCAATTTCTTAAAAAAACCTAGAAAAACGTCAGTTTGGCGGAAATAAACCGTTTTTCGAACTTAGCAAGTTATTGCTCTCGAATTTAGGTAATATTAACCAAAACCTGAAAAAATTGCCGTTTTTTGGGTTTGATCCATTTTCTAACAAAAAGATGAAAAAACGGGAGCAGTTGGATAATGCAAATATCTTCAAACTTATATTATTAAGGTCTCCGACTCTAACTAATATTAGGCAACAACATGGAAAAACAGCCAGTTTTGAGATTCGATCGATTTCTTAAAAAAAGTTTGAAAAAGGTCAGTTTTAGGAAAATAAACCGTTTTTTAAACATAGCAGGTTTTTGCTTACGAATCTAAGTAATATTAACCAACCCCTGGAAAAACGGCCGTTTTTTAGGTCTAATCCATTTCCAAAAAAATATTGAAAAACGAGAGTTTTTTGGATGGTGCAAATATTTTCAAACCTATCCAATAAAGGTCTCGGATTATAAGTAATCTTAGGCGAAAACATTAAAAAACGGCCAGTTTTGAGATTCGATCGATTTCTTAAAAAAAGTTTGAAAAACGTCGGTCTTAGGAAAATAAACTGTTTTTCAAACTTAGCAAGTTATTGCTCTCGGATCTAAGTAATATTAACCAAAACCTAAAAAAACGGCTGCTTTAAGGTTTAATCCATTTCCAAAAAAAGATTAAAAAACGGGAGTTTTTTGGATGGTGTAAATATCTTCAAACCTATCCAATAAAGGTCTCGGATTATAAGTAATTTTAGGCAAAAACATGCAAAAACGGCCAGTTGTAAGATTCGTTAGATTTCTTAAAAAAAGCTTAAAAAACGTCGGTTTTGGGAAAATAAATTGTTTTTCAAACTTAGCAAGTTATTCCTCTCGAATCTAAGTAATATAAACCAAAACCTGGAAAACCGGCCGTTTTTAAGATTTGATCCATTTCCTAAAAAGATTGAAAAACAGGGTTTTTTTGTATGATGCAAATATCTTTAAACTTAACAAATTAAGGTCTCCGACTATAACTAATATTTGGCAAAAACATGGAAAAACGGCCAGTTTTGAGATTCGATCGATTTCTTAAAAAAGCTTGAAAAACGTCAGTTTTGGGAAAATAAACAGTTTTTCAAACATAGCAGGTTTTTGCTCTCGAATCTATATAATATTAACCAAAACCTGGAAACCGGCCGTTTTTAAGATTTGATCCATTTCCTAAAAAGATTGAAAAACAGGGGTTTTTTGTATGATGCAAATAACTTCACACTAATCGAATTCAGGTCTCCGATTATAAGTAATATTAGGCAAAAATATGGAAAAACAGCCAGTATTGAGATTCGAGCGATTTCTTAAAAAAAGCTTGAAAAACGTCAGTTTGGAGGAAATAAACCGCTTTTCAAACTTAGCAAGTTATTTCTCTCGAATCTAAGTAATATTAACCAAAACCTGGAAAAACGACCGTTTTTAAGGTTTGATCCATTCCCCCATAAAAGATAGAAAAACGGTTGTTTTTAAGGTTTAATCCATTTCCAAAAAAAGATTGAAAAACGGGAGTTTTTTGGTTGATGCAAATATCTTTAAACTTATCCAATTAAGTTCTCCGATTATAAGTAATATTAGGCAAAAACATGCAGAAACGGCCAGTTTTGAGATCTCATTGATTTCTTATAAAAAGCTTGAAAAACATCAGTTTTGGGAAAAAAACCCGTATTTCAAACTTAGCAAGTTATTGCTTTCAAATCTAAGTAATATTAACAAAACATGGCAAAACGGCCGTTATTAAGGTTTGATTCATTTTCTTAAAAGATTGAAAAACGGGATTTTTCAGGATGGTGCAAATATCTTTACCCTATCCAATAAATGTCTTGATTATAAGTGATATTATGCAAAAACATGCAAAAACGGCCAGTTTTGAGATTCGATCGATTTCTTATAAAAAGCTTTAAAAACGTCAGTTTTGGGAAAATAAACGGTTTTTCAAACTTAACAAGTTATTGCTCTCGAAACTAAGTAATATTAACCAAAACCTGGAAAAACGGACGTTTTCAAGGTTTGATCCATTTTCTAAAAAAAGATGGAAAAACGGGGGCTTTTTGGATAATGCAAATATCTTCAAACTTATCCAATTAAGGTCTCCGATTATAAGTTATATCAGGCAAAAACATCTAAAAACGGCTAGTTTTGAGATTCCATCGATTTCTTAAAAAATACTTGAAAATGGCAGTTTTGGGAAAATAAACCGTTTTTCAAACTTAGAAAGTTATTGTTCTCGAATCTAAGTAATATTAACCAAAACCTGGAAAAACGGCCGTTTTTAAGGTTTGATCCATTTCCTATAAAAGATTAAAAAACGGAAGTCTTTTGGATAATGCAAATATTTTCAAACCTATCCAATGAAGGTCTCCGATTATAAGTTATATTAGCCAAAAACATGCAAAAACGGCCAGTTTTAAGATTCGATCGATTTCTTAAAAAAATCTAGAAAAACGTGGGTTGTGGGAAAATAAACCGTTTTTCAAACTTAGCAAGTTATTGCTCTCGAATCTAAGTAATATTACCCAAAACCTGAAAAAACGGCCGTTTTTAAGGTTTGATCCATTTCCTAAAAAAGATTGAAAAACGGGGCTTTTTTGTATGATGCAAATATCTTCAAACATAACAAATTAAAGGCTCCGAGTATATGTAATATTAGGCAAAACATGCAAAAACGGCCAGTTTTGAGATTCGATCGATTTCTGATAAAAAGCTTGAAAAACATCGGTTTTGTGAAAATAACCAGTTTTTCAAACATAGCAGGTTTTTGCTCTCGAATCTAAGTAATATTAACCAAAACCTGGAAAAATGGCCGTTTTTAAGTTTTCATCAATTTCCTAAAAAAGATGGAAAAACGGCAGCTTTTGGATAATGCAAATATCTTCAAACTTATCCATTTAAGGTCTCCGATGATAGGTAATATTAGGCAAAAACATGAAAAACGGCTAGTTTTGAAATTCGATCGATTTCTTATAAAAAGCTTGAAAAACGTCAGTTTTGGGAAAATAAACCGTTTTTCAAACTTAGCAAGTTATTGCTCTCGAATCTATATAATATTAACCAAAACTTGGAAAAACGGCCGTTTTCAAGGTTTGATCCATTTCCTAAAAAAGATTTAAAAACAGGAGTTTTTTGGATGATGCAAATATCTTCAAACTAATCGAATTAAGCTCTCCGATTATAAGTAATATTAGGCAAAAACATGGAAAAACGGCCAGTTTTGAGATTCAAGCAATTTCTTAAAAAAACCTAGAAAAACGTCAGTTTGGGGGAAATAAACCGTTTTTCGAACTTAGCAAGTTATTGCTCTCGAATTTAGGTAATATTAACCAAAACCTGAAAAAATTGCCGTTTTTTGGGTTTGATCCATTTTCTAACAAAAAGATGGAAAAACGGGAGCAGTTGGATAATGCAAATATCTTCAAACTTATCTTATTAAGGTCTCCGACTCTAACTAATATTAGGCAACAACATGGAAAAACAGCCAGTTTTGAGATTCGATCGATTTCTTAAAAAAAGCTTGAAAAAGGTCAGTTTTAGGAAAATAAACCGTTTTTTAAACATAGCAGGTTTTTGCTTACGAATCTAAGTAATATTAACCAACCCCTGGAAAAACGGCCGTTTTTTAGGTCTAATCCATTTCCCAAAAAATATTGAAAAACGAGAGTTTTTTGGATGGTGCAAATATTTTCAAACCTATCCAATAAAGTTCTCGGATTATAAGTAATCTTAGGCGAAAACATTAAAAAACGGCCAGTTTTGAGATTCGATCGATTTCTTAAAAAAAGCTTGAAAAACGTCGGTCTTAGGAAAATAAACTGTTTTTCAAACTTAGCAAGTTATTGCTCTCGGATCTAAGTAATATTAACCAAAACCTGAGAAAACGGCTGTTTTTAAGGTTTAATCCATTTCCAAAAAAAGATTAAAAAACGGGAGTTTTTGGGATGGTGTAAATATCTTCAAACCTATCCAATAAAGGTCTCGGATTATAAGTAATTTTAGGCAAAAACATGCAAAAACGGACAGTTGTAAGATTCGTTAGATTTCTTAAAAAAAGCTTAAAAAACGTCGGTTTTGGGAAAATAAATTATTTTTCAAACTTAGCAAGTTATTCCTCTCGAATCTAAGTAATATAAACCAAAACCTGGAAAACCGGCCGTTTTTAAGGTTTGATCCATTTCCTAAAAAGATTGAAAAACAGGGTTTTTTTGTATGATGCAAATATCTTTAAACTTAACAAATTAGGGTCTCCGACTATAACTAATATTTGGCAAAAACATGCAAAAAAGGGCAGTTTTGAGATTCGAGCGATTTCTTAAAGAAGCTTGAAAAACGTCGGTTTGGGGGAAATAAACCGTTCTTTAAACTTAGCAAGCTATTGCTCTCGAATATAAGTAATATTAACCAAAACCTGAAAAAACAGCCGTTTCTAAGTTTTCATCCATTTCCTAAAAAAGATGGAAAAAAGGGAGTTTTTTGGATGATGCAAATATCTTTAAACCTATCCAATTAAGGTCTCCGATTATAAGTAATATTAGGCAAAAACATGCAAAAACGGCCAGGTTTGAGATCCCATCGATTTCTTATAAAAAGCTTGAAAAACGTCAGTTTTGGGAAAATAAACCGTTTTTCAAATTTAGCAAGTTATTGCTCTCGAATCTAAGTAATATTAACCAAAACCTGGAAAAACGGACGTTTTCAAGGTTTGATCCATTTTCTAAAAAAAGATGGAAAAACGGGGCTTTTTGGATAATGCAAATATCTTCAAACTTATCCAATTAAGGTCTCCGATTATAAGTTATATCAGGCAAAAACATCTAAAAACGGCTAGTTTTGAGATTCCATCGATTTCTTATAAAAAGCTTGAAAAACGTCGGTTTTGGGAAAATAAATTGTTTTTCAAACTTAGCAAGTTATTCCTCTCGAATCTAAGTAATATAAACCAAAACCTGGAAAACCGGCCGTTTTTAAGATTTGATCCATTTCCTAAAAAGATTGAAAAACAGGGTTTTTTTGTATGATGCAAATATCTTTAAACTTAACAAATTAAGGTCTCCGACTATAACTAATATTTGGCAAAAACATGCAAAAAAGGGCAGTTTTGAGATTCGAGCGATTTCTTAAAAGAAGCTTGAAAATGGCAGTTTTGGGAAAATAAACCGTTCTTTAAACTTAGCAAGTTATTGTTCTCGAATCTAAGTAATATTAACCAAAACCTGGAAAAACGGCCGTTTTTAAGGTTTGATCCATTTCCTAAAAAAGATTGAAAAACGGGGCTTTTTTGTATGATGCAAATATCTTCAAACATAACAAATTAAAGGCTCCGAGTATATGTAATATTAGGCACAAAAATGCAAAAACGGCCAGTTTTGAGATTCGATCGATTTCTGATAAAAAGCTTGAAAAACATCGGTTTTGTGAAAATAACCAGTTTTTCAAACATAGGTTTTTGCTCTCGAATCTAAGTAGTATTAACCAAAACCTGGAAAAATGGCCGTTTTTAAGTTTTCATCAATTTCCTAAAAAAGATGGAAAAACGGCAGCTTTTGGATAATGCAAATATCTTCAAACTTATCCATTTAAGGTCTCCGATGATAGGTAATATTAGGCAAAAACATGAAAAACGGCTAGTTTTGAAATTCGATCGATTTCTTATAAAAAGCTTGAAAAACGTCAGTTTTGGGAAAATAAACCGTTTTTCAAAGTTAGCGAGTTATTGCTCTCGAATCTATATAATATTAACAAAAACTTGGAAAAACGGCCGTTTTCAAGGTTTGATCCATTTCCTAAAAAAGATTTAAAAACAAGAGTTTTTTGGATGATGCAAATATCTTCAAACTAATCGAATTAAGCTCTCCGATTATAAGTAATATTAGGCAAAAACATGGAAAAACGGCCAGTTTTGAGATTCAAGCAATTTCTTAAAAAAACCTAGAAAAACGTCAGTTTGGGGGAAATAAACCGTTTTTCGAACTTAGCAAGTTATTGCTCTCGAATTTAAGTAATATTAACCAAAACCTGGAAAAATTGCCGTTTTTTGGGTTTGATCCATTTTCTAACAAAAAGATGGAAAAACGAGAGCAGTTGGATAATGCAAATATCTTCAAACTTATCTTATTAAGGTCTCCGACTCTAACTAATATTAGGCAACAACATGGAAAAACAGCCAGTTTTGAGATTCGATCGATTTCTTAAAAAAAGCTTGAAAAAGGTCAGTTTTAGAAAAAATAAACCGTTTTTTAAACATAGCAGGTTTTTGCTTACGAATCCTAAGTAATATTAACCAACCCCTGGAAAAACGGCCGTTTTTTAGGTCTAATCCATTTCCAAAAAAATATTGAAAAACGAGAGTCTTTTGGATGGTGCAAATATTTTCAAACCTATCCAATAAAGGCCGCGGATTATAAGTAATCTTAGGCGAAAACATTAAAAAACGGCCAGTTTTGAGATTCGACGAATTTCTTAAAAAAAGCTTGAAAAACTTCAGTTTTGGGAAAAAAAACCTCTATCAAACTTAGCAGGTTATTGCTTTCGAATCTAAGTAATATTTACCAAAATATGGAAAAACGGCCGTTTTTAAGGTTTGATCAATTTCCTAAAAAAGATGGCAAAACGGGAGTTTTTTAAATAATGCAAATATTTCCAAACCTATCCAATTAAGGTCGCCGATTATAACTAATATTAGGCAAAAACATGAAAAACGGCCGGGTTGAGATTCGAGCGATTTCCCATAAAAGCTTGAAAAACGGCAGTTTTGGGAAAATAAACCGTTTTTTAAACTTAGCAAGTTATTGCTCTCGAATACAAGTAATATTAACCAAAACCTAGAGAAACGACCGTTTTTAAGGTTTGAGCCATTTCCTAAAAAAGATTGAAAAACCGGGGATTTTTGTATGATGCAAATATCTTTAAACTTAACAAATAAATGTCTCCGATTATGAGTAATATAAGGCAAAAACATGCAAAAATGGCCAGTTTTGAAATTCGATCGATTTAAAAAAAAAAACTTGAAAAACGTCAGTTTTGGGAAAATAAACCGTTCTTAAAAATTAGCAAGTTATTGCTCTCGAATCTAAGTAATATTAACCAAAACATGGAAAAACGGCCGTTTTTAAGGTTTGATCATTTTCATAAAAAAAGATGGAAAAACGGGAGTTTTTTGGATGATGCAAATATCTTCAAACTAATCGAATTAATCTCTCCGATTATAAGTAATATTAGGCAAAAACATGGAAAAACGGCCAGTTTTGAGATTCGATCGATTTCTTATAAAAAGCTTTAAAAACGTCAGTTTTGGGAAAATAAACGGTTTTTCAAACTTAACAGTTATTGCTCTCGAAAGTAAGTAATATTAACCAAAACCTGGAAAAATGGCCGTTTTTAAGGTTTGATCCATTTTCCTTAAAAAAGATGGAAAAACGGGAGCTTTTGGATAATGCAAATATCTTCAAACTTAACAAATTAAGGTCTCCGATTATAAGTAATATTAGGCAAAAACATGCAAAAACGGCCAGTTTTGAGATTCGATAGATTTCTCAAAAAAAGTTTGAAAAACGTCAGTTTTGGGAAAATAAAGTTTTTCAAACTTAGCAAGTTATTGCTCTCGAATTTAAGTAATAGTAACCAAAACCTGGAAAAACGGCCGTTTTTAAGGTTTGATCCATTTTCTAAAAAAGATGGAAAAACGGGAGCTTTTGGTTAATGAAAATGGTTCAAACTTATCCAATTAAGGTCTCCGATTATAAGATATATTAGGCAAAAACATGGAAAAACGGCCAGTTTTGAGATTCGAGCAATTTTAAAAAAAATGCTTGAAAAACGTCATTATTGCTCTCGAATTTAAGTAATATTAACCAAAACCTGGAAAATGGCCGTTGTTAAGGTTTGATCCATTTCTGAAAAAAGATTAAAAAACGGAAGTCTTTTGGATAATGCAAATATCTTCAAACCTATCAAATTAAGGTCTCCGATTATAAGTAATATTAGGCATAAACATGGAAAAACGGCCAGTTTTGAGTTTCGAGCGATTTCTTAAAAAAAGCTTGAAAAACGTCAGTTTTGAGAAAATAAACCGTTTTTCAAATTTAGCAAGTTATTGCTCTCGAATCTAAGTAATATTAACCAAAAACTGGGAAAATTGCCTTTTTAAGGTTTAATCCATTTTCTAACAAAAGATGGAAAAACGGGAGCTTTTGGATAATGCAAATATCTTCAAACTTATCAATTAAGGTCTCCGATTATAAGTAATATTAGGCAAAAACATGCAAAAACGGCCAGTTTTGAGATCCCATCGATTTCTTACAAAAAGCTTGAAAAACATCAGTTTTGGGAAAATAAATCTAAGTAATATTAACCAAAACCTGGAAAAACAGCCGTTTTTAAGGTTTGATCTATTTTCTAAAAAAAAGATGAAAAAACGGGGTTTTTTTAGTATGATGCAAATATCTTCGAAATTAACAAATTAAGGTCTCCGATTATAGTTAATATTAGGCAAAAACATGAAAAAGCGGCAAGTTTTGAGATTCGAACGATTTCTTAAAAAAAACTTGAAAAACGTCAGTTTTAGGAAAATAAACCGTTTTTCAAACTTAGCAAGTTATTGCTCTCGAATCTAAGTAATATGAACCAAAACATTGGAAAAAGGCCGTTTTTAGGGTTTGCTCAATTTCCTAAAAAAGATTGAAAAAAGGGATTTTTTTGAATTATGCAAATATCTTCAAACCTATCCAATTAAGGTCTCCGATTATAAGTAAAATTTGCAAGTACATGAAAAACGGCCAGTTTTGAGATTCGAGCGATTTCTCATAAAAAGCTTGAAATACGTCAGTTTTGGGAAAATAAACCGTTTTTCAAACATGGCAGGTTTTTGACCTCGAATCTAACTAATATTAACCAAAACCTGGAAAAACGGCCGTTTTTAAGGTTTAATCCATTTCCAAAAAAAGATTAAAAAACGGGAGTTTTTTGGATGGTGCAAATATTTTCAAACCTATCCAATAAAGGTCTCGGATTATAAGTAATATTAGGCGAAAACATGCAAAAACGGCCAGTTTAGAGATTCGATCGATTTCTTAAAAAAAGCTTGAAAAACGTCGGTCTTAGGAAAATAAAATGTTTTTCAAACTTAGCAAGTTATTGCTCTCGGATCTAAGTAATATTAACAAAACCTGGAAAAACGGCCGTTTTTAAGTTTTAATCCATTTACAAAAAAAGATTGAAAAACGGGAGTTTTTTGGATGATGCAAATATCTTTAAACCTATCCAATTAAGGACTCCGATTATAAGTAATATTAGGCAAAAACATGCAAAAACGGCCAGTTGTGAGATTCGATCGATTTCTTAAAAAAAGCATGAAATACGTCAGTTTTGGGAAAATAAACCGTTTTTCAAACTTAACAATTTATTGCTCTCGAAACTAAGTAATATTAACCAAAACCTCGAAAAACGGCCGTTTTTAAGGTTTGATCTTTTTCCTAAAAAAAATTGAAGAACGGAAGTTTTCTGGATAATGCAAATGCTTCAAACCTATCAAATTAAGGTCTCCGATTATAAGTAATATTAAGCAAAAACATGCAAAAACGGCCAGTTTTGAGATTCGATCGATTTCTTATAAAAAGCTTGAAAAACGGCAGTTTTGGGAAAATAAACCGTTTTTCAAACTTAACAATTTATTGCTCTCGAATCTAAGTAATATCAACCAAAACCTGGAAAAACGGCCGTTTTTAAGGTTTGATCAATTCCTAAAAACGATTGAAAAACAGGAGTTTTTTGGATAATGCAAATATCTTCAAACTTATCAAATTAAGGTCTCCGATTATTAGTAAAAACATGCAAGAACGGCCAGTTTTGAGATTCAATCGATTTCTTAAAAAAAGCTTGAAAAACGTCCTTTTTGGGAAAATAAACCGTTTTTCGAACTGAGAAAGTTATTGCTCTCGAATCTAAGTAATATTAACCAAAACCTGGAAAAACGACCGTTTTTAAGGTTTGATCCATTCCCCCATAAAAGATAGAAAAACGGCCGTTTTTAAGGTTTAATCCATTTCCAAAGAAAGATTGAAAAATGGGAGTTTTTGGATGATTCAAATATCTTTAAACTTATCCAATTAAGTTCTCCGAATATAAGTAATATTAGGCAAAAACATGCAGAAACGGCCAGTTTTGAGATCTCATTGATTTATTTTAAAAAGCTTGAAAAACTTCAGTTTTGGGAAAAAACCCCGTTTTTCAAACTTAGCAAGGTTTTGCTTTCAAATCTAAGTAATATTAACCAAAACATGGAAAAACGGCTGTTCTTAAGGTTTGATCAATTTCCTAAAAAAGATGGCAAAACGGGAGTTTTTTGAATAATGCAAATATCTTCAAACCTATCCAATTAAGGTCTCCGATTATAACTAATATTAGGCAAAAACATGAAAAACGGCCAGTTTTGAGATTCGATCGATTTCTTAAACAAAGCTTGAAAAACGTCGGTTTTGGAAAAATAAACCGTTTTTCAAAGTAGAAAGTTATTGCTCTCGAATCTAAGTAATATTAACCAAAACCTGGAAAAACGGCCGTTTTTAAGGTTTGATCCATTTCCTAAAAAAGATTGAAAAACGGCAGTTTTTTGGATAATGCAAATATCTTCAAACTTATCGAATTATGGTCTCCGATTATAAGTAATATTAGGCAAAAACATGAAAAACGGCCATTTTTGAGATTCGATCGATTTCTTATAAAAGGTTTGAAAAACGTCGGTCTTAGGAAAATAAACTGTTTTTCAAACTTAGCAAGTTATTGCTCTCGAATCTAACTAAAAAAAAACAAAACCTGGAAAAACGGCCGTTTTTAAGGTTTAATCCATTTCCAAAAAAAGATTAAAAAACGGGAGTTTTTTGGATGATGCAAATATCTTTAAACCTATCCAATTAAGGACTCCGATTATAAGTAATATTAGGCAAAAACATGCAAAAACGGCCAGTAATATTAGGCAAAAACATGAAAATAAAAAGCTTGAAAAACATCGGTTTTGGGAAAATAAACCGTTTTTTTAAACTTAACGAGTTATTGCTCTCGAATCTAAGTAATATAAACCAAAAGCTGGAAAAACGGCGGTTTTAAGGTTTGATCCATTTCCTAAAAAAGATTAAAAAACGGGGGGTTTTTGTATGATGCAAATATCTTCAAACTTAACAAATTAAGGTCTCCGATTTTAAGTAATATTAGGCAAAAACATTCAAAAACGGCTAGTTTTGAGATTCGATCGATTTCTTATAAAAAGCTTTAAAAACGTCAGTTTTTCGGAAAATAAACAGTTTTTCAAACTTAACAAGTTATTGCTCTCGAAACTAAGTAATATTAACCAAAACCTGGAAAAATGGCCGTTTTTAAGGTTTGATCATTTTCATAAAAAAAGATAGAAAAACGGGAGTTTTTGGAATAATGCAAATATCTTCAAACTTATCAAATTAAGGTCTCCGATTATAAGTAATTTTAGACAAAAACATCCAAAAACGGCTACTTTTGAGATTCCATCGATTTCTTAAAAAAAAACTTGAAAAACGGCAGTTCTGGGAAAATAAACCGTTTTTCAAACTTAGCAAGTTATTGCTCTCGAATCTAAGTAATATTAACCAAAACATGGAAAAACGGCCTTTTTTAAGGTTTGATCCATTCCCTAAAAAAGATTAAAAAACGGGAGTCTTTTGGATGATGCAAATATCTTCAAACCTATCCAATGAAGGTCTCCGATTATAAGTAATTTTAGCCAAAATTTGCAAAAACAGCCAGTTTTGAGATTCGATCGATTTCTTAAACAAAGCTTGAAAAACGTTGGTTTTGGGAAAATAAACCGTTTTTCAAACTTAGCAAGTTATTGCTCTCGAATATAAGTAATATAAAGCAAAACCTGGAAAAACGGCCGTTTTTAAGGTTTGATCCATTTCCTAAAAAAGAGTAAAAAACGGGAGTTTTTTGGATGATGCAAATATCTTGAAACTTATCGAATTAGGGGCTCCGATTATAAGTAATATTAGGCATAAACATGGAAAAACGGCCAGTTTTGAGTTTCGAGCGATTTCTTAAAAAAAGCTTGAAAAACGTCAGTTTTGAGAAAATAAACCGTTTTTCAAATTTAGCAGGTTATTGCTCTCGAATCTAAGTAATATTAACCAAAAACTGGAAAAATTGCCTTTTTAAGGTTTGATCCATTTTCTAACAAAAGATGGAAAAACGGGAGCTTTTGGATAATGCAAATATCTTCAAACTTATCAATTAAGGTCTCCGATTATAGGTATTATTAGGCAAAAACATGCAAAAACGGCCAGTTTTGAGATTCGATCGATTTCTTATAAAAAGCTTGAAAAACGTCGGTTTTGCGAAAATAAACGATTTTAAAACTTAGAAAGTTATTGCTCTCGAATCTAACTAATATTAACCAAAACCTGGAAAATCGGTCGTTTTTAAGGTTTGATCCATTTCCTAAAAAAGATGGAAAAACGCGAGTTTTTGGATAAAGCAAATATTTTTAAACTTTTTCAATTAAGTTCTCCGATTATAAGTAATATTAGGCAAAAACATGCAAAAACGGCCAGTTTTGAGATCCCATCGACTTCTTACAAAAAGCTTGAAAAACATCAGTTTTGTGAAAATAAACCGTTTTTCAAACTTAGCAAGTTATTGCTTTCAAATCTGAGTAATATTAACCAAAACCTGGAAAAACAGCCGTTTTTAAGGTTTGATCTATTTTCTAAAAAAAAGATGAAAAAACGGAAGTTTTTTGAATGATGCAAATATCTTTAAACCTATCCAATTAAGGTCTCCGATTTTAAGTAATATTAGGCAAAAACATGCAAAAACGTCCAGTTTTGAGATTCGAGCGATTTCTTAAAACAGCTAGAAAAACGTCGGTTTTGAGAAAATAAACCGTTTTTCAAACTTAGCAATTTACTGCTCGCGAATATAAGAAATATAAACCAAAACCTAAAAAAACGGCCGTTTTTAAGGTTTGATCCATTTTCTAAAAAGATTAAAAAACGGGGTTTTTTTAGTATGATGCAAATATCTTCGAACTTAACAAATTAAGGTCTCCGATTATAGTTAATATTAGGCAAAAACATGCAAAAGCGGCAAGTTTTGAGATTCGAACGATTTCTTAAAAAAAACTTGAAAAACGTCAGTTTTCGGAAAATAAACCGTTTTTCAAACTTAGCAAGTTATTGCTCTCGAAGCTAAGTAATATGAACCAAAACATTGGAAAAAGGCCGTTTTTAAGGTTTGATCAATTTCCTAAAAAAGATGGAAAAAAGGGATTTTTTTGAATTATGCAAATATCTTCAAACCTATCCAAGTAAGGTCTCCGATTATAAGTAATATTAGGCAAAAACATGAAAAACGGCCAGTTTTGAGATTCGAGCGATTTCTCATAAAAAGCTTGAAATACGTCAAGTGTGGGAAAATAAACCGTTTTTCAAACATGGCAGGTTTTTGCTCTCGAATCTAACTAATATTAACCAAAACCTGGAAAAACGGCCGTTTTTAAGGTTTAATCCATTTCCAAAAAAAGATTAAAAAACGGGAGTTTTTTGGATGGTGCAAATATTTTCAGACCTATCCAATAAAGGTCTCGGATTATAAGTAATATTAGGCGAAAACATGCAAAAACGGCCAGTTTAGAGATTCGATCGATTTCTTAAAAAAAGCTTGAAAAACGTCGGTCTTAGGAAAATAAACTGTTTTTCAAACTTAGCAAGTTATTGCTCTCGAATCTAACTAATATTAACCAAAACCTGGAAAAACGGCCGTTTTTAAGGTTTAATCCATTTCCAAAAAAAGATTAAAAAACGGGAGTTTTTTGGATGATGCAAATATCTTTAAACCTATCCAATTAAGGACTCCGATTATAAGTAATATTAGGCAAAAACATGCAAAAACGGCCATTTGTGAGATTCGATCGATTTCTTAAAAAAAGCTTGAAATACGTCAGTTTTGGGAAAATAAACCGTTTTTCAAAATTAACAATTTATTGCTCTTGAAACTAAGTAATATTAACCAAAACCTGGAAAAACGGCCGTTTTTAAGGTTTGATCTTTTTTCTAAAAAAGATTGAAGAACGGAAGTTTTCTGGATAATGCAAATGCTTCAAACCTATCAAATTAAGGTCTCCGATTATAAGTAATATTAAGCAAAAACATGCAAAAACGGCCAGTTTTGAGATTCGATCGATTTCTTATAAAAAGCTTGAAAAACGGCAGTTTTGGGAAAATAAACCGTTTTTCAAACTTAACAATTTATTGCTCTCGAATCTAAGTAATATAAACCAAAACCTGGAAAAACGGCCGTTTTTAAGGTTTGATCAATTCCTAAAAACGATTGAAAAACAGGAGTTTTTTGGATAATGCAAATATCTTCAAACTTATCAAATTAAGGTCTCCGATTATTAGTAAAAACATGCAAGAACGGCCAGTTTTGAGATTCAATCGATTTCTTAAAAAAAGCTTGAAAAACGTCCTTTTTGGGAAAATAAACCGTTTTTCGAACTGAGAAAGTTATTGCTCTCGAATCTAAGTAATAGTAACCAAAACCTGAAAAAACGACCGTTTTTAAGGTTTGATCCATTCCCCGATAAAAGATAGAAAAACGGCCGTTTTTAAGGTTTAATCCATTTCCAAAAAATGATTGAAAAATGGGAGTTTTTGATGATTTAAATATCTTTAAAATTCTCCAATTAAGTTCTCCGATTATAAGTAATATTAGGCAAAAACATGCAGAAACGGCCAGTTTTGAGATCTCATTGATTTCTTATAAAAAGCTTGAAAAACTTCAGTTTTGGGAAAAAAACCCGTTTTTCAAACTTAGCAAGGTTTTGCTTTCAAATCTAAGTAATATTAACCAAAACATGGAAAAACGGCTGTTTTTAAGGTTTGATCAATTTCCTAAAAAAGATGGCAAAACGGGAGTTTTTTGAATAATGCAAATATCTTCAAACCTATCCAATTAAGGTCTCCGATTATAACTAATATTAGGCAAAAATATGAAAAACGGCCAAATTTGAGATTCGAGCGATTTCTTAAAAAAAGCTTAAAAAACGTCAGTTTGGGGAAAATAAACCGTTTTTCAAACTTAGCAAGTTATTGCTCTCGAATCTAAGTAATATTAACCAAAACCTGAAGAAATCGGCCGTTTTTAAGGTTTGATCCATTTCCTAAAAAAGATGGAAAAAAGGGAGTATTTTGGATGATTCAAATATCTTTAAACTTCTCCAATTATAAGTAATAATACGCAAAAACATGCAAAAACGGCCAGTTTTGAGATCCCATCGATTTCTTATAAAAAGCCTAAAAAACATCAGTTTTGGGAAAATAAACTGTTTTTTAAACTTAGCAAGGTTTTGTCATTGAATCTAAGTAATATTAACCAAAACCTGGAAAAACGGCCGTTTTTAAGATTTGATCCATTTTCTAAAAAAAGATGGAAAAACGGAAGTTTTTTGAATGATGCAAATATCTTTAAACCTATCCAATTAAGGTCTCCGATTATAAGTAATATTAGGCAAAAACATGCAAAAACGGCCAGTTTTGAGATTCAATCGATTTCTGAAAAAAAAGCTTGAAAAACGTCAGTTTGGGGAAAATAAACCGTTTTTCAAACTTAGCAAGTTATTGCTCTCGAATCTAAGTAATATTAACCAAAACATGGAAAAACGGCCGTTTTTAAGGTTTGATTCATTTCCTAAAAAAGATTAATAAACGGGAGTCTTTCGGATGATGCAAATATCTTCAAACCTATCCAATGAAGGTCTCCGATTATAAGTAATATTAGCCAAAATATGCAAAAACGGCCAGTTTTGAGATTCGATCGATTTCTTATAAAAAGCTTAAAAAACGTCGGTTTTGGGAAAATAAACCGTTTTTGAAACTTACCAAGTTATTGCTCTCAAATATAAGTAATATGAACCAAACCTGGAAAAACGACCGTTTTTAAGGTTTGATCCATTTCCTAAAAAAGATTGAAAAACGGGGGATTTTTGTATGATGCAAATATCTTCAAACATAACAAATTAATGTCTCTGATTATAAGTTATACTAGGCAAAAACATTTCAAAACGGCCAGTTTTGAGATTTGATCGATTTATTAAACAAAGCTTGAAAAACGTCGGTTTTGGAAAAATAAACCGTTTTTCAAAGTAGAAAGTTATTGCTCTCGAATCTAAGTAATATTTACCAAAACCTGGAAAAACGGCCGTTTTTAAGGTTTTATCCATTTCCTAAAAAAGATTGAAAAACGGGGGTTTTTTGTATGATGCAAATATCTTCAAACTTAACAAATTAAGGTCTCCGATTATAAGTAATATTAGGCAAAAACATGCAAAAACGGCCAGTTTTGAGATTCGATAGATTTCTCAAAAAAAGCTTGAAAAACGTCAGTTTTGGGAAAATAAACAGTTTTTCAAACTTAGCAAGTTATTGCTCTCGAATTTAAGTAATAGTAACCAAAACCTGGAAAAACGGCCGTTTTTAAGGTTTGATCCATTTTCTAAAAAAGATTAAAAAACGGGAGTTTTTTGGATAATGCAAATGGTTCAAACTTATCCAATTAAGGTCTCCGATTATAAGATATATTAGGCAAAAACATGGAAAAACGGCCAGTTTTGAGATTCGAGCAATTTTTAAAAAAATGCTTGAAAAACGTCATTATTGCTCTCGAATTTAAGTAATATTAACCAAAACCTGGAAAATGGCCGTTGTTAAGGTTTGATCCATTTCTGAAAAAAGATTAAAAAACGGAAGTCTTTTGGATAATGCAAATATCTTCAAACCTATCAGATTAAGGTCTCCGATTATAAGTTATATTAGGCAAAATCATGGAAAAACGGCCAGTTTTGAGATTCAAAAGAATTCTTAAAAAAAGTTTGAAAAACGTCGGTTTTGGGAAAATAAACCGTTTTTCAAACTTAGTAAGTTATTGCTCTCGAATCTAAGTATTATAAACCAAAACCTGGAAAAAAGGCCGTTATAAGGGTTGATCTATTTCTTTAAAAAGATTGAAAAACGGGGGGGTTTTTTGATGCATATTTCTTCAAACTTAAAAAATTAGGGTCTCCGATTATAAGTAATATTAGGCAAAAACATGAAAAACGGCCAGTTTGGAGATTCGAGCGATTTCTCATAAAAAGCTTGAAATACGTCAGTTTTGGGAAAATAAACCGTTTTTCAAAACGGGAGCTTTTGCTCTCGAATCTAAGTAATATTAACCAAAACATGGAAAAACGGCCGTTATTAAGGTTTGATCCATATCTTAAAAAAGATTGAAAAACATGGCTTTTTTGTATGATGCAAATATCTTCAAACATGACAAATTAAGGTCTCCGATTATAAGTAATATTATGTAAAAACTTTGAAAAACGGCCAGTTTTGAGATTCGATCGATTTCTTAAAAAAAGCTTGAAAAACGTCGGTTTTGGGAAATTAAACCGTTTTTCAAACTTAGCAAGTTATTGCTCTCGAATATAAGTAATATTAACCAAAACCTAGAGAAACGGCCGTTTGAAAGGTTTGATAAAATTCCTAAAAACAGATCGAAAAACGGGAGCTTTTAAATAATGCAAATATCTTTAAACTTATCCATTTAAGGTCTCCGATTATAGTTAATATTAGGCAAAAACATGAAAAACCGCCAGTTTTGAGATTCGATCGATTTCTTATAAAAAGCTTGAAAAACGTCAGTTTTGGGAAAATAAACTGTTTTTGAAACTTAGCAAGTTATTGCTATCGAATCTAAGTAATATTAACCAAAACCTGGAAAAACGGCTGTTTTTAAGATTTGATCCATTTTCTAAAAAAAAGATGGAAAAACGGAAGTTTTTTGAATGATGCAAATATCTTTAAACCTATCCAATTAAGGTGTCCGATTATAAGTAATATTAGGCAAAAAGCAAAAACGGCAGGTTTTGAGATTCGATCGATTTCTTAAAAAAAGCTTAAAAAACCTCAGTTTTGGGAAAATAAACCTCTATCAAACTTAGCAAGTTATTGCTCTCGAATCTAAGTAATATTTACCAAAACATGGAAAAACGGCCGTTTTTAAGGTTTGATCAATTTCCTAAAAAAATGGCAAAACGGGAGTTGTGGCATAATGCAAATATCTTCAAACCTATCCAATTAAGGTCCCCGATTATAACTAATATTAGGCAAAAACATGAAAAACGGCCAGTTTTGAGATTCGAGCGATTTCTCATAAAAAGCTTGAAAAACGTCAGTTTTGGGAAAATAAACTGTTTTTGAAACTTAGCAAGTTATTGCTATCGAATCTAAGTAATATTAACCAAAACATAGAAAAACGGCCGTTTTTAAGGTTTGATCCTTTTCATAAAAAAAGATAGAAAAACGGGAGTATTTGGAATAATGCAAATATCTTCAAACTTATCAAATTAAGGTCTCCGATTATAAGTAATATTAGGCAAAAACATCCAAAAACGGCTACTTTTGAGATTCCATCGATTTCTTAAAAAAAACTTGAAAAACGGCAGTTCTGGGAAAATAAACCGTTTTTCAAACTTAGCAAGTTATTGCTCTTGAATCTAAGTAATATTAACCAAAACATGGAAAAACGGCCTTTTTTAAGGTTTGATCCATTCCCTAAAAAAGATTAAAAAACGGGAGTCTTTTGGATGATGCAAATATCTTCAAACCTATCCAATGAAGGTCTCCGATTATAAGTAATATTAGCCAAAATTTGCAAAAACAGCCAGTTTTGAGATTCGATCGATTTCTTAAACAAAGCTTGAAAAACGTTGGTTTTGAGAAAATAAACCGTTTTTTAAACTTAGAAAGTTATTGCTCTCGAATATAAGTAATATAAAGCAAAACCTGGAAAAACGGCCGTTTTTAAGGTTTGATCCATTCCCTAAAAAAGAGCAAAAAACGGGAGTTTTTTGGATGATGCAAATATCTTCAAACTTATCGAATTAGGGGCTCCGATTATAAGTAATATTAGGCATAAACATGGAAAAACGGCCAGTTTTGAGTTTCGAGCGATTTCTTAAAAAAAGCTTGAAAAACGTCAGTTTTGAGAAAATAAACCTTTTTTCAAATTTAGCAAGTTATTGCTCTCGAATCTAAGTAATATTAACCAAAAACTGGAAAAATTGCCTTTTTAAGGTTTGATCCATTTTCTAACAAAAGATGTAGAAACGGGAGCTTTTGGATAATGCAAATATCTTCAAACTTATCAATTAAGGTCTCCGATTATAGGTATTATTAGGCAAAAATATTAAAAACGGCCAGTTTTGAGATTCGATCGATTTCTTATAAAAAGCTTGAAAAACGTGGGTTTTGGGAAAATAAACCGTTTTTCAAACTTAGCAAGTTATTGCTCTCAAATCTAAGTAATATTAACCAAAACCTAGGAAAAACGGCCGTTTTTAGGGTTTGATCTATTTCCTAAAAAAGATTGAAGAACGGGAGTTTTTTGGATAATGCAAATGCTTTGAAATTATCAAATTAAATTTTCCGATTATAAGTAATATTAGGCAAAAACATGGAAAAACGGCCTGTTTTGAGATTCGATCGATTTTTTAAAAAAAGCTTGAAAAACGTCAGTTTTGGAAAATAAATCGTTTTTCAAAATTATCAAGTTATTGCTCTCGAATCTAAGTAATATTAACCAAAACATGGAAAAGCAGCCGTTTTCAAGGTTTGTTCCATTTTCTAAAAAAAAATATGGAAAAACGGGAGTTTTTTGGATACTGCAAATATCTTAAAACTCATCCAATTAAGGTCTCCGATTATAAGTAATATTAGGCAAAAACATGCAAAACCCGCCAGGTTTGAGATTCAATCGATTTCTTAAAAAAAGCTTGAAAAACGTCAGTTTTTGAAAAATAAACCGATTTTCAAAGTAGCAAGTATTTGCTCTCGAATCTGAGTAATATTACCCAAAACCTGGAAAAACGGCTGTTTTCAAGGTTTGATCCATTTCCTAAAAAAGAATGATTAAAAAACGGGAGTTTGTTGGATGATGCAAATATCTTTAAACTTATCAAATCAAGGTTTCCGATTATAAGTTATATTAGGCAAAAACATGCAAAAAACGGCCAGGTTGAGATTCGATCGATTTCTTATAAAAAGCTTGAAAAACGTCAGTTTTGAAAAAAAACCGTTTTTCAACCGCGGAAGTTATTGCTTTCAAATCTAAGTAATATTCACCAAAACATGGAAAAAAAGCAGTTTTTAAGGTATGATCCAATTTCTAAAAAAAAGATGGAAAAACGGGTGTTCTTTGGATACTTCAAATATCTTTGAACTTATCCAATTAAGGTCTCCGATTATAAGTAATATTAGGCAAAAACATGCAAAAACGGCCAGTTTTGAGATTCAATCGATTTCTTAAAAAAAGCTTGAAAAACATCAGTTTTGGAAAAATAAACCCTTTTTCAAACTAAGCAAGTTATTGCTCTCGAATCTAAGTAATATTAACCAAAACCTGGAAAAACGGCAGTTTTTAAGGTTTGATCCATTTTCTAAAAAAAGATTGAAAAACGGGAGTTTTTTGGATGGTGCAAATATCTTCAAACCTATCCAATAAAGGTCTCCGATTATATGTAATATTAGTCAAAAACATGTAAAAAAAGGCCAGTTTTGAGATTCGATCGATTTCTTATACAAAGCTTGAAAAACGTCGGTTTTGGGAAAATAAACCGTTTTTCAAACTTAGCAAGTTATTGCTCTCGAATCTAAGTAATATTACCCAAAACCTACGAAAACAGCCGTTTTTAAGGTTTAATTCATTTCCTCAAAAAGATTGAAAAACGGGAGATTTTAGGTAATGCAAATATCTTCAAACTTATCAAATTAAGGTCTCCGATTATAAGTAATATAAGGCAAAAAACATGCAAAAACGGGAAGTTTTGAGATTCGATCGATTTCTTAAAAAAAGCTTGAAAAACGTTAGTTTTGGGAAAATAAACCGTTTTCAAACTTAGCAAGTTATTGCTTCGAATGTAATTAATATTAACCAAAACCTCGAAAAACAGCCGTTTTTAAGCTTTGATCCATTTCCTAAAAAAGATTGAAAAACGGGAGTTTTTTGGATAATGCAGATATCTTCATCTTATCAAATTAAGATGTCCGATTATAAGTAATATTAACCAAAAACATGCAAAAACGGGCAGTTTTTAGATTCAATTAAATTCTTAAAAAAAGCTTGAAAAACGTTAGTTATGGAAAAATAAACCGTTTTCAAACATAGCAAGTTATTGCTCTCGAATGTAATTAATATTAACAAAAACCCGGAAAAACAGCCGTTTTTAAGGTTTAATCCATTTCCTAAAAATGATTGAAAAACGGGAGTTCTTTGGATAATGCAAATATCTTCAACTTATCAAATTAAAATCTTCGATTATAAGTAATATTAAGCAAAAACATGCAAAAACGGCCGGTTTTGAGATTCAATCGATTTCTTAAAAAAAAGCTTGAAAAACCTTAGTTTTGGGAAAATAAACCGTTTTTAAACTTAGCAAGTTATTGCTCTCGAAAGTAATTAATATTACCCAAAACCTGGAAAAACGGCCGTTTTTAAGCTTTGATCCATTTCCTAAAAAAGATTGAAAAACGGGAGTTTTTTGGATAATGCAGATATCTTCATCTTATCAAATTAAGATGTCCGATTATAAGTAATATTAACCAAAAACATGCAAAAACGGGCAGTTTTTAGATTCAATTAAATTCTTAAAAAAAGCTTGAAAAACGTTAGTTATGGAAAAATAAACCGTTTTCAAACATAGCAAGTTATTGCTCTCGAATGTTATTAATATTAACAAAAACCTGAAAACACAGCCGTTTTTAACGTTTGATCCATTTCCTAAAAAAGATTAAAAAACACGAGTTTTTTTCATAATGCAAATATCTTCAACTCATTAAATTAAGGTCTCCGAATATAAGTAATATTAAGCAAAAACATGCAAAAACGGCCATTTTGATGATTCGATGGATTTCTTTAAAAAACGCTTGAAAAACATCATTTTGGGGAAAATAAAACGTTTTTCAAACTAAGCAAGGCTTTGCCCTTGAATCTAAGTAATATTAACCAAAACCTGGAAAAACAGCTGTTTTTAAGGTTTGATTCATTTCCTTAAAAAGATTGAAAAACTGGAGATTTTGGATAATGCAAATATCTTCAAACTGATTAAATTAGGGTCTCCAATTATAATTAATATTAAGCCAAAACATGGAAAAACAGCCAGCTTTGAGATTCGATCGATTTCTTAAAAAAAGCTCAAAAAAGGTCAGTTTTAAGGAAAGTAAACCTTTTTTCAATCTTAGAGAGTTATTGTTCTCGAATCTGAGTAATATTAACCAAAACCTAGAAAAAACGGCCGTTTTTAAGGTTTGATCCATTTCCTAAAAAAGATTGAAAAACTGGAGTATTTGGGATAATGCAGATATCTTCAAACTTATCAAATTAAGGTCTCCGATTATAAGAAATATTAAGCAAAAACATGCAAAAACGGCCAGTTTTGAGATTTGATCGATTTCTTAAAAAAGCTTGAAAAACGTCAGTTTTGGAAAAATAAACTGTTTTTTAAACTTAGCAAGGTTTTGTCATTGAATCTAAGTAATATTAACCAAAACCTGGAAAAACGGCCGTTTTTAAGGTTTGATCATTTTCTTAAAAAGATTGAAAAACGGGAGTTTTTGGGATGATGCAAATATCTTCAAACCTATCCAATTAAGGTCTCCCATTATAAGTAATATTAGGCAAAAACATGAAAAACGATACAGTTTTGAGATTCGATCGATTTCTTATAAAAAGCTTGAAAAACGTCAGTTTTGGGAAAATAAACCGTTTTTCAAACTTAGCAAGTTATTGCTCTCGAATCCTTATAATATTAACCAAAACCTGGAAAAACGGCCGTTTTTAAGGTTTGATTCATTTACTCAAAAAGATTGAAAAACGGGAGTTTTTTGGATAATGCAAATTTCTTCAAACTTATCAAATTAAGGTCTCCGATTATAAGTTATATTAAACAAAAACATGGAAAAACATCCAGTTTTGAGATTATATCGATTTCTTAAAAAAAAGCTTAAAAAACGTTAATTTGGGGAAAATAAACCGTTTTTTAAACGTAGCAGGTTATTGCTCTCAAATCTAAGTAATATTTACGAAAACCAAAAAAAACGGCCGGTTTTAAGGTTTGATTAATTTCTTAAAAAAGATTAAAAACGGGATTTTTTTGGATAATGCAAGCATCTTCAAACTTATCAAATTAAGGTCTCCGATTATAAGTAATATTAAGCAAAAACATGCAAAAACGTCCAGTTTTGAGATTCAATTGATTTCTTTAAAAAAAAGCTTGAAAAACGTTAGTTTTGGGAAAATAAACCGTTCTCAAACTTAGAAAGTTATTTTTTCTCGAATCTAGGTAATATTAACAAAAACCGGGAATAACAACCGTTTTTAAGCTTCGATCCATTTCCTAAAAATGATTGAAAAACGGGAGTTCTTTGGATAATGCAAATATCTTCAACTTATCAAATTAAAATCTTCGATTATAAGTAATATTAAGCAAAAACATGCAAAAACAGGCAGTTTTGAGATTCAATCGATTTCTTAAAAAAGCTTGAAAAACGTTAGTTTTGGAAAAATAAACCGTTTTCAAACTTAGCAAGTTATTGCTCTCAAATGTTATTAATATTAACAAAAACCTGAAAACACAGCCGTTTTTAAGGTTTGATCCATTTCCTAAAAAAGATTAAAAAACACGAGTTTTTTTCATAATGCAAATATCTTCAACTCATCGAATTAAGGTCTCCGATTAGAAGTAATGTTAAGCAAAAACATGGAAAAACGGACAGTTTTAAGATTTAATCGATTTCTCAAAAAAAGCTTAAAAAACGTCAGTTTTGGGAAAATAAACCGTTTTTCAAACTTAGAAAGTTATTTTTTCTCGAATCTAGGTAATATTAACCAAAACCTAGGAAAAACATCCGTTTTTTAGGTTTAATCCATTTCCTAAAAAAGATTGAAAAACGGGAGTTTTTTTGGATAATGCAAATATCTTCAACCTATCAATTTAAGGTCTCCGATTATAAGTAATATTAAGCAAAAACATGCAAAAACGGGCAGTTTTTTAATTCGATCGTTTTCTTGAAAAAGCTTGAAAAACGTTAGTTTTGGAAAAATAAACCAGTTTCAAACTTAGAAAGTTATTGCTCTCGAATGTAATTAAAATTAACAAAAACCTGGAAAAACGGCTGTTTTTAAGGTTTAAACCATTTCCTAAAAAAGTTGGAAAAACGGGAGTTTTTTGGATAATGCAAATATCTTCAACTTATTAAATAAAGCTCTCCGATTATAAGTAATATTAAGCAAAAACATGCGAAAACGGCTATTTTGAACATTCGATCGATTTCTTAAAAAAAAAGCTTGAAAAACGTCAGTTTGGAGAAAATAAACCGTTTTTCAAACTTTGCAAGGTTTTTTCTCTTGAATCTAAGTAATATTAACCAAAACCTGAAAAAACGGCCGTTTTTAAGGTTTGATTCATTTCCTCAAAAAGATTGAAAAACGGGAGATTTTAGGTAATGCAAATATCTTTAAACTTATCAAATTGTTGTATCCGATTATAAGTAATATAAGGCCAAAAACATGCGAAAACGGGAAGTTTTGAGGTTCGATCGATTTCTTAAAATAAGTTTGAAAAACGTTAGTTTTAAAAAAAATAAACCGTTTTCAAACTTAGCAAGTTATTGCTCTCAAATGTTATTAATATTAACAAAAACCTAAAAACACAGCCGTTTTTAAGGTTTGATCCATTTTCTAAAACAGATTGAAAAACAGGAGTTCTTTGGATAATGCAAGTATCTTCAACTTTTTGAATTAAGGTCTCCGATTATAAGTAATGTTAAGCAAAAACATGGAAAAACGGCCAGTTTTAAGATTTGATCGATTTCTTAAAAAAGCTTGAAAAACATCAGTGTTGGAAAAATAAACCGTTTTTTAAACTTGGCAAGGTTTTGCTCTCGAATCTAAGTAATATTAACCAAAACCTGGAAAAACATATCGTTTTTTAGGTCTAACTCATTTCCTCAAAAAGATTGAAAAACGGGATTTTTTTGGATAATGCAAATATCTTTAAACTTTTCAAATCAAGGACTCCGATTATAAATAATATTAAGCAAAAACATGCAAAAACTTCCAGTTTTGAGATTCAATCGATTTCTTAAAAAAAAACTTGAAAAACGTTTGTTTTGGGAAAATAAACTTTTTTCAAACTAAGCAAGTTATTGCTCTCGAATGTAAGTAATAGTAACCAAAACCTGGAAAAACAGCCGTTTTTAAGGTTTGATCCATTTCTTAAAAAAGGTTGAAAAACGAGTTTTTTGGATAATGCAGATATCTTCAACTTTTCAAATTAAGGTCTCCGATTTTAAATAATATTAAGCAAAAACATGCAAAAACGTCCAGTTTTGAGATTCAATTGATTTCTTAAAAAAAGCTTGAAAAACGTTAGTTTTGGAAAAATAAACCGTTTTTAACTTAGCAAGTTATTGCTCTCGAATGTAAGTAATATTAACCAGAACCTGGAAAAACGGCCGTTTTTAAGGTTTGATCCATTTCCTAAAAAAGATTGAAAAACGGGAGTTTTTTTGATAATGCAGAAATCTTCAACTCATCAACTTAAGGTCTCCGATTATAAGTAATATTAAGCAAAAACATGCAAAAACGGGCAGTTTTTAGATTCAATCGATTTCTTAAAAGAGCTTGAAAAACGTTAGTTTTGGAAAAATAAACCGTTTTCAAACTTAGCAAGTTATTGCTCTCAAATGTTATTAATATTAACAAAAACCTGAAAACACAGCCGTTTTTAAGGTTTGATCCATTTCCTAAAAAAGATTAAAAAACACGAGTTTTTTTCATAATGCAAATATCTTCAACTCATTAAATTAAGGTCTTCGATTATAAGTAATATTAAGCAAAAACATGCAAAAACGGCCATTTTGATGATTTGATCGATTTCTTTAAAAAACGCTTGAAAAACATCATTTTGGGGAAAATAAAACGTTTTTCAAACTAAGCAAGGCTTTGCCCTTGAATCTAAGTAATATTAACCAAAACCTGGAAAAACAGCTGTTTTTAAGGTTTGATTCATTTCCTTAAAAAGATTGAAAAACTGGAGATTTTGGATAATGCAAATATCTTCAAACTAATTAAATTAGGGTCTCCAATTATAATTAATATTAAGCCAAAACATGGAAAAACAGCCAGCTTTGAGATTCGATCGATTTCTTAAAAAAAGCTCAAAAAAGGTCAGTTTTAAGGAAAGTAAACCTTTTTTCAATCTTAGAGAGTTATTGTTCTCGAATCTGAGTAATATTAACCAAAACCTAGAAAAAACGGCCGTTTTTAAGGTTTGATCCATTTCCTAAAAAAAAAGATTGAAAAACTGGAGTATTTGGGATAATGCAGATATCTTCAAACTTATCAAATTAAGGTCTCCGATTATAAGAAATATTAAGCAAAAACATGCAAAAACGGCCAGTTTTGAGATTTGATCGATTTCTTAAAAAAGCTTGAAAAACGTCAGTTTTGGGAAAATAAACAGTTTTTTAAACTTAGCAAGGTTTTGTCATTGAATCTAAGTAATATTAACCAAACCTGGAAAAACGGCCGTTTTTAGGCTTGATTCATTTACTCAAAAAGATTGAAAAACTGGAGTATTTGGGATAATGCAGATATCTTCAAACTTATCAAATTAAGGTCTCCGATTATAAGTTATATTAAACAAAAACATGGAAAAACATCCAGTTTTGAGATTATATCGATTTCTTAAAAAAAAGCTTAAAAAACGTTAATTTGGGGAAAATAAACCGTTTTTTAAACGTAGCAGGTTATTGCTCTCAAATCTAAGTAATATTAACCAAAACCAAAAAAAACGGCCGGTTTTAAGGTTTGATTAATTTCTTAAAAAAGATTAAAAACGGGATTTTTTTGGATAATGCAAGCATCTTCAAACTTATCAAATTAAGGTCTCCGATTATAAGTAATATTAAGCAAAAACATGCAAAAACGGCCAGTTTTGAGATTCAATTGATTTCTTAAAAAAAAGCTTGAAAAACGTTAGTTTTGGGAAAATAAACTTTTTTCAAACTAAGCAAGTTATTGCTCTCGAATGTAAGTAATAGTAACCAAAACCTGGAAAAACAGCCGTTTTTAAGGTTTGATCCATTTCTTAATAAGATTGAAAAACGAAAGTTTTTTGGATAATGCAAATATCTTCAACTTTTCAAATTAAGGTCTCCGATTTTAAATAATATTAAGCAAAAACATGCAAAAACGTCCAGTTTTGAGATTCAATTGATTTCTTAAAAAAAGCTTGAAAAACGTTAGTTTTGGGAAAATAAACCGTTTTCAAACTTAGCAAGTTATTGCTCTCGAATCTAAGTAATATTAACCAAAACCTGGAAAAAAATATCGTTTTTTAGGTTTAACTCATTTCCTCAAAAAAATTGTAAAACGGGATTTTTTAGGATAATGCAAATATCTTTAAACTTATCAAATCAAGGTCTCCGATTATAAGTAATATTAAGCAAAAACATGCAAAAACTTCCAGTTTTGAGATTCAATCGATTTCTTAAAAAAAAACTTGAAAAACGTTAGTTTTGGGAAAATAAACTTTTTTCAAACTAAGCAAGTTATTGCTCTCGAATGTAAGTAATAGTAACCAAAACCTGGAAAAACAGCCGTTTTTAAGGTTTGATCCATTTCTTAAAAAAGATTGAAAAACGAAAGTTTTTTGGATAATGCAGATATCTTCAACTTTTCAAATTAAGGTCTCCGATTTTAAATAATATTAAGCAAAAACATGCAAAAACGTCCAGTTTTGAGATTCAATTGATTTCTTAAAAAAAGCTTGAAAAACGTCAGTTTTGAAGAAAATATACCGTTTTTCAAACTTAGCAAGTTATTGCTCTCGAATAGAAGTAATATTAACCAAAACCTGGAAAAACGGCCGTTTTTAGGTTTGATTCATTTACTCAAAAAGATTGAAAAACGGGAGTTTTTTGGATAATGCAAATTTCTTCAAACTTATCAAATTAAGGTCTCCGATTATAAGTTATATTAAACAAAAACATGGAAAAACATCCAGTTTTGAGATTATATCGATTTCTTAAAAAAAAGCTTAAAAAACGTTAATTTGGGGAAAATAAACCGTTTTTTATACGTAGCAGGTTATTGCTCTCAAATCTAAGTAATATTAACCAAAACCAAAAAAAACGGCCGGTTTTAAGGTTTGATTAATTTCTTAAAAAAGATTAAAAACGGAATTTTTTTGGATAATGCAAGCATCTTCAAACTTATCAAATTAAGGTCTCCGATTATAAGTAATATTAAGCAAAAACATGCAAAAACGGCCAGTTTTGAGATTCAATTGATTTCTTAAAAAAAAGCTTGAAAAACGTTAGTTTTGGGAAAATAAAACGATTTCAAACTTAGCAAGTTATTTTTTCTCGAATCTAGGTAATATTAACAAAAACCGGGAATAACAACCGTTTTTAAGCTTTGATCCATTTCCTAAAAATGATTGAAAAACGGGAGTTCTTTGGATAATGCAAATATCTTCAACTTATCAAATTAAAATCTTCGATTATAAGTAATATTAAGCAAAAACATGCAAAAACAGGCAGTTTTGAGATTCAATCGATTTCTTAAAAAAGCTTGAAAAACGTTAGTTTTGGAAAAATAAACCGTTTTCAAACTTAGCAAGTTATTGCTCTCAAATGTTATTAATATTAACAAAAACCTGAAAACACAGCCGTTTTTAAGGTTTGATCCATTTCCTAAAAAAGATTAAAAAACACGAGTTTTTTTCATAATGCAAATATCTTCAACTCATCGAATTAAGGTCTCCGATTAGAAGTAATGTTAAGCAAAAACATGGAAAAACGGACAGTTTTAAGATTTAATCGATTTCTCAAAAAAAGCTTAAAAAACGTCAGTTTTGGGAAAATAAACCGTTTTTCAAACTTAGAAAGTTATTTTTTCTCGAATCTAGGTAATATTAACCAAAACCTAGGAAAAACATCCGTTTTTTAGGTTTAATCCATTTCCTAAAAAAGATTGAAAAACGGGAGTTTTTTTGGATAATGCAAATATCTTCAACCTATCAATTTAAGGTCTCCGATTATAAGTAATATTAAGCAAAAACATGCAAAAACGGGCAGTTTTTTAATTCGATCGTTTTCTTGAAAAAGCTTGAAAAACGTTAGTTTTGGAAAAATAAACCAGTTTCAAACTTAGAAAGTTATTGCTCTCGAATGTAATTAAAATTAACAAAAACCTGGAAAAACGGCTGTTTTTAAGGTTTAAACCATTTCCTAAAAAAGTTGGAAAAACGGGAGTTTTTCGGATAATGCAAATATCTTCAACTTATTAAATAAAGCTCTCCGATTATAAGTAATATTAAGCAAAAACATGCGAAAACGGCTATTTTGAACATTCGATCGATTTCTTAAAAAAAAAAGCTTGAAAAACGTCAGTTTGGGGAAAATAAACCGTTTTTCAAACTTTGCAAGGTTTTTTCTCTTGAATCTAAGTAATATTAACCAAAACCTGAAAAAACGGCCGTTTTTAAGGTTTGATTCATTTCCTCAAAAAGATTGAAAAACGGGAGATTTTAGGTAATGCAAATATCTTTAAACTTATCAAATTGTTGTATCCGATTATAAGTAATATAAGGCCAAAAACATGCGAAAACGGGAAGTTTTGAGGTTCGATCGATTTCTTAAAATAAGTTTGAAAAACGTTAGTTTTAAAAAAAATAAACCGTTTTCAAACTTAGCAAGTTATTGCTCTCAAATGTTATTAATATTAACAAAAACCTAAAAACACAGCCGTTTTTAAGGTTTGATCCATTTTCTAAAACAGATTGAAAAACAGGAGTTCTTTGGATAATGCAAGTATCTTTAACTTTTTGAATTAAGGTCTCCGATTATAAGTAATGTTAAGCAAAAACATGGAAAAACGGCCAGTTTTAAGATTTGATCGATTTCTTAAAAAAGCTTGAAAAACATCAGTGTTGGAAAAATAAACCGTTTTTTAAACTTGGCAAGGTTTTGCTCTCGAATCTAAGTAATATTAACCAAAACCTGGAAAAACATATCGTTTTTTAGGTCTAACTC
Source organism: Ceratothoa steindachneri (assembly GCA_963969495.1). Lineage (NCBI taxonomy): Eukaryota > Metazoa > Arthropoda > Malacostraca > Isopoda > Cymothoidae > Ceratothoa > Ceratothoa steindachneri. The sequence continues at coordinate 103,760,551 of OZ018326.1, forward strand.
ATTTCCTCAAAAAGATTGAAAAACGGGATTTTTTTGGATAATGCAAATATCTTTAAACTTTTCAAATCAAGGACTCCGATTATAAATAATATTAAGCAAAAACATGCAAAAACTTCCAGTTTTGAGATTCAATCGATTTCTTAAAAAAAAACTTGAAAAACGTTTGTTTTGGGAAAATAAACTTTTTTCAAACTAAGCAAGTTATTGCTCTCGAATGTAAGTAATAGTAACCAAAACCTGGAAAAACAGCCGTTTTTAAGGTTTGATCCATTTCTTAAAAAAGGTTGAAAAACGAGTTTTTTGGATAATGCAGATATCTTCAACTTTTCAAATTAAGGTCTCCGATTTTAAATAATATTAAGCAAAAACATGCAAAAACGTCCAGTTTTGAGATTCAATTGATTTCTTAAAAAAAGCTTGAAAAACGTTAGTTTTGGAAAAATAAACCGTTTTTAACTTAGCAAGTTATTGCTCTCGAATGTAAGTAATATTAACCAGAACCTGGAAAAACGGCCGTTTTTAAGGTTTGATCCATTTCCTAAAAAAGATTGAAAAACGGGAGTTTTTTTGATAATGCAGAAATCTTCAACTCATCAACTTAAGGTCTCCGATTATAAGTAATATTAAGCAAAAACATGCAAAAACGGGCAGTTTTTAGATTCAATCGATTTCTTAAAAAAGCTTGAAAAACGTTAGTTTTGGAAAAATAAACCGTTTTCAAACTTAGCAAGTTATTGCTCTCAAATGTTATTAATATTAACAAAAACCTGAAAACACAGCCGTTTTTAAGGTTTGATCCATTTCCTAAAAAAGATTAAAAAACACGAGTTTTTTTCATAATGCAAATATCTTCAACTCATTAAATTAAGGTCTTCGATTATAAGTAATATTAAGCAAAAACATGCAAAAACGGCCATTTTGATGATTTGATCGATTTCTTTAAAAAACGCTTGAAAAACATCATTTTGGGGAAAATAAAACGTTTTTCAAACTAAGCAAGGCTTTGCCCTTGAATCTAAGTAATATTAACCAAAACCTGGAAAAACAGCTGTTTTTAAGGTTTGATTCATTTCCTTAAAAAGATTGAAAAACTGGAGATTTTGGATAATGCAAATATCTTCAAACTAATTAAATTAGGGTCTCCAATTATAATTAATATTAAGCCAAAACATGGAAAAACAGCCAGCTTTGAGATTCGATCGATTTCTTAAAAAAAGCTCAAAAAAGGTCAGTTTTAAGGAAAGTAAACCTTTTTTCAATCTTAGAGAGTTATTGTTCTCGAATCTGAGTAATATTAACCAAAACCTAGAAAAAACGGCCGTTTTTAAGGTTTGATCCATTTCCTAAAAAAAAAGATTGAAAAACTGGAGTATTTGGGATAATGCAGATATCTTCAAACTTATCAAATTAAGGTCTCCGATTATAAGAAATATTAAGCAAAAACATGCAAAAACGGCCAGTTTTGAGATTTGATCGATTTCTTAAAAAAGCTTGAAAAACGTCAGTTTTGGGAAAATAAACAGTTTTTTAAACTTAGCAAGGTTTTGTCATTGAATCTAAGTAATATTAACCAAACCTGGAAAAACGGCCGTTTTTAGGCTTGATTCATTTACTCAAAAAGATTGAAAAACGGGAGTTTTTTGGATAATGCAAATTTCTTCAAACTTATCAAATTAAGGTCTCCGATTATAAGTTATATTAAACAAAAACATGGAAAAACATCCAGTTTTGAGATTATATCGATTTCTTAAAAAAAAGCTTAAAAAACGTTAATTTGGGGAAAATAAACCGTTTTTTAAACGTAGCAGGTTATTGCTCTCAAATCTAAGTAATATTAACCAAAACCAAAAAAAACGGCCGGTTTTAAGGTTTGATTAATTTCTTAAAAAAGATTAAAAACGGGATTTTTTTGGATAATGCAAGCATCTTCAAACTTATCAAATTAAGGTCTCCGATTATAAGTAATATTAAGCAAAAACATGCAAAAACGGCCAGTTTTGAGATTCAATTGATTTCTTAAAAAAAGCTTGAAAAACGTTAGTTTTGGGAAAATAAACTTTTTTCAAACTAAGCAAGTTATTGCTCTCGAATGTAAGTAATAGTAACCAAAACCTGGAAAAACAGCCGTTTTTAAGGTTTGATCCATTTCTTAAAAAAGATTGAAAAACGAAAGTTTTTTGGATAATGCAAATATCTTCAACTTTTCAAATTAAGGTCTCCGATTTTAAATAATATTAAGCAAAAACATGCAAAAACGTCCAGTTTTGAGATTCAATTGATTTCTTAAAAAAAGCTTGAAAAACGTTAGTTTTGGGAAAATAAACCGTTTTCAAACTTAGCAAGTTATTGCTCTCGAATCTAAGTAATATTAACCAAAACCTGGAAAAAAATATCGTTTTTTAGGTTTAACTCATTTCCTCAAAAAAATTGTAAAACGGGATTTTTTAGGATAATGCAAATATCTTTAAACTTATCAAATCAAGGTCTCCGATTATAAGTAATATTAAGCAAAAACATGCAAAAACTTCCAGTTTTGAGATTCAATCGATTTCTTAAAAAAAAACTTGAAAAACGTTAGTTTTGGGAAAATAAACTTTTTTCAAACTAAGCAAGTTATTGCTCTCGAATGTAAGTAATAGTAACCAAAACCTGGAAAAACAGCCGTTTTTAAGGTTTGATCCATTTCTTAAAAAAGATTGAAAAACGAAAGTTTTTTGGATAATGCAGATATCTTCAACTTTTCAAATTAAGGTCTCCGATTTTAAATAATATTAAGCAAAAACATGCAAAAACGTCCAGTTTTGAGATTCAATTGATTTCTTAAAAAAAGCTTGAAAAACGTCAGTTTTGAAGAAAATATACCGTTTTTCAAACTTAGCAAGTTATTGCTCTCGAATAGAAGTAATATTAACCAAAACCTGGAAAAACGGCCGTTTTTAGGTTTGATTCATTTACTCAAAAAGATTGAAAAACGGGAGTTTTTTGGATAATGCAAATTTCTTCAAACTTATCAAATTAAGGTCTCCGATTATAAGTTATATTAAACAAAAACATGGAAAAACCTCCAGTTTTGAGATTATATCGATTTCTTAAAAAAAAGCTTAAAAAACGTTAATTTGGGGAAAATAAACCGTTTTTTATACGTAGCAGGTTATTGCTCTCAAATCTAAGTAATATTAACCAAAACCAAAAAAAACGGCCGGTTTTAAGGTTTGATTAATTTCTTAAAAAAGATTAAAAACGGAATTTTTTTGGATAATGCAAGCATCTTCAAACTTATCAAATTAAGGTCTCCGATTATAAGTAATATTAAGCAAAAACATGCAAAAACGGCCAGTTTTGAGATTCAATTGATTTCTTAAAAAAAAGCTTGAAAAACGTTAGTTTTGGGAAAATAAAACGATTTCAAACTTAGCAAGTTATTTTTTCTCGAATCTAGGTAATATTAACAAAAACCGGGAATAACAACCGTTTTTAAGCTTTGATCCATTTCCTAAAAATGATTGAAAAACGGGAGTTCTTTGGATAATGCAAATATCTTCAACTTATCAAATTAAAATCTTCGATTATAAGTAATATTAAGCAAAAACATGCAAAAACGGCCAGTTTTGAGATTCAATCGATTTATAAAAAAAAAGCTTGAAAAACGTTAGTTTTTTGAAAATAAACTTTTTTCAAACTTAGCAGGTTATTGCTCTCGAATGTAAGTAATATTAACCAAAACCTGGAAAAACGGCCGTTTTCAAGGTTTGATCAAATTCCTAAAAAAGATTGAAAAACGAAAGTTTTTTGGATAATGCAGATATCTTCAACTTTTCAAATTAAGGTCTCCGATTATAAGTAATGTTAAGCAAAAACATGGAAAAACGGCTAGTTTTAAGATTTAATCGATTTCTTTATAAAGCATGAAAAACGTCAGTTTTAGGAAAATAAACAGTTTTTCAAACTTGGCAAGGTTTTGCTCTCGAATCTAAGTAATATAACCAAAACCTAGAAAATTAGCCGTTGTTTAGGTTTGAATCATTTTCTCAAAAAGATTGAAAAACGGGAGTTTTTTGGATAATCTAAATATGTTCAAACTTATCAAATTAAGGTCTCCGATTATAAGTAATATCAAGCAAAAAACATGAAAAACGTCAGTTTGGGGAAAATATACCGTTTTTCAAACTTGGCAAGGTTTTGCTCTCGAATGTTATTAATATTGACCAAACCCTGGGAAAACGGCGTTTAAAAGTTTTGATTCATTTCTTAAAAAAGATTGAAAAACGGGAGTTTTTCGATAATCCAAATATCTTCAAACTTATCAAATTAAGGTCTCCGATTATAAGTAATGATAAGCAAAAACATGGAAAAACCTAAAGTTTTAAGATTTGCTAGATTTCTTAAAAAAGCTTTAAAAACGTCAGTGTTGGGAATTAAACCGTTTTTCAAACTTGGCAAGGTTTTGCTCTCGAATCTGAGTAATATTAACCAAAACATGGAAAAACATCCGTTTTTTAAGTTTAACTTATTTCCTCAAAAAGATTGAAAAACGGGAGTTTTTTGGATAAGGCAAATATCTTCAAACTTATCAAATTAAGGTCTCTGATTATAAGTAATATTAAGCAAAAACATGGAAAAACAGCCAGTTTTGAGATTCGATCGATTTCTCAAGAAAAGCTTAAAAAACGTCAGTTTTGAAAAAAATAAACCGTTTTTCAAACTTAGAAAGTTATTGTTCTCGAATCTAGGTAATATTAACCTAGGAAAAAACAGCCGTTTTTAAGGTATGATCCATTTCCTAAAAAAGATTGAAAAACGGAATTTTGGGGATAATGCAGATATCTTCAACTTTTCAAATTAAGGTCTCCGATTTTAAGTAATATTAAGCAAAAACATGCAAAAACGGGCAGTTTTTAGATTTGATCGATTTCTTTAAAAAAGCTCCAAAAACGTTAGTTTTGGGAAAATAAACCGTTTTTCAAACTTAGAAAGTAATTTTTTCTCGAATCTAAGTAATATTAACCCAAACCTAGGAAAAACAGCCGTTTTTATGGTTTAATCCATTTCCTAAAAAGATTGAAAAACGGGGGTTTTTGGATAGTGCAAATATCTTCAACTTATCAAATTAAGGTCTCCGATTATAAGTAATATTAAGCAAAAACATGGAAAAACAGCCAGTTTTGAGATTCGATCGATTTCTTAAAAAAAGTTAAAAAAGGTCAGTTTTGAGGAAAATAAACCTTTTTTCAATCTTAGAAAGTTATTGTTCTCGAATCTGAGTAATATTAACCAAAACCTAGAAAAAACGGCCGTTTTTAAGGTTTGATCCATTTCCTTAAAAAAGAATGAAAAACTGGAATATTTGGGATAATGCAGATATCTTCAAACTTATCAAATTAAGGTCTCCAATTATAAGAAATATTAAGCAAAAACATGCAAAAACGGCCAGTTTTGAGATCTGATCGATTTCTTAAAAAAGCTTGAAGAACGTCAGTTTTGGGAAAATAAACTGTTTTTTAAACTTAGCAAGGTTTTGTCATTGAATCTAAGTAATATTAACCAAAACCTGGAAAAACGGCCGTTTTTAAGGTTTGATCCATTTCCTAAAAAAGATTGAAAAACGGGAGTTTTTTGGATAATGCAAATATCTTCAAACTTATCAAATTAAGGTCTCCGATTATAAGTAATATTAAGCAAAAACATGGAAAAACAGCCAGTGTTGAGATTCGATCGATTTCTCAAAAAAAGATTAAAAAACGTCAGTTTTGGGAAAATAAACCGTTTTTCAAACATAGCAAGGTTTTGTCTTTGAATCTAAGTAATATTAACCAAAACCTGGAAAAACGGCCGTTTTTAAGGTTTGATTCATTTCCTTAAAAAGATTGAAAAACGGGAGTTTTTTAGATAATGCAAATATCTTCAAACTTATCAAATTAAGGTCTCCGATTATAAGTAATATTAAGCAAAAACATGCAAAAACGGGCATTTATAGATTCAATCGATTTCTTAAAAAAGCTTGAAAAACGTTAGTTTTGGAAAATACCGTTTTTCAAACGTTAGTTTTTTGAAAATAAACTTTTTTCAAACTTAGCAGGTTATTGCTCTCGAATGTAAGTAATATTAACCAAAACCTGGAAAAACGGCCGTTTTCAAGGTTTGATCAAATTCCTAAAAAAGATTGAAAAACGAAAGTTTTTTGGATAAGGCAAATATCTTCAAACTTATCAAATTAAGGTCTCCGATTATAAGTAATATTAAGCAAAAACATGGAAAAACAGCCAGTTTTGAGATTCGATCGATTTCTCTTAAAAAGCTTAAAAAACGTCAGTTTTGGGAAAATTAACCGTTTTTCAAACTTAGAAAGTTATTGTTCTCGAATCTAGGTAATATTAACCAAAACCTAGGAAAAACAGCCGTTTTTAAGGTATGATCCATTTCCTAAAAAAGATTGAAAAACGGAATTTTTTGGATAATGCAGATATCTTCAACTTTTCAAATTAAGGTCTCCGATTTTAAGTAATATTAAGCAAAAACATGCAAAAACGGGTAGTTTTTAGATTTGATCGATTTCTTAAAAAAAGCTCCAAAAACGTTAGTTTTGCGAAAATAAACCGTTTTTCCAAACTTAGAAAGTATTTTTTTCTCGAATCTAAGTAATATTAACCCAAACCTAGGAAAATCAGCCGTTTTTATGGTTTAATCCATTTCCTAAAAAGATTGAAAAACGGGAGTTTTTTGGATAGTGCAAATATCTTAAAACTTATCAAATTAAGGTCTCCGATTATAAGTAATATTAAGCAAAAACATGCAAAAACGGCCAGTTTTGAGATTCGATCGATTTCTTAAAAAAAGCTTGAAAAACGTCAGTTTGCGGAAAATAAACCGTTTTTCAAACTTAGAAAGTTATTGTTCTCGAATCTAACTAATATTAACCAAAACCTAGGAAAAACAGAAGTTTTTAAAGTTTGATCTATTTCTTAAAAAAGATTGAAAAACGGGAGTTTTTTGGATAATGCAGATATCTTCAACTTATCAAATTAAGGTCTCCGATTGTAAGTGATATTAACCAAAAACATGGAAAAACAGCCAGTTTTGAGATTCGATCGATTTCTTAAAAAAAGCTTAAAAAAGGTCAGTTTTGAGGAAAATAAACCTTTTTTCAATCTTAGAAAGTTATTGTTCTCGAATCTGAGTAATATTAACCAAAACATAGAAAAAACGGCCGTTTTTAAGGTTTGATCCATTTCCTTAAAAAAGATTGAAAAACTGGAGTATTTGGGATAATGTAGATATCTTCAAACTTATCAAATTAAGGTCTCCAATTATAAGAAATATTAAGCAAAAACATGCAAAAACGGCCAGTTTTGAGATCTGATCGATTTCTTAAAAAAGCTTGAAGAACGTCAGTTTTAGGAAAATAAACTGTTTTTTAAACTTAGCAAGGTTTTGTCATTGAATCTAAGTAATATTAACCAAAACCTGGAAAAACGGCCGTTTTTAAGGTTTGATCCATTTCCTAAAAAAGATTGAAAAACGGGAGTTTTTTGGATAATGCAAATATCTTCAAACTTATCAAATTAAGGTCTCCGATTATAAGTAATATTAAGCAAAAACATGGAAAAACAGCCAGTGTTGAGATTCGATCGATTTCTCAAAAAAAGATTAAAAAACGTCAGTTTTGGGAAAATAAACCGTTTTTCAAACATAGCAAGGTTTTGTCTTTGAATCTAAGTAATATTAACCAAAACCTGGAAAAACGGCCGTTTTTAAGGTTTGATTCATTTCCTTAAAAAGATTGAAAAACGGGAGTTTTTTAGATAATGCAAATATCTTCAAACTTATCAAATTAAGGTCTCCGATTATAAGTAATATTAAGCAAAAACATGCAAAAACGGGCATTTTTTAGATTCAATCGATTTCTTAAAAAAGCTTGAAAAACGTTAGTTTTGGAAAATACCGTTTTTCAAACGTTAGTTTTTTGAAAATAAACTTTTTTCAAACTTAGCAGGTTATTGCTCTCGAATGTAAGTAATATTAACCAAAACCTGGAAAAACGGCCGTTTTCAAGGTTTGATCAAATTCCTAAAAAAGATTGAAAAACGAAAGTTTTTTGGATAAGGCAAATATCTTCAAACTTATCAAATTAAGGTCTCCGATTATAAGTAATATTAAGCAAAAACATGGAAAAACAGCCAGTTTTGAGATTCGATCGATTTCTCTTAAAAAGCTTAAAAAACGTCAGTTTTGGGAAAATTAACCGTTTTTCAAACTTAGAAAGTTATTGTTCTCGAATCTAGGTAATATTAACCAAAACCTAGGAAAAACAGCCGTTTTTAAGGTATGATCCATTTCCTAAAAAAGATTGAAAAACGGAATTTTTTGGATAATGCAGATATCTTCAACTTTTCAAATTAAGGTCTCCGATTTTAAGTAATATTAAGCAAAAACATGCAAAAACGGGTAGTTTTTAGATTTGATCGATTTCTTAAAAAAAGCTCCAAAAACGTTAGTTTTGCGAAAATAAACCGTTTTTCCAAACTTAGAAAGTATTTTTTTCTCGAATCTAAGTAATATTAACCCAAACCTAGGAAAATCAGCCGTTTTTATGGTTTAATCCATTTCCTAAAAAGATTGAAAAACGGGAGTTTTTTGGATAGTGCAAATATCTTAAAACTTATCAAATTAAGGTCTCCGATTATAAGTAATATTAAGCAAAAACATGCAAAAACGGCCAGTTTTGAGATTCGATCGATTTCTTAAAAAAAGCTTGAAAAACGTCAGTTTGCGGAAAATAAACCGTTTTTCAAACTTAGAAAGTTATTGTTCTCGAATCTAACTAATATTAACCAAAACCTAGGAAAAACAGAAGTTTTTAAAGTTTGATCTATTTCTTAAAAAAGATTGAAAAACGGGAGTTTTTTGGATAATGCAGATATCTTCAACTTATCAAATTAAGGTCTCCGATTGTAAGTGATATTAACCAAAAACATGAAAAAACAGCCAGTTTTGAGATTCGATCGATTTCTTAAAAAAAGCTTAAAAAAGGTCAGTTTTGAGGAAAATAAACCTTTTTTCAATCTTAGAAAGTTATTGTTCTCGAATCTGAGTAATATTAACCAAAACATAGAAAAAACGGCCGTTTTTAAGGTTTGATCCATTTCCTTAAAAAAGATTGAAAAACTGGAGTATTTGGGATAATGTAGATATCTTCAAACTTATCAAATTAAGGTCTCCAATTATAAGAAATATTAAGCAAAAACATGCAAAAACGGCCAGTTTTGAGATCTGATCGATTTCTTAAAAAAGCTTGAAGAACGTCAGTTTTAGGAAAATAAACTGTTTTTTAAACTTAGCAAGGTTTTGTCATTGAATCTAAGTAATATTAACCAAAACCTGGAAAAACGGCCGTTTTTAAGGTTTGATCCATTTCCTAAAAAAGATTGAAAAACGGGAGTTTTTTTGGATAATGCAAATATCTTCAAACTTATCAAATTAAGGTCTCCGATTATAAGTAATATTAAGCAAAAACATGGAAAAACAGCCAGTGTTGAGATTCGATCGATTTCTCAAAAAAAGATTAAAAAACGTCAGTTTTGGGAAAATAAACCGTTTTTCAAACATAGCAAGGTTTTGTCTTTGAATCTAAGTAATATTAACCAAAACCTGGAAAAACGGCCGTTTTTAAGGTTTGATTCATTTCCTTAAAAAGATTGAAAAACGGGAGTTTTTTAGATAATGCAAATATCTTCAAACTTATCAAATTAAGGTCTCCGATTATAAGTAATATTAAGCAAAAACATGGAAAAACAGCCAGTTATGAGATTCAATCGATTTCTCAAATAAAGCTTAAAAAACGTCAGTTTTGTGAAAATAAACCGTTTTTCAAACTTAGAAAGTTATTGTTCTCGAATATAGGTAATATTAACCAAAACCTTAGAAAAACAGCCGTTTTTAAGGTATGATCCATTTCTTTAAAAAGATTGAAAAAAGTAATTTTTTGGATAATGCAGATATCTTCAACTTTTCAAATTAAGGTCTCCAATTTTAAGTAATATCGAGCAAAAACATGCAAACACGGGCAGTTTTGAGATTCGATCGATTTCTTAAAAAAAGCTCCGAAAACGTTAGTTTTGGAAAAATAAACCGTTTTTCAAACTTAGAGAGTAATTTTTTCTCGAATCTAAGTAATATTAACCCAAACCTAGGAAAAACAGCCGTTTTTATGGTTTAATCCATTTCCTAAAGAAGATTGAAAAACGGGAGTTTTTTGGATAGTGCAAATATCTTAAAACTTATCAAATTAAGGTCTCCAATTATAAGTAATATTAAGCAAAAACATGCAAAAACGGCCAGATTGAGATTCGATCGATTTCTTAAAAAAAGCTTGAAAAACGTCAGTTTTGTGAAAATAAACCGTTTTTCAAACTTAGAAAGTTATTGTTCTCGAATCTAACTAATATTAACCAAAACCTAGGAAAAACAGCCGTTTTTAAAGTTTGATCTATTTCCTAAAAAAGATTGAAAAACGGGAGTTTTTTGGATAATGCAGATATCTTCAACTTATTAAATTAAGGTCTCCGATTATAAGTAATATTAAGCAAAAACATGCAAAAACGGGCATTTTTTAGATTCAATCGATTTCTTAAAAAAGCTTGAAAAACGTTAGTTTTGGAAAATACCGTTTTTCAAACTTAGCAGGTTATTGCTCTCGAATGTTATTAATATTAACCAAACCCTGGAAAAACGGCGTTTTAAAGTTTTGATTCATTTCTTAAAAAAGATTGAAAAACTGGAGTTTTTCGATAATCCAAATATCTTCAAACTTATCAAATTAAGGTCTCCGATTATAAGTAATGATAAGCAAAAACATGTAAAAACCTAAAGTTTTAAGATTTGATAGATTTCTTAAAAAAGCTTTAAAAACGTCAGTGTTGGGAATTAAACCGTTTTTCAAACTTGGCAAGGTTTTGCTCTCGAATCTGAGTAATATTTACCAAAACCTGGAAAAACGGCCGTTTTTTAAGTTTAACTTATTTCCTCAAAAAGATTAAAAAACTGGAGTTTTTTTGGATAAGGCAAATATCTTCAAACTTATCAAATTAAGGTCTCCGATTATAAGTAATATTAAGCAAAAAACATGAAAAACGGCCAGTTTTAAGATTTGATCGATTTCTTAAAAAAGATTGAAAAACGTCAGTTTGGGGAAAATAAACCGTTTTTTAAAATTAGCAAGGTTTTGCTCTCGATTCTGAGTAATATTAACCAAAACCTGGAAAAACGGCCGTTTTTTAGGTTTAACTCATTTCCTCACGAAGATTGAAAAACGGGAGTTTTTCGGATAATGCAAATATCTTCAAACTTATCAAATTAAGGTCTCCGATTATAAGTAATATTAAGCAAAAACATGGAAAAACAGCCAGTTTTGAGATTCGATCGATATCTCCAAAAAAGCTCCAAAAACGTTAGTTTTGGGAAAATAAACCGTTTTTCAAACTTAGAAAGTATTTTTTTCTCGAATCTAAGTAATATTAACCCAAACCTAGGAAAAACAGCCGTTTTTATGGTTTAATCCATTTCCTAAAAAGATTGAAAAACGGGAGTTTTTTGGATAGTGCAAATATCTTAAAACTTATCAAATTAAGGTCTCCGATTATAAGTAATATTAAGCAAAAACATGCAAAAACGGCCAGTTTTGAGATTCGATCGATTTCTTAAAAAAAGCTTGAAAAACGTCAGTTTTCGGAAAATAAACCGTTTTTCAAACTTAGAAAGTTATTGTTCTCGAATCTAACTAATATTAACCAAAACCTAGAAAAAACGGCCGTTTTTAAGGTTTGATCCATTTCCTTAAAAAAGATTGAAAAACTGGAGTATTTGGGATAATGCAGATATCTTCAAACTTATCAAATTAAGGTCTCCAATTATAAGAAATATTAAGCAAAAACATGCAAAAACGGCCAGTTTTGAGATCTGATCGATTTCTTAAAAAAAGCTTGAAGAACGTCAGTTTTGGGAAAATAAACTGTTTTTTAAACTTAGCAAGGTTTTGTCATTGAATCTAAGTAATATTAACCAAAACCTGGAAAAACGGCCGTTTTTAAGGTTTGATCCATTTCCTAAAAAAGATTGAAAAACGGGAGTTTTTTGGATAATGCAAATATCTTCAAACTTATTAAATTAAGGTCTCCGATTATAAGTAATATTAAGCAAAAACATGGAAAAACAGCCAGTGTTGAGATTCGATCGATTTCTCAAAAAAAGATTAAAAAACGTCAGTTTTGGGAAAATAAACCGTTTTTCAAACATAGCAAGGTTTTGTCTTTGAATCTAAGTAATATTAACCAAAACCTGGAAAAACGGCCGTTTTTAAGGTTTGATTCATTTCCTTAAAAAGATTGAAAAACGGGAGTTTTTTAGATAATGCAAATATCTTCAAACTTATCAAATTAAGGTCTCCGATTATAAGTAATATTAAGCAAAAACATGGAAAAACAGCCAGTTATGAGATTCGATCGATTTCTCAAAAAAAGCTTAAAAAACGTCAGTTTTGTGAAAATAAACCGTTTTTCAAACTTAGAAAGTTATTGTTCTCGAATATAGGTAATATTAACCAAAACCTAAGAAAAACAGCCGTTTTTAAGGTATGATCCATTTCTTTAAAAAGATTGAAAAAAGTAATTTTTTGGATAATGCAGATATCTTCAACTTTTCAAATTAAGGTCTCCAATTTTAAGTAATATCGAGCAAAAACATGCAAAAACGGGCAGTTTTGAGATTCGATCGATTTCTTAAAAAAAGCTCCGAAAACGTTAGTTTTGGAAAAATAAACCGTTTTTCAAACTTAGAGAGTAATTTTTTCTCGAATCTAAGTAATATTAACCCAAACCTAGGAAAAACAGCCGTTTTTATGGTTTAATCCATTTCCTAAAAAAGATTGAAAAACGGGAGTTTTTTGGATAGTGCAAATATCTTAAAACTTATCAAATTAAGGTCTCCGATTATAAGTAATATTAAGCAAAAACATGCAAAAACGGCCAGTTTTGAGATTCGATCGATTTCTTAAATAAACTTGAAAAACGTCAGTTTTGGGAAAATAAACCGTTTTTCAATCTTAGAAAGTTATTGTTCTCGAATCTAACTAATATTAACCAAAACCTAGGAAAAACAGCCGTTTTTTAAGTTTGATCTATTTCCTAAAAAAGATTGAAAAACGGGAGTTTTTTGGATAATGCAGATATCTTCAAATAATCAAATTAAGGTCTCCGATTATAAGTAATATTAAGCAAAAACATGCAAAAACGGGCAGTTTTTAGATTCGATCGATTTCTTAAAAAAGCTTGAAAAACGTTAGTTTTGGAAAAATAAACCGTTTTTCAAACTTAGCAAGTTATTGCTCTGGAATGTTATTAATATTAACCAAAACCTGGAAAAACGGCGTTTTAAAGTTTTGATTCATTTCTTAAAAAAGATTGAAAAACGGGAGTTTTTCGATAATCCAAATATCTTCAAACTTATCAAATTAAGGTCTCCGATTATAAGTAATATTAAGCAAAAAACATGAAAAACGGCCAGTTTTAAGATTTGATCGATTTCTTCAAAAAGATTGAAAAACGTCAGTTTGGGGAAAATAAACCGTTTTTTAAACTTAGCAAGGTTTTGCTCTCGATTCTGAGTAATATTAACCAAAACCTGGAAAAACGGCCGTTTTTTAGGTTTAACTCATTTCCTCACAAAGATTGAAAAACGGGAGTTTTTCGGATAATGCAAATATCTTCAAACTTATCAAATTAAGGTCTCCGATTATAAGTAATATTAAGCAAAAACATGGAAAAACAGCCAGTTTTGAGATTCGATCGATATCTCCAAAAAAGCTCCAAAAACGTTAGTTTTGGGAAAATAAACCGTTTTTCAAACTTAGAAAGTATTTTTTTCTCGAATCTAAGTAATATTAACCCAAACCTAGGAAAAACAGCCGTTTTTATGGTTTAATCCATTTCCTAAAAAGACTGAAAAACGGGAGTTTTTTGGATAGTGCAAATATCTTAAAACTTATCAAATTAAGGTCTCCGATTATAAGTAATATTAAGCAAAAACATGCAAAAACGGCCAGTTTTGAGATTCGATCGATTTCTTAAAAAAAGCTTAAAAAACGTCAGTTTTGGGAAAATAAACTGTTTTTTAAACTTAGCAAGGTTTTGTCATTGAATCTAAGTAATATTAACCAAAACCTGGAAAAACGGCAGTTTTTAAGGTTTGATCCATTTCCTAAAAAAGATTGAAAAACGGGAGTTTTTTGGATAATGCAAATATCTTCAAACTTATCAAATTAAGGTCTCCGATTATAAGTAATATTAAGCAAAAACATGGAAAAACAGCCAGTGTTGAGATTCGATCGATTTCTCAAAAAAAGATTAAAAAACGTCAGTTTTGGGAAAATAAACCGTTTTTCAAACATAGCAAGGTTTTGTCTTTGAATCTAAGTAATATTAACCAAAACCTGGAAAAACGGCCGTTTTTGAGGTTTGATTCATTTCCTTAAAAAGATTGAAAAACGGGAGTTTTTTGGATAATGCAAATATCTTCAAACTTATCAAATTAAGGTCTCCGATTATAAGTAATATTAAGCAAAAACATGGAAAAACAGCCAGTTATGAGATTCGATCGATTTCTCAAAAAAAGCTTAAAAAAGGTCAATTTTGTGAAAATAAACCGTTTTTCAAACTTAGAAAGTTATTGTTCTCGAATATAGGTAATATTAACCAAAACCTAAGAAAAACAGCCGTTTTTAAGGTATGATCCATTTCCTAAAAAAGATTGAAAAACGGAATTTTCTGGATAATGCAGATATCTTCAACTTTTCAAATTAAGGTCTCCAATTTTAAGTAATATTAAGCAAAAACATGCAAAAACGGGCAGTTTTGAGATTCGATCGATTTCTAAAAAAAAACTCCGAAAACGTTAGTTTTGGAAAAATAAACCGTTTTTCAAACTTAGAGAGTAATTTTTTCTCGAATCTAAGTAATATTAACCCAAACCCAGGAAAAACAGCCGTTTTTATGGTTTAATCCATTTCCCAAAAAAGATTGAAAAACGGGAGTTTTTTGGATAGTGCAAATATCTTAAAACCTATCAAATTAAGGTCTCCGATTATAAGTAATATTATGCAAAAACGGCCAGTTTTGAGATTCGATCGATTTCTTAAAAAAAGCTTGAAAAACGTCAGTTTTCGGAAAATAAACCGTTTTTCAAACTTAGAAAGTTATTGTTCTCGAATCTAACTAATATTAACCAAAACCTAGGAAAAACAGCCGTTTTTAAAGTTTGATCTATTTCCTAAAATGATTGATAAACGGGAGTTTTTTGGATAATGCAGATATCTTCAACTTATCAAATTAAGGTCCATGATTATAAGTAATATTAAGCAAAAACATGCACAAAACGGCCAGTATTGAGATTTAATCTATTTCTTAAAAAAAATGCTTGAAAAACGTTAGTTTTGGTTAAATATACCGTTTTCAAACTTAGCAAGTTATTGCTCTCGAATGAAATTAATATTAACAAAAACCGGGAAAAACAGCCGTTTTTAAGGTTTGATCCATTTCCTAAAAATGATTGAAAAACGGGAGTTCTTTGGATAATGCAAATATCTTCAACTTATCAAATTAAAATCTTCGATTATAAATAATGTTAAGCAAAAACATGGAAAAACGGCCAGTTTTAAGATTTGATCGATTTCTTAAAAGAGCTTGAAAAACATCAGTGTTGGAAAAATGAACCGTTTTTTTAAACTTGGCAAGGTTTTGCTCTCGTATCTAAGTAATATTAAACAAAACCTGGAAAAACAGATCGTTTTTTAAGTTTAACTCATTTCCTCAAAAAGATTGAAAAACGGGATTTTTTTGGATAATGCAAATATCTTCAAACTTATCAAATTAAGGTCTCCGATTATAAGTAATATTAAGCAAAAACATGCAAAAACGGCCAGTTTTGAGATTCAATCGATTTCTTAAAAAAAAGCTTGAAAAACGTTAGTTTTGGGAAAATAAACTTTTTTCAAACTTAGCAGGTTATTGCTCTCGAATGTAAGTAATATTAACCAAAACCTGGAAAAACGGCCGTTTTCAAGGTTTGATCAAATTCCTAAAAAAGATTGAAAAACGAAAGTTTTTTGGATAATGCAGATATCTTCAACTTTTCAAATTAAGGTCTCCGATTTTAAGTAATGTTAAGCAAAAACATGGAAAAACGGCTAGTTTTAAGATTTAATCGATTTCTTTAAAAAGCATGAAAAACGTTAGTTTTAGGAAAATAAACAGTTTTTCAAACTTGGCAAGGTTTTGCTCTCGAATCTAAGTAATATAACCAAAACCTAGAAAATTAGCCGTTGTTTAGGTTTGAATCATTTTCTCAAAAAGATTGAAAAACGGGAGTTTTTTGGATAATCCAAATATGTTCAAACTTATCAAATTAAGGTCTCCGATTATAAGTAATATTAAGCAAAAAACATGAAAAACGTCAGTTTGGGGAAAATATACTGTTTTTCAAACTTGGCAAGGTTTTGCTCTCGAATCTGAGTAATATTTACCAAAACCTGGAAAAACGGCCGTTTTTTAAGTTTAACTCATTTCCTCAAAAAGATTGGAAAACGGGAGTTTTTTGGATATTGCAAATATCTTCAAACTTATCAAATTAAGGTCTCCGATTATAAGTAATATTAAGCAAAAACATGAAAAAACAGCCAGTTATGAGATTCGATCGATTTCTCAAAAAAAGCTTAAAAAACGTCAGTTTTGGGAAAATAAACCGTTTTTCAAACTTAGAAAGTTATTGTTCTCGAATATAGGTAATATTAACCAAAACCTAAGAAAAACAGCCGTTTTTAAGGTATGATCCATTTCCTAAAAAAGATTGAAAACCGGAATTTTTTGGATAATGCAGATATCTTCAACTTTTCAAATTAAGGTCACCAATTTTAAGTAATATTAAGCAAAAACATGCAAAAACGGGCAGTTTTGAGATTCGATCGATTTCTTAAAAAAAGCTCCGAAAACGTTAGTTTTGGAAAAATAAACCGTTTTTCAAACTTAGAGAGTAATTTTTCTCGAATCTAAGTAATATTAACCCAAACCTAGGAAAAACAGCCGTTTTTATGGTTTAATCCATTTCCTAAAAAAGATTGAAAAACGGGAGTTTTTTGGATAGTGCAAATATCTTAAAACTTATCAAATTAAGGTCTCCGATTATAAGTAATATTAAGCAAAAACATGCAAAAACGGCCAGTTTTGAGATTCGATCGATTTCTTAAAAAAAGCTTGAAAAACGTCAGTTTTCGGAAAATAAACCGTTTTTCAAACTTAGAAAGTTATTGTTCTCGAATCTAACTAATATTAACCAAAACCTAGGAAAAACAGCCGTTTTTAAAGTTTGATCTATTTCCTAAAAAAGATTGAAAAACGGGAGTTTTTTGGATAATGCAGATATCTTCAACTTATCAAATTAAGGTCTCCGATTATAAGTAATATTAAGCAAAAACATGCAAAAACGGGCATTTTTTAGATTCAATCGATTTCTTAAAAAAGCTTGAAAAACGTTAGTTTTGGAAAATACCGTTTTTTAAACTTAGCAAGATATTGCTCTCGAATGTTATTAATATTAACTAAACCCTGGGAAAACGGCGTTTTAAAGTTTTGATTCATTTCTTAAAAAAGATTGAAAAACGGGAGTTTTTCGATAATCCAAATATCTTCAAACTTATCAAATTAAGGTCTCCGATTATAAGTAATGATAAGCAAAAACATGGAAAAACCTAAAGTTTTAAGATTTGATAGATTTCTTAAAAAAGCTTTAAAAACGTCAGTGTTGGGAATTAAACCGTTTTTCAAACTTGGCAAAGTTTTGCTCTCGAATCTGAGTAATATTAACCAAAACCTGGAAATACGGCCGTTTTTTAAGTTTAACTTATTTCCTCAAAAAGATTAAAAAACGGGAGTTTTTTGGATAAGGCAAATATCTTCAAACTTATCAAATTAAGGTCTCCGATTATAAGTAATATTAAGCAAAAACATAGAAAAACAGCCAGTTTTGAGATTCGATCGATATCTCAAAAAAAGCTTAAAAAACGACAGTTTTGGAAAAAAATAAACCGTTTTTCAAACTTAGAAAGTTATTGTTCTCGAATCTAGGTAATATTAACCAAAACCTAGGAAAAACAGCCGTTTTTAAGGTATGATCCATTTCTTTAAAAAGATTGAAAAACGTAATTTTTTGGATAATGCAGATATCTTCAACTTTTCAAATTATGGTCTCCGATTTTAAGTAATATTAAGCAAAAACATGCAAAAACGGGCAGTTTTTAGATTTGATCGATTTCTTAAAAAAGATTGAAAAACGTCAGTTTGGGGAAAATAAACCGTTTTTTAAACTTAGCAAGGTTTTGCTCTCGATTCTGAGTAATATTAACCAAAACCTGGAAAAACGGCCGTTTTTTAGGTTTAACTCATTTCCTCACAAAGATTGAAAAACGGGAGTTTTTCGGATAATGCAAATATCTTCAAACTTATCAAATTAAGGTCTCCGATTATAAGTAATATTAAGCAAAAACATGGAAAAACAGCCAGTTTTGAGATTCGATCGATATCTCAAAAAAAGCTAAAAAACGACAGTTTTGGAAAAAAATAAACCGTTTTTCAAACTTAGAAAGTTATTGTTCTCGAATCTAGGTAATATTAACCAAAACCTAGGAAAAACAGCCGTTTTTAAGGTATGATCCATTTCTTTAAAAAGATTGAAAAACGTAATTTTTTGGATAATGCAGATATCTTCAACTTTTCAAATTAAGGTCTCCGATTTTAAGTAATATTAAGCAAAAACATGCAAAAACGGGCAGTTTTTAGATTTGATCGATTTCTTAAAAAAGATTGAAAAACGTCAGTTTTGGGAAAATAAACCGTTTTTTAAACTTAGCAAGGTTTTGCTCTTGAATCTAAGTAATTTTAACCGAAACGTGAAAAACGGCCTTTTTTAAGGTTTGATCCATTTCCTAAAAAAGGTTGAAAGACGGGAGTTTTTTGGATAATGCAAATATCTTAAAACTTATCAAATTAAGGTCTCCGATTATAAGTAATATTAAGCAAAAACATGCAAAAACGGCCAGTTTTGAGATTCGATCGATTTCTTAAAAAAAACTTGAAAAACGTCAGTTTTGGGAAAATAAACCGTTTTTCAAACTTAGAAAGTTATTGTTCTCGAATCTAGGTAATATTAACCAAAACCTAGGAAAAACAGCCGTTTTTAAAGGTTGATCCATTTTCTAAAAAAGATTGAAAAACGGGAGTTTTTTGGCATAATGCAGTTATCTTTAACTTATCAAATTAAGGTCCATGATTATAAGTAATATTAAGCAAAAACATGCACAAAACGGCCAGTATTGAGATTTAATCGATTTCTTAAAAAAAAGCTTGAAAAACGTTAGTTTTGGTTAAATAAACCGTTTTCAAACTTAGCAAGTTATTGCTCTCGAATGTAATTAATATTAACAAAAACCGGGAAAAACAGCCGTTTTTAAGGTTTGATCCATTTCCTAAAAATGATTGAAAAACGGGAGTTCTTTGGATAATGCAAATATCTTCAACTTATCAAATTAAAATCTTCGATTATAAGTAATGTTAAGCAAAAACATGGAAAAACGGCCAGTTTTAAGATTTGATCGATTTCTTAAAAGAGCTTGAAAAACGTCAGTGTTGGGAAAATAAACCGTTTTTCAAACTTGGCAAGGTTTTGCTCTCGAATCTAACTAATATTAACCAAAACCTGGAAAAACGGCCCGTTCTTTAGGTTAAACTCATTTCCTCAAAAAGATTGAAAAACGGGATTTTTTTGGATAATGCAAATATCTTCAACTTATCAAATTAAGGTCTCCGATTATAAGAAATTTAAGCAAAAGCATGGAAAAACATCCAGATTTGAGATTCGATCGATTTCTTAAAAAAAGCTTGAAAAACGTAAGTTTTGAGGAAAAAAAAACATTTTTCAAACTAAGAAAGTTATTGTTCCCGAATCTGAGTAATATTAACCAAAACCTAGAAAAAACGGCCGTTTTTAAGGTTTGATCCATTTTCTAAAAAAAGATTGAAGAACTGGAGTATTGGGGATAATGCAAATATCTTCAAACTTATCAAATTAAGGTCTTCGATTATAATTAATATTAAGCAAAAACATGGAAAAACATCCAGTTTTGAGATTCGATCGATTTCTTAAAAAAAGCTTAAAAAAAGTCAGTTTTGAGGAAAATAAACCGTTTTTCAAACTTAGAAAGTTATTGTTCTCGAATCTGAGTAATATTAACCAAAACCTAGAAAAAACGGCCGTTTTTAAGGTTTGATCCATTTCCTTTAAAAAGTTCAAAAAACGCGAGTTTTTTGTAAAATCAAAATATCTTCAAACTTATCAAATTAAGGTCTCCGATTATAATTAATATTAAGCAAAAACATGCAAAAACGGGCAGTTTTTAGATTCGATCGATTTATTAAAAAAGCTTGAAAAACGTTAGTTTTGGAAAAATAAACCGTTTTCAAACTTAGCAAGTTATTGCTCTTAAATGTTATTAATATTAACAAAAACCTGGAAAAACGCCCTTTTTTAAGGTTTGATCCATTTCCTGAAAAAGATTGAAAAACGGCAGTTTTTTGAATAATGCAGATATTTTCAAACTTATCAAATTAAGGTCTCCGATTATAATTAATATTAAGCAAAAACATGGAAAAACAGCTAGTTTTGAGATTCGATCGATTTCTTAAAAAAAGATCTAAAAACGTCAGTTTTAAGGAAAATAAACCGTTTTTCAAACTTAGAAAGTTATTGTTCTTGAATCTGAGTAATATTATCCAAAACCTAAAAAAAACGGTTGTTTTTAAGGTTTGATCCATTTCCTAAAAAAAGATGGAAAAACTGGGGTATTTGGGATAATGCAGATATCTTCAAACTTATCAAATTAAGGTCTCCGATTATAAGAAATTTAAGCAAATCATGCAAAAACGGCCAGTTTTGAGATTTGATCGATTTCTTAAAAAAGCTTGAAAAACGTCAGTTTTGGGAAAATAAACTATTTTTTGAACTTAGCAAGGTTTTGTCTTTGAATCTAAGTAATATTAACCAAAACCTGGAAAAACGGCCGTTTTTAAGGTTTGATTTATTTCCTCAAAAAGTTTGAAAAACGGGAGTTTTTGGATAATGCAAATTTCTTCAAACTTATCAAATTAAGGTCTCCGATTATAAGTAATATTGAGCAAAAACATGGAAATCAGCCAGTTTTGAGATTCGATCGATTTCTTAAAAAAAAAGCTTGAAAAATGTTAGTTTTGGGAAAATAAACCGTTTTCAAACTTAGCAAGTTATTGCTCTCGAATGTAAGTAATATTAACCAAAACCTGGAAAAACGGCCGTTTTTAAGGTTTGATCAATTTCCTAAAAAAGATTGAAAAACGGGAGTTTTTTGGATGATGCAAATATCTTCAAACTTATCCAATTAAGTTCTCCGATTATAAGTAATATTAGGCGAAAACATGCAAAAACGGCCAGTTTTGAGATCCCAACGATCTCTTATAAAAAGCTTGAAATACCTCAGTTTTGTGAAAATAAACCGTTTTTAAAACATAGCAGGTTTTTGCTCTCGAATCTGAGGTAATATTAACCAGAACCTGGAAAACGGCCGTTTTTAAGGTTTGATCCATTTCCTAAAAAAGATTGAAAAACGGGGCTTTTTTGTATGATGCAAATATCTTTAAACATAACAAATTAAAGGCTCCGAGTATATGTAATATTAGGCAAAAACATGCAAAAACGGCCAGTTTTGAGATTCGATCGATTTCTTATAAAAAGCTTGAAAAACATCAGTTTTGTGAAAATAAACCGTTTTTTAAACATAGCAGGTTTTTGCTCTCGAATCTAAGTAATATTAACCAAAACCTGGAAAAACGACCGTTTTTAAGGTTTGATTCATTTCCTCAAAAAGATTGAAAAACGGGAGATTTTGGATAATGCAAATATCTTCAAACTTATCAAATTAAGGTCTTCGATTATAATTAATATTAAGCAAAAACATGGAAAAACATCCAGTTTTGAGATTCGATCGATTTCTTAAAAAAAGCTTAAAAAACGTCAGTTTTGAGGAAAATAAACCGTTTTTCAAACTTAGAAAGTTATTGTTCTCGAATCTGAGTAATATTAACCAAAACCTAGAAAAAACGGCCGTTTTTAAGGTTTGATCCATTTCCTAAAATAAGATTGAAAAACTGGAGTATTCGGGGTAATGCAGATATCTTTAAACTTATCTATTAAGGTCTCCGATTATAAGAAATATTAAGCAAAAACATGCAAAAACGGCCATTTTGAAGATTCGATCGATTTCTTTAAAAAAGCTTGAAAAACGTCATTTTGGGGAAAAATATCCGTTTTTTAAACTTCGCAAGGTTTTGCCCTTGAATCTAAGTAATACTTACCAAAATCTTGAAAAACAGCCGTTTTTAAGGTTTAATTCATTTCCTCAAAAAGATTGAAAAACGGGAGATTTGGGATAATGTAAATATCTTCAAACTTATCAAATTAAGGTCTCCAAATATAATTAATATTAAGCAAAAACATGGAAAAACAGCCAGTTTTGAGATTCGATCGATTTCTTAAAAAAAGCTTAAAAAACGTCAGTTTTCAGGAAAATAAACCGTTTTTCAAACTTAGAAAGTTATTGTTCTCGAATCTAACTAATATTAACAAAAACCTAGAAAAAACGGCCGTTTTCAAGGTTTGATCCATTTCCTAAAAAAAGATTGAAAAACTGGAGTATTTGGGATAATGCAGATATCTTTAAACTTATCAAATTAAGGTCTCCGATTATAAGAAATATTAAGCAAAAACATGCAAAAACGGCCAGTTTTGAGATTTAATCGATTTAAAAAAAAAGCTTGAAAAACGTTAGTTTTAGGAAAATAAACCGTTTTACAAACTTAGCAAGGTTTTGTCTTTTAATCTAAGTAATATTAACTAAAACCTGGAAAAATGGCCGTTTTTAAGGTTTGATTCATTTCCTTAAAAAGATTGAAATACGGGAGTTTTTTGGATAATGCAAATATATTCAAACTTATCAAATTAAGGTCTCCGATTATAAGTAATATTAAGCAAAAAACATGAAAAACGGCCAGTTCAAAGATTTGATCGATTTCTTAAAACAGCTTGAAAAACAAATTAAGGTCTCTGATTATAAGTAATATTAAGCAAAAACATGGAAAAACTGCAAGGTTTGAGGTTCCATCGAATTTCTAAAAACAGCTTGAAAAACGTCAGTTTTGGGAAAATATACCGTTTTTTCAAACTTAGCAAGTTATTGCTCTCGAAGGTAAGTAATATTAACCAAAACCTGAAAAAACGGCCGTTTTTAAGGTTTGATCCATTTCCTTTAAAAAGTTCAAAAAACGCGAGTTTTTTGGATAATGCAAATATCTTCAAACGTATTAAATCAAGGTCTCCGATTATAAGTAATATTAAGCAAAAACATGGGAAAGCGCTTGTTTTGAGATTCGATCGATTTTTTCTAAAAAAGCTTGAAAAACATTAGTTTTGGGAAAATAAACTGTTTTCAAATTTAGCAAGTTATTGCTCTAAAAATCTAAGTAATATTAACGGGAGTTTTTTGGATAATGCAAATATCTTCAAACCTATCCAATTAAGGGCTCCGATTATAAGTGATATTAGGCAAAAACATGGACAAACGGCCAGTTTTGAGATTCGATCGATTTCTTAAAAAAAGCTTGAAAAACGTCGGTTTTGGGAAAATAAACCGTTTAACATACTTAGCAAGTTATTGCTCTCGAATTTGAGTAATATTTACCGAAACCTGGAATTTGCCGTTTTTAATGTTTGATCCATTTCCTAAAAAAGATTAAAAAACGGGAGTTTTTTGGATAATGCAAATATCTTCAAATGTATCAAATTAAGCTCTCCGATTATAAGTAATATTAAGCAAAAACATGGAAAAACAGCCAGTTTTGAGATTCAATCGATTTCTTAAAAAAAGCTTGAAAAACGTCAGTTTTGGGGAAAAAAAACTGATTTTCAAACTTAGCAAGTTGTTGCTCTTGAATGAAATTAATATTAACCAAAACAGGGAAAAACGGCCGTTTTTAGGGTTTGATTCATTTCCTAAAAAAGATTGAAATACGGGAGTTTTTTGGATAATGCAAATATATTCAAACTTATCAAATTAAGGTCTCCGATTATAAGTAATATTAAGCAAAAAACATGAAAAACGGCCAGTTCAAAGATTTGATCGATTTCTTAAAACAACTTGAAAAACAAATTAAGGTCTCTGATTATAAGTAATATTAAGCAAAAACATGGAAAAACTGCAAGGTTTGAGGTTCCATCGAATTTCTAAAAACAGCTTGAAAAACGTCAGTTTTGGGAAAATATACCGTTTTTTCAAACTTAGCAAGTTATTGCTCTCGAAGGTAAGTAATATTAACCAAAACCTGAAAAAACGGCCGTTTTTAAGGTTTGATCCATTTCCTTTAAAAAGTTCAAAAAACGCGAGTTTTTTGGATAATGCAAATATCTTCAAACGTATTAAATCAAGGTCTCCGATTATAAGTAATATTAAGCAAAAACATGGGAAAGCGCTTGTTTTGAGATTCGATCGATTTTTTCTAAAAAAGCTTGAAAAACATTAGTTTTGGGAAAATAAACTGTTTTCAAATTTAGCAAGTTATTGCTCTAAAAATCTAAGTAATATTAACGGGAGTTTTTTGGATAATGCAAATATCTTCAAACCTATCCAATTAAGGGCTCCGATTATAAGTGATATTAGGCAAAAACATGGACAAACGGCCAGTTTTGAGATTCGATCGATTTCTTAAAAAAAGCTTGAAAAACGTCGGTTTTGGGAAAATAAACCGTTTAACATACTTAGCAAGTTATTGCTCTCGAATTTGAGTAATATTTACCGAAACCTGGAATTTGCCGTTTTTAATGTTTGATCCATTTCCTAAAAAAGATTAAAAAACGGAGTTTTTTGAATAATGCAAATATCTTCAAATGTATCAAATTAAGCTCTCCGATTATAAGTAATATTAAGCAAAAACATGGAAAAACAGCCAGTTTTGAGATTCAATCGATTTCTTAAAAAAAGCTTGAAAAACGTCAGTTTTGGGGAAAAAAAACTGATTTTCAAACTTAGCAAGTTATTGCTCTTGAATGAAATTAATATTAACCAAAACAGGGAAAAACGGCCGTTTTTAGGGTTTGATTCATTTCCTAAAAAAGATTGAAAAACGGGAGTTTTTTGGATAATGCAAATATCTTCAAACGTATCAAATCAAGGTCTCAGATTATAAGTAATATTAAGCAAAAACATGGAAAAAGGCCAGTTTTGAGATTCGATCGGTTTATTTTCCCAAAACTGACGTTTTTTAAGCTTTTTTAAAGAAATCGATCGAACCTCAAAACTGACCGTATTTCCATATTTTGGATTAATATTACTTATAATCGGAGACCTTAATTTGTTTAATTTGAACATATGTGCATTATCCAAAAAAACTCCAGTTTTTCAATCTTTTTTAGGAAATGATTCAAACCTTAAAACGGCCGTTTGTCCAGGTTTTGGTTAATATTACTTAGATTCGCGAAGAATAACTTGTTAAGTTTAAAAAACGGTTTATTTTCCCAAAACTGACGTTTTTCAAGCTTTTTTTAAGAAATTGACCGAATCTCAAAACTGGCCGTTTTTCCATGTTTTGGCATAATACTACTTATAATCGGAGACCCTTATTTGATAAGTTTAAACATATGTGAATTATCCAAAAAACTCTTTTTTAGGAAATGGATCAAACCTTCAAAACGGCTGTTTTTCCAGGTTTCGGTTAATATTACTTAGATTCGAGAGCAATAACTTGCTAATTTTAAAAAACGCTTTATTTTTCTAAAACACACGTTTTTTAAGCTTTTTTAAAGAAATCGATCGAACCTCAAAACTGGCCGTTTTTAAAAGTTTTGGATTAATATTACTTATAATCGAAGACCTTAATTTGATAAGTTTAAACATATGTGAATTATCCAAAAAACTCCCGTTTTTCAATCTCTTAGGAAATGGATCAAACCTTAAAAACGGCCGTTAATCCAGGTTTCGCTTAATATTACTTAGATTCGAGAGCAGTAACTTGCTAAGTTTGAAAAAACGGTATATTTTCCCAAAACTGACTTTTTTCACGCTGTTTTTAGAAATTCGATGGAACCTCAAACCTTGCAGTTTTTCCATGTTTTTGCTTAATATTACTTATAATCAGAGACCTTAATTTGTTAAGCTCGGACATATGTGAATTATCAAAAAAACTCCCGTTTTTCAATCTTTTTTAGGAAATGAATTAAACCTTAAAAACGGCCGTTTTTCCAGGTTTTGGTTAATATTACTTAGATTCGAGAGAAATAACTTGCTTAGTTTGAAAAACGGTTTATTTTCCCCAAACTGACGTTTTTCAAGCTTTTTTAAAAAAATCGATAGAACCTCAAAACTGTCCGTTTTTCCATGTTGTGGATTAATATTACTTATACTCGGAGAACTTAATTTGATAAGTTGAAGAAATTTGCATTATCCAATCTTTTTTAGGAAACTGATCAAACCTTAAAAACGGCAGTTTTTCCAGGTTTTGGTTTATATTATATAGATTCGAGAGCAATAACTTGCTAAGTATGAAAAACGGTTTAATTTTCCAAAACTGACGTTTTTCAAGCTTTTTTTTAGGAAATCGATCGAAGCTCAAAACTAACCGTTTTTTCATGTTTTGGCTTATATTACTTATTTTCGCAGACCTTAATTTGTTGAGTTCAAACATATGTGAATTATCCAAAAAACTCGCGTTTTCCAATCTTTTTAGGAAATGGATCAAACATTAACAACGGTCGTTTTTTTAGGTTTTGGTTAATATTACTTAGATTTGAGAGCAATAAGTGTTAAGTTTGAAAAATGGTTTATTTTCCCAAAACTGACGTTTTTCAAGCTTTTTTCAAGAAATTGATCGAATCTCCAAACTGGCCGTTTTTCCATGTTTTGGGTAATATTAATTATAATCGGAGACCTTAATTGGATTGGTTTTAAGATATTTGCATTATCCAAAAAACTCCCGTTTTTCCATTTTTTTTTTTAGAAAATGGACCAAACCTTAAAAACGGCCGTTTTTCCAGGTTTCGGTTCAAATTACTTAGATTCGTGAGCAATAACTTGCTAAGTTTGAAAAAACGGTTAGTCTTCCCAAAACTAACGTTTTTTAAGCTTTTTGTAAGAAATCGATCGAACCTCCAAACTGGCCGTTTTCCCACGTTTTGGCTTTATATTGCCTTTAATCGAATACCTTAATTTGATAAGTTTAAACCTCGGTGAATTATCCAAAAAACTCCCGTTTTTCAATCTTTTTAGGAAATGGATCAAACCTTAAAAACGGCCGCTTTAACAGGTTTCGGTTAATATTACTTAGATTCGAGAGCACTAACATGCTAAGTTTGAAAAAACGGTTTATTTTCCCAAAACTGACGTTTTTCAAACATTTTTTAGAAAATCGATCGAACCTCAAACCTGGCCGTTCTTCGATGTTTTATCTTAATATTACTTATAATCGCAGACCTTAATTTGATAAGTTTAAACATATGTGAATTATTAAAAAAACTCGCGTTTTTCAATCTTTTTTAGGAAATGAATCAAACCCTAAAAACGGACGTTCTTCTAGGTTTTGGTTAATATTACTTAGATTCGACAGCAATAACTTGCAAAGTTTGAAAAACGGTTTATTTTTCCAAAACTTACGTTTTTTAAGCTTTTTTTAGGAAATCGATCGAACCTCAAAACTGGCCGTTTTTCGATGTTTTAGCTTAATATTACTTATAATCGGAGACCTTAATTTGATAAGTTTAAATATATGTGAATTATCCCCATAACTCCCGTTTTTCAATCTTTTTAAGGAAATGGATCGAACCTTAAATTCGGCGGTTTTTTCAGGTTTTGTTTAATATTACTTGGATTTGAGAGCAATAACTTGCTCAGTTTGAAAAACGGTATATTTTCCCACAACTGACGTTTTTCAAGCTTTTTTAAAGAAATCGTTTGAACCTCAAAACTGGCCGTTTTTCCATGTTGTGGCTTAATATTACTTATACTTGGATACCTTAATTTGATAAGTTTGAAACATATGTGAATTATCCCCAAAACTCCCGTCGGGACATTTTTGGATAATGCACATATGTTTAAACTTATTAAATTAAGGTTTTCGTTTATAAATAATATTAAGCTAAAATATGGAAAAACGGCTTGTGATAAGGTTTAAATGTCTTCCTAAAAGAAACTTGAAAAACGTCCTTTTGGGAAAAAAAACAGATTTTCATACTTAGCAAGTTTTTGCTCTCGATTGTAAGTAATATTAAACTAAAACCTTGAAAAATGGCCTTTTTTAAGGTTTGATCCATTTCCTAAAAAGATTGAAAAACGGGAGTTTTTTGGATAATGCACATATGTTTAAACTTATCAAATAAAGGTTTTCGATTATGAATATTATTAAGCGAAAACATGGAAAAACGGCTTGTTTTAAGGTTTGATCGATCTTCTAAAAAAGCCTTAAAACGGCATTTTGGGGAAAATAAACAGCTTTTCAAACTCGCAAGATATTGCTATCAAATAAAAATAATGTTAACCAAAACCATACTTCTTTAACCGGAGAGGAGGCTTCTTCCTCTCCTACGCCTACGGTTGTAGGGGACTCCCCCTCACCCCCTTCTCTGGAGGTGCTTTCGGGTACCTCCCTATCTCCAGCGGCAGTACCTCCTTTGCTTTCTAAGGGATCTGCCAAGAAAGCCAGCAGGCAGCCCATTGCCGACCGCCCCTCGTGCAAGCGGCTCTGTAGGGCAAACCCCCTTAGGGGGAAGAGGAAAGCCAGGCCCCTTCGGACGCTTCCCCCAAAAGACTTGCTGGCAAGAATACTAAACCTTGCCTATGCTTCCCCACTAAAGACTTATGACGCTGCCAAGGGGACGTGCAATGTCCTGGGAGGGGATGGCCAACTGGAGGCCCCTCCTGTGATAGACATGGTCCTTGAGAAAAACCAGCCTCAGACGGTAGGGCCTTCCTTGGGGGAGAATCCGTGCTTGGCGCTAAGCACCGAACCCGAATCCGCCCCTATGCAAGGTCCTCCTCAAACGGCTGGGGATTCTCGGGCCGTACAAGGAGGGGAGGGATCTCCTTCGGATGATGCCCCTGCGACCACCAGGACCTTCTCCATTTCGGAGAAGGACCTGGCTGAGGCCGGTCCATCTGGCCTGGGGGCTTGTACCGGCGGGGGTGAGAAGCGGGTTCATTCCCCGCCCTCCTCTCCAAAAAAAGAAAAGGACGAAAAAGACCAAAAAGACGAAGAAGACTCGGGGCTCCTCTCCATCCGCGGGGCTACGGGGACGGATGGGTCTGCTGCTACTTTGGCAAGCAACCAAGCCAAGATCGGCACATCCGGCCCCTCTGCCTCCCCGGGTACGGAGCTCCTGACCATGACAAAGATCAAAAGTGCACAGGGCGGAGCCTCGATGACATCGGGGCCCCTCATTCAGAGGTTACCTGGCGTTTTCGAGCCCGCTGGCTTCAAAGGCTTCCTCGTAATTCGCTCTACTGATGGCACCATGTTGTCCAAGGGCAACATGATCCATCAGAGGAGAGGATTAGCTAGTGCAATTGGTAGAGAGCCGAAGGTAACCCGTTTCTCGGACGGGAGCCTTCTGGCGAATGCGGCGAATCCCGCCGAGGCGGCAACGATAAGTGCTCTATGAACACTTCATGGCACCTCGGTGAGTGTCACGCCGCACTCTACCATGAACTTTGTGAAAGGAGTAGTTTATGCGAGAGAACTCGTTGACTACTCCATTGAGGACATCACCCTAGAGCTAGCCGACCATGGGGCAGTAAAGGTCGAACGTGTGATGAGAAAACAGGGAGGGGCCTCGAGACCCACCCCTACACTCTTCGTCACGTTCGACTGTGACAAGCTCCCTGAGTCGGTGCGTGCCGGTTGGTACCGTTACCGCGTGAAGGCATTCGTGCCACTGCCGCGGCGGTGCTATTACTGTCACCGCTTCGGCCATACGAATCGCTCATGTAGACGTGCAAAGTCGGGGTCACCCGAAGTCTGTGTAAATTGCTCCAAGGTCGCACACGATAAGTCCAAATCGTGTGTGGCCAAGTGTGTCAATTGCGGAGAGCCGCACCCTGCTTCTTCGAAGCAATGTGGTGCATATCTCCTTGAGAAAGAAATCCTGGCCGTTCAGGCCCAGGATCGACTCTCATTCCGCGAGGCAAAGGACTTGGTCCTGGCGCGCCCGGCTCTGCCTGGGACGTCATATGCCTCAATAGTTAGAAAGGCACCCTCTGCTGCTGGCCCATCCAGGCCAACGAGCACGGTTGTTTCCGCGCCCATTCGGAGCCCTTCTGCGGGCTCTACCCAACCCGGGCGCTCCATTGGTAAAGCTGGCGGCAAAAAGGGTTCATACCCTGTCCCGGCTAAAACCAGGGCTTCCCCCTCTTTCCCAGCGTGACCGTTTCCCGTAAGGCAAAACGGCCACGCGCCTCCACCGAGTCTAACGACTCGGTGGAGGTCGCTAGGCCATCTTCCGGGGTTCCTAAAGCTATTCCCCGAAAGGAGGACAGCAACAAAGGAGCTTCGGCCCCTTCGCCCATGCCCCGAGGTGGAGCGAGTGGCCCGGAGACGGTGGTTCCTCGAAAAGAGGGCCCCCCCGCCTCCGAACCCGCAACGCCCGCCTAAGGTTTCGAGGCGGAGGGAAGAAAAGACTCGCATGGCGAGCCCAACCTCCCCCAATAAGTCCTCGAAGGCGACAGCGCCTTCACCGCTTTGTCCGGCCAACAGCGCCCGGGGTTCTGCCCCCGGGAAGCGTGCGGCCATTCCCGTGAGGGTCTTCAGTTTGAGGAGGGCCCCCGCGTCTCCTCCGAGGTAGGCCTGGAGGGAATATTCCTTCAAAGGAATAGCCGTGGACTCCGGGCCAACTGGGAGGAGCTGCGGAGGCTCGTCTCATCCCGTTCCCCGTTAGCTATCGTTTTGCAGGAGACCATGCTAGGCCTGCCCGCCCTTCCAGGGTATAAGGGTCTTGCGACCCAACCACCGCGGGATGGCAGGGCTGGGAGATGCGCGTTTTACACCCAGGAGGATGTCTCCGTTCTTCCTTTCTCTTTAGATACCTCCTTTCAGGCAGTGGCTGTGCAGCTGTACCTGGATAGGAGGTATACTCTGATTTCAGCGTACATTCCACCGTCTGCTGACTTCGACGAGGGGGGACTTCCGCCGCGTCGTGGCACGATTGCCGAGGCCCTATCTCTTGCTTGGAGATCTGAACGGCAGGCTTACTCTCTGGGGAGATTACTCCATAAATCCCAGGGGACAAGTCCTTGCCGATCTGATCGAAGAGCTTGAGATGGGTGTCCTAAACGTGGATGAGTTTACGCATCACTGTCCGAGAACCGCTTCATTTTCTTACCTCGACCTATCTTTGTGCTCTTCGGATGCACAGCCTGATTTTGATTGGGAGGTGGTCGATGACCTCCATGGTAGTGATCACTTTCCCATTCAAATATCATTTTCAGGGCAACTGCCGCCTGAGAGACCACCTCGGTGTTGCTTGGCGCGTGCGCGGTGGCCTGCATTTCAGGAAATGACTAAATTCTCTATCTCAGTCGAGGAATTTAGGTCGGTAGATGAGGCCGTTGAGTTCTTCTCCGGCAACCTCATCGCCGTGGGCCTGACTACTATTCCTAGGACGTCTAGGCCGTTTTGCACGCCCACCACTCCCATGGTGGTCGGCCGATTGTGAGACGGCCCTCAAACAGAAGCGTTATGCCTACATGCGCTATAAGCGCCGCCCGAACAATTTCACTGTCGCTGAAAATCGTCGGGCTAGGGCTAGGTTCCGGTATATTTCGAAGCACGCCCGCCACTCTTCTTGGCGGGCATACGTGTCTTCACTTAACGGGAAGACCCCTTTAGCTGAGGTGTGGAAGCGAGTCAAAAGGATTCGAGCAAGTTCTCGCAGGACCCCCCTCCCGTTCTCCAGGAGAATGGGA
This sequence comes from Ceratothoa steindachneri, assembly GCA_963969495.1. Taxonomy (NCBI): domain Eukaryota; kingdom Metazoa; phylum Arthropoda; class Malacostraca; order Isopoda; family Cymothoidae; genus Ceratothoa; species Ceratothoa steindachneri. The sequence goes on from OZ018326.1 coordinate 103,792,670, forward strand.
AAGCAATCTCGGACCCCGCCTCCGTGGCAGAATCCTTAGCAACCGCTTTTTCCGCATTCTCTAGCCGTGATGCTGCTCCGCCAGCATTCAATGCACGCCATGATGTCGCGGAAGGCCGCTGGCTGGACTTTACCTCCAGATGCGGAGAACCCTTCAACGACAAGTTTACTGTAAGCGAGTTGCGTTCCGCTCTCGCTTCGTGCGTGGACACCGCTCATGGTCCGGACGATGTCCCGTACGCCATGCTTCGACACCTATGTGAGCGAGGCATGGCCTTTCTGCTAGATTTGTTCAACAGGATCTGGGTGGAAGGTCTTCTCCCAGACTCCTGGCGAATCGCTACTGTGCTCGCCTTTCGCAAGCCGGGGAGAGATCACTCTACTCCGACCGGTTTCCGCCCAATCTCTCTAACCTCTTGCGTGTGCAAGTTGATGGAGAAATTGGTAAATGTTAGATTAGCCTATTTCCTGGACAGCGGAGGCCATCTGTCTTCTGCACAGTGCAGCTTCTGTAAGTTCCACTCCACGTCCGATGCTCTGCTCCGACTGGAAAATGCCGTCGGCGAGACTTTCCTTCGTAGACAGCACTACGCCACGGTCTTTTTCGATCTGGAGAAGGCCTATGATACCGCATGGCGATACCGTATCATGGAGACTCTCCATACGATAGGGGCGACGGGACACCTCCCAATGTTTATATCTGAATTTTTGCGAGATCGTCGATTCCGCGTACGGGTGGGGGGAGCCCTCTCCGGCCCAAAGGAGCAGGAAGAGGGTGTCCCGCAGGGAAGTGTCCTCAGTGTCACACTCTTTGCCCTGAGCATCAACGGCATCACCTCGGTGCTGCCGGAAGATGTTCTCGCTACGCTCTACGTGAACGACCTTTCGATCTCTTTTGGCGCGGCCCAGATGCCAACTCTGGAGCGTCGACTCCAACAGGCATTGAACCGCGTCTTTCGCTATGCCGAAGCGCACAGGTTTCGGTTTTCTTTGGCCAAGACTAAGGTGGTGCACTTCTGCCGCCATCCACGGCTTCACCCCGACCCAGATTTGTTTCTTAATGGGGTGCGACTGGATGTGGTTGAGTCGCACCGTTTCCTTGGTCTTGTATTCGACCGACGCCTCACCTGGGAGGCTCATATTCGCAGCCTTAGGGTCTCTTGTACCCGCGCCATGGATATTCTCCGTTCCGTCACGTTCAGCGCTTGGGGCGCTGATAGGGCTACTGCCTTACTTTTTTATCGATCCTTTGTTCGCTCGAAGCTCGACTACGGATGCGAATTTTATGCATCCGCAGCCGAGCGTTTATTGCGGAAGGTAGATTTGATCCACCACACCGACCTTCGCCTTGCGACCGGTGCCTTCCGCACTTCCCCCATTGAGAGCCTGTTGGTCGATGCTGGGGAGATGCCACTCGCTCTGCGCCGCGTGCAGTGCATCACTCGCCTGTCCGCGCGAGCCCGGCGCCTCCCTCAGTCACCAACAGGTCTCACTGCATCCGCAGCTGATCTCGATGGTGCCTATGCCGCCGAGAGACGCCAGTCATACCCTAAGCCCTTTGGGTTTAAGGCCAGGAAACTCCTTCGAGAGGTAGATATAGCTCTCAGGCCGGTGGCGCCCCTGGTTCTGCCCAGGACGCCACCCTGGAGGGTACCACATTTGGCTATTTGTTGCCACGCCTCTGCTCCCAAAGCTTGTACTGCGCCGGGAGTATTGCGTTCGACCTTTTTGGAGCACACATCGTGTCACGCTGGTACCGTGCCAGTGTATACGGATGGCTCCAAGTCCCAAGAGGGGGTCGGCTTCCACGCCGTATCTTCTCTGTTTGAAGTCAGCGAGGCTCTACCAGGCGCTGCGTCTGTCTTCACGGCCGAGCTGGTGGCAATACACCACTCGGTACGGGAGATTACGCGACGTGCCCGGTTCGGAGACCGGATTGTGATCTATAGCGACTCACAAAGTGCCCTGAGTACTCTCGGGGCATTGGAATCTCCGCATCCCCTAGTTCGCGAAATCCGTGACGCCACGGTTCGGGTGAGCCGGGCGGATGTCGAGATTATCTTCTGCTGGGTTCCTGGACATGTAGGAATTGCGGGGACTGAGCGTGCCGATGAGGGCGCCAAAGAGTCCACGAGGACTCTGCGACCGGACCAGCGTTTCGCTCTTCCTCACACTGACTACATGGCAGGAATACGGGCAGCTCTTCGGACTGCTTGGCAAAGAAGATGGGAGACGGTCGAAGGGAACTTAAAGTTGCGTGCCATTGCGCCGCGACTGTTCCCATGGACCTATCCCCCAATGCCGCAGTGGCTTCAGGTTGCTTTCTGTCGTCTCTGAATCGGGCACACTCGTGTGATGCATCGCTATTTGATGGAGCGCTCGCCTGCGCCCTATTGCAACGACTGCGTCGTCCCCCAACCCAGACTGTTCGGCACATTCTTGTCGAATGTCCCAGTCTGGGTGATCTTCGCGCACGACACCTGTCCCGGTACCGGGATAGGCGGGGTCGCTACCGCCTGTCTCTTGTACTCGGGACGAGTGCGTGCACTTTGACTGGTGGACTTGTTGACTTTTGGGGGGAGGCCGGCCTGCTTCCTTTCATTTAACCAGGTTAAATTGTTGTTGTTATTTTTTATTGTTTTTGTTATTGCTTTGTTATTGTTATTTCTTTTTATTGTTGTTTCCTGTTCAATTTTTTAAAGTAGCCTAGAACTAGGCTACTTATGCCTAAGTCGGCAGTCGCCAGATAGCCTCTTAAAAAAAAAAAAATCAATAAAAAATTGATTCAAAAAATTATCCTTAAAGCATTCTATGAACCTGCCACTTGTTCTTTCCCTACCCATCATATTTTCCCAGTCCACAGAGTTTAAGTTGAAGTCCCCAATAATAAATGCATCTGTTTCACATCCCTTACTTATTTCCCTTATCATTAGTTCATCCATATCATCAGTCTAACCAGGTGGCCTGTAAAAACTCCCAAATGCACCATTCTATTTTTACTGAACCTAATATCTATCCAAAGTGACTCAACTCCATCCTGCTTTATTGAAGTATTTAAACTTAAAACAATGTTGTTTTTTATATAGATAATTATTCCTCCACCAATCCTACCTGTCCTTTGACTAATGTACATATTATAGCTCTGTAAATCAAATTCACTTATAGTGTCACTAAATTCTATTTCATTAACCCATGATTCAGTAACACATAATATATCTATATCCTCATTGCTAATATAACTAAATAGCTCATCCTTCTTGTTTCTAAGACTACGAGCATTTGTATAGAAACAATTTAACCCCCCTATCCCTGAAGCACCTCTTGAAACCTGAATGACCTCACTAGGCCTATTTCTAACTAATCTAAGGGGGCTAACTTCACCATCACTAGAACTATCATATCCTACCTCCTCCACCGGCCCTCTACCTTCACCTAACCTATTCCCAGCTCTAGGCCTAACACTAAGTTCCCTCCTGAGCTCAGCAACTAACCCCTCCAGCCTACATATCCTGTCTAAATCCTGCATTCTCATCCCCTCCAAATCTACAATACATTCACGCAGCCCACATACAACACATGTATACCCCTCACCTAATACACCACAACCAATGCATACATTCCGACACTCATGCTCACTTTCATCCCCAAACTCCATCACTTATTCAAACAAAGAAAGAACTTAAGTAGTAATAAGAAAAAAAGAAGGGCAACTTAGCTTTCGCTGATTGTGGTGAGAAAAAAACAAAACAAATTGTAGAAAAATCTGAAAAATAGATCAACAGACTGAGAGCTCTATGAAACACGTGCTACCTGACCCATGAGTACTATACATAAGACTATTTAGTTTCTCCTTTGTAAATACTGATGCAAAATAACCATTTAGTACCTCAACTATTTCTTCATCAGTTTCTCTCACAACCCTTTCATATTTGATAGGTCCTATTTCAACTTTGCTAGACTTGTTATTAATTTTATAGTAACTAAAGAACTTTCTAGGATCTTTGTTGCTATCCTGAGCTAATTTAATTTCTGACCCCCTTTTCTTCTTCTTTATAATCTTATTTAACTCATTCCTAGCCATTCTATAATCACTTAAATTTTGAATATTATTTTGTACCTGTAATTTTTGATATGCCCTTTTCTTCTCTGAAGTTTTCTAGCTATCTCCTGATTCCACCATAATGGTTTCCTACTTTTGTTCCTAATGGCCTTCATTGGGATACATTGCTCTTGGACTACATTTATTATATGGTTGAAAGTATCCCACATCTCATAAGCATTTTTACCTCTGAATTCTACATCCCAGTCTACCAAATTTAGCAAGCTTCGAAGTTTTACATAATCTCCCTTATGAAAATTTGGAACTTTTACAGCATTCTCGGTTATTTTACCCTTCTTAATTCCTAAGTTAAAACGAAATATCTGATGCTACTATTTCCCAATGGTTCCCCAACAGTCAATTCTTGAACTAAATGATCACTGTTAGAAAGTACTAAATCTAATATATTGTTGCCCCTCATTGGCTCATTAACAAATTGATTAAAAAAATTATCCGCAAACCATTCTATGAACCTGCCACTTGTTCTATCCCTACCTATCATATTTTCCCAGTCCACAGAGTTTAAGTTGAAGTCCCCAATAATAACTGCATCTGTTTCACATCCCTTACTTATTTCCATTATCATTAGTTCATCCATATCATCAGTCTGCACAGGTGGCCTGTAAAAAGCTCCCAAATGCACCATTCTATTTTTACTGAACCTAATATCTATCCAAAGTGACTCAACTCCATCCTGATTTATTGAAGTATTTAAACTTGAAACAATGTTGTTTTTTATATAGATAATTATTCCTCCACCAATCCTACCTGTCCTTTGACTAATGTACATATTATAGCCCTGTAAATCAAATTCACTTATAGTGTCACTAAATTCTATTTCATTAACCCATGATTCAGTAACGCATAATATATCTATATGCTCATTGCTAATATAACTAAATAGCTCATCCTTCTTGTTTCTAAGACTATGAGCATTTGTATAGAAACAATTTAACCCCCCTATCCCTGAAGCACCTCTTGAAACTTGAATGACCTCACCTCTATCGCTTTGGAACCTATTTCTGTTATCTGCCAAGTCCATTCTACTTTCAGTACTATAATGTCCTCTCATAATTCCCTGACCACTATTAGTATCTAGTTTCCCGCCGGCAAAGACCTAATAACACGATCATACTCTTCCCACAACACATCTACCCCTCTCCTACTCAAATGCAGTCCATCCATCGCATACATTTCTTTCATTCCAACAAACCTATCCCACACATTCACAAACATAAAACCTACCATCTCACACATCCTCCTCACATAATCATCAGCCCAATCGCACGAGACATCCATTCTACCCCAACATCCATTCTTGGAAGCACATCTGTCACAACACCTTTCATTCTACTTTCTTTCTCCTTTTCAATCAACCTCTTGTACCTCTCATGTAACTCACATGCACCCACTTTCTTCACATCATTCACTGCTACATGTGTAATCACAACCGCATTCCTTGCACAGCCAGACACCAGCTCCTCATACCTATCAGACAGATCTTTCACTCCAGCACCCGGCAAACACACCCTCAAACCATTCAATCTACTTGCATTCAACTTCCTATCTAAATATCTAACTCGCGAATCACCCATCACAAGCACTTCAGTCAGACTCCTATTCCTAACCCCCACAGACCTAACTCCATCCCCACTCCTATTCTCATTCAAACTACCAGTCACTTTACCTCCAACCCCACCCCCATCAGTCATATCACTTCCAGTTACTTCCTCTCTTAGGGCACTGAATCTATTAGTCAAGCTAATAGGTTCTGTGTCCCTCTGATTCACACACCTATTCTACCCCTGGCTAACCACCTCAACAGAGGCAACCCTATTCTCACAAAGAACAGGAGAAGCCTCTCTAGCTACACGTTTCCTAACCACTCTCCACTGTCCCCCATCCTCACTAGGCCTATTTCTAACTAATCTAAGGGGGCTAACTTCACTATCCCTAGAACTATCATATCCTACCTCCTCCACTGGCCCTCTTCCTTTACCTGAAACATCTAACTGGCGTACCTCACCACCTAACCTATTCTCAGCCCTAGGCCTAACACTAAGTTCCCTCCTGAGGTCAGCAACTAACCTCTCCAGCCTACATATCCTGTCTAAATCCTGCATTCTCATCCCCTCGAAATCTATAATGCATTCACGCAACCCACATACAACACATGGATACCCCTCACCAATTACACCACAACCAATGCATACATTCCGACACTCATGCTCACTTTCATCCCCGAACTCCATCACCTATTCAAACAAAGAAAGAACTTAAGTAGTAATAAGAAAAAAAAGAGCAACTTATCTTTCGCTGATTCTTTGGTGAAAAAAAAAACTGTAGAAAAATCCGAAAAATAAATCAACCGACCGAAATGAGATTTAAGGCACAACACAGTCTAAATCAGTCGCTAATTAAACCGTCAACCTAGAAACGAGGTTTCAAAACAGCAGAAACTTTAATCATTATATAAAACATTCAGATAGAATTCTTGAAACAAACAGGAAATAAACATGAATAATGAAAAGAATTTATTTAATGATGAAATGAAAGATGTTAATAAGGTGAGTTAATTGAGATCTTTAAGGTATTTTGTGTATTTAAGTAATGCAAATTATTCATTCCTTGTTTTTTTTAGTTTAATTATCGTTATTGTGAAATGAGGTTTTATCTTTAGTATTGCTCTATGTTCTGCCATCAATTTACTCCACCTATTGCATTAGATGATACAAATTATTTATAAACAAGGAAAATTTGCAGGGATAATTTCCAATTTAGTTTTAATGGTGCCTCTTTTTCTATTTTTGGTTGGTGTGAAAGTGACTGAAATTTTGATGTGGATCACTCAAGGAGGTAACCTGTTTAGCTTGGTGCACTTGGTAGCTAAAGGAGCTGTCTGTTGTTCTAGCCTAATTCCAAATAGTGCAGGGTCCATTCACTGGGTTGACTTGAACCTGTTGAACTTCCTTTTGCTCTTTCTCAGTGCCTTTTTTTTTACCATCTGTTTAATTCTTTCTCAACTGCAACTGAAACCTGGAGGACCAGCACACCCTACTGGTTTATGTCCCTGTTGGGTGAACTACTGTCTATACTGTTACTCTGTAGTAGTTTGGTTGTCTAATCTCTTTCTTCTTTTGCAGAATGTGTGTGTGTGTGGATCGTGTGATCACCGTCTTTGCTTTGTGTGGGGGGACTCGATGGGTCTCTATCGTGGTCCCCCATTCATCTCCTGTTTTCTTTTTAGGCGGATTCTTTCAGCAAATATTTAAAAAAGAGAAATAGTTTGGAAGTCATTAGTTGTGACTGAAGAAGGAAGAACCGCCTTGGAATGTTTCTAGAAAAGGTGTGACAGTTTCGTTAAGTGGACTCGGAAGTGGACGTATTATGGCATGGGAGGAAGTGAGTTTGTCTGTAAGCATGAGGAAGTTGAATGATATATTGCATGAATTTGTTGTGCTAAGTGAGAATGAGTTACCTTATTGTTTTCTGTTTGGGATTGATTTTCTGCGTAAGAATAGGATTTCAGTGGATGTATGTAATGAATGTTTAGTGAAAGATGGTGTAACAGTTGGGAAGTTGCAGAGTGAGCTTGTAGGCTCAACTGGATTTGTAGGAGTGGCAGGTGTCGATTTGAGTGAAGAGCTGTTGACTGCTGAAGATATAGAGAGCATGCAAGAGTCATGTCCAATGGTGCGTGAATTGAAAGATAGCGTGATGACCAGTGTTCCTGTGAATGAATGGAGTTGCATATTAAGAGAGTTTAGAAGGTTTGCTGGAAAGTTTGTAGTGTGCAAGGGTTTAGTGTATTTTGTTCCTTGTATAGATGATGAGGATGTATATATCCCGGTGTTTTCCGTGTGTGGCACGATTGGAATGGTGAAGATTGTACATGATAGGTTTGGACATATGGGTAAGAATAAATTGTGGGAATGTATGAAAGGATGTATATTTAGTCCCTTTTTGAGAAAGATTTGCGTGGATGTAGCGACTACGTGTGAAGTGTGCCAGAAGAGAAAGTATCAGAGAGTGTATGTTGCCCCACCTGTATTAAAGTTGAGTGTGAATGAACCCTTTGAAAGTGTAGCGATCGATTGCGTGTCTTTTCCGAGGACTGCACGAGGGTATGTAGGGATGATTGTGATGGTGGATCTTAAGAGCAAATTTGTGTATGCTGCACCTGTGACAAATAAATCTTCATTGACTGTTGCTAGAGAAGTGAGTGAGAGAATGTTGCCCATGTGCATGTGTAAGCCTGTGCGAATGTTAAATGACAATAGACCTGAGTTTGTGGGAAGAGCTTTTGAGGAGATGTTGAGTGAATAGGGAATAGATCATGTGCGAACGACGCCGTATATGCCTAGTGCGAATGGTTTGGCTGAAAGAACGATAAGAACTTTGAGTGAGATGTTACGATTGATGGTGAAAGATGGGAAAGAATGGGATGAATGTTTGGGAAGAGTGCTTTGGGCGTATAACATGACAGTGCATAAGGCGATTGGAATGTCACCATGTAAGTATTTGATGAACTTTGAACGAATGATTAGGCCACATATGGGACTTAGTGAGAAGGATCGTGAGTTGTGGAGAAAAGGGAATGAAAGGTTTGAGAGTTTTTCTGTGGGTGATAAAGTACTAAAGGAGATTGAGACAAAAGGTAGACTGAATGTGGATAAGTTGAAAGAGAAATGTGAAGGTCCGTTTGTAGTAAGAAAGGTTTGGTCGAATGGGGTAAGTTATGTGATATTTCGTGAAAGAGAGGATGGAAGTTTGGATGAACGTAGAGCGCATCAAGGTCAGTTGCGAAAGTGGCGTGAACCTCCTGAATATTTGGTGCAACATCCGGTGAATGAATATCTGTCTGAAAAAATGGAAGACTGAAATGGTGGATGATATAGCTAGTGCTTTAGAGGGTAAGGAGTTAGTGTTAGTTGAACATGGAAGGGAAAAGCGTAAGAGTAAACGGTTGAGAAAGGATGAATGGATGGAACGGTTCGGTGAGAGTGATGTGAGAGAGTTTTCTGGGTTTGTGCAAGATCGAGATGGAGTATATGATAGAACGTACAGTATTTGTAAGTTTCCTTTGAATGAGTCTGAGTCTATGCTAGAGAGTATAAATGGGATAAGTGAGAAATTGGAACAAGTCGATAAATGCTATGAAAAACGGGAAGGTTTGATGGATATAGTAGAGAGGTTAGTTGTGGATTTGAGTGGGATTGGTCAGGGAATGTTGGATGTGTGTGTGGATGAAGTACATAGAGAAGGGGCCATGACAGACATGATGAGACATTACGACAGATGACAGAGACAGTTGATGGACCTGTAACTAGGAGGAGAGGCAGAGTGAAAGAGTATGACTGGGTGATGTCGAAAGCATTGTGAATGAATGAAGATGGGGATTGAGACATGGTGAAGTGAGGCGAATTTAGCTGGGAGGGATGTAGTAGTTTGGTTGTCCGCCTCCCCTCCCCTATGTCTAATCTCTTTCTTCTTTTGCAGAATGTGTGTGTGTGTGTGGATCGTGTGATCACCGTCTTTGCTTTGTGTGGGGGGGACTCGATGGGTCTCTATCATACTCCTCCATTCATCTCCTGTTTTATTTTTAGGCGGATTCTTTCAGCAAATATTTAAAAAAGAGAAATAGTTTGATGTCATTAGTTGTGACTGAAGAAGGAAGAACCGCCTAGACGGAGGATAGGTGAGTGAAGATTGTGTGAGAGTGGATATGGTTGAATGAGTTAGGAGTAAAGATGTTTGAGTGTGGCAGTGAATAGATGACTGAATGTGCCTTCTCTTTTCCAGTTCTGTGGTACCGATTGTCGCCGACATCTGGCTTTCGGGGACAGCTGAAGCTAATCTTGACTCTCATGTGGCAGTAAAGGGACGCATCGATTGGGGCCTGAGCCCTCGCACTTTTCTGACTGGAACCACCACTTCCTCATCCTTGAGTGCGAATCATTCGCCTTGGCTGGACCTGGACTCCCACTCCCTTAAGAAAAAGGAACCTCTCTATCCCTCAAGAAAGCGGGCCCACCTCCCTTTCCCTCCCCCCCCTTCCATACCGGTAATAGCGCTGCCAGAGCTGAAGAAAGTTGGACAGACTCACATGGTGGCACTGGGCAATCTGGTTGTGAAGCCCTAAACATTTCCTTATTTGCGTGTGTTTGGCCAGGGTAAAGTTGTAAGGCCCACTATATATATATATATATATATATATATATATATATATATATATATATATATATATATATATATATATATATATATATATATATATATATATATATATCTTTTGGTTGTGGTTAAAGATGGTTAATATTTTGGAAATTGGGTAAATTTACATTTTTGTTTTTCGGGGTTGTGGTTGATTTCTTTTTTTTGTGTGTAAATTAAATTTAGAAAATACTCTCTCTCCTCAATACCCTCTTCTTGAACCACCGAACGGACCTTGTCAGGGCGGCGGGAACTTTTGGCTAGGGTCTCGCGATCCCGCCGCTACAACGCATGGTATCCAGATGAACTGTATATCCTCGTGGCCTGACTGAAAATCCGGAAGCCTCCATCACTGGGTTGACTTGAACTCTTTGATGATACAAGGTGAAGCTGCAAGAAGATGAATGGTGTAGCTTGGGGCAAAATCCCTTGTTACCATCGAAATCTGGAGGAGAAACCCCTGTAAGGGCTACAGGATATGTTTCTCTGGCTGCCTTAGTGATGAGGTCTTAGCTCCCCATCCCATCCCCCAGCTTAGCCTCTCTCCCATCTTTTGCTAACCCCTAATCTCCCTTTCCTGTACCAACTCTACCTCATCTTTCCCCTGCCCTTCCATTGTCCTTTTACAATCACCTTTTCTCTACCCCTTTTGTTGACCCCTTCTCTTGCCCATGGACCTCCCTCATTTCAATCACAGAACTGGGTTTTCCCAAGGGAGCCGGAAAAGGTGAATACTACCCCACCTAGTGATAGTGGCCAGGGTCAATCAAAGGTGCTCAGTAGTGCCATTCCCTTATCGGAGTTAGTGTTGGCCATCGCAGGATGGGTGGTAAAATGTTCCTGAAAAACCCTTTATCCCCTTAACATCATCAGAGCCTCTGATTGGCTGTGCTAAATCAGAAAAAGAGGCCCTCCCCTACCCCCGTGCTTTCCCAGGGGCCTATCCAACCTCCCTCAATGGGTATGGGCAACTCCCCCTCATCCCTTTATTTGGCGGCGTCCTTGGGCAACTCCATCTCTTCTACAGTGGCAGTTCCTTCCTTCCCTTTACAGGGGACTGCCAAGATAGCAAGATGTTGGCTGAAAATTGTCCACTCCCGGTAGTATTGGCCAAATTGGACCAACCTCCTTAATGTCCTGCCGTTATGCATCCAGTTTACAGGGGGTAAGTATAGCTGCCCCCCCTGCCTTTTCTTCCCTGATGGATGTTGATTTGCTGGCTATAGACAAGACAAAATGAACCTTGAATGGGATCCATGATGTCTCGGAGGTGGGGTGCACACAGAGGCCCCCTGACATAGACAGGGTCCTGAAGGTGACTCAGTCACTCATTCAAAGGCAGAAAGATCTTCCATGGGGTTGTTTCCCCGTAAGGGGCACGGCGATTTGCCATCCTGGCCGCCGTGCTGACGGGATCCAGCGCCCCATCCGGCCCCAGCTTAGCCTCTCTTCCTTCCTTCAGATAGCCTGTATTCCTATCCTACCTCGTGGCTTTTCATACAACCTCTCCCACAACTTTCTCTGGTCAGCCTCTAATTTCACAGGGTAGAAGCTGACCTTCTTCTCAGCCAATCGTCCCGGATCGGGGCTGAGGGGGGAGGGGACAATGTCCCCTAAACCCTGAGCTCCGGTCTGGGGTGGTTGGCTTTAAACAACCTGCTTCATCCCCACCCATACCTTCCTCACATCCCTTTTCCTCTCGTCTTCAAAATTTATCTTTTTTACGCCGTGTTCAAGGTGGAGCCGCCAAGCCGAAGGACTGCCAGGCCACCAGGCGGGAGGGGTGGTCCCAAATGGCGGCGCCTGGCTCTGCCGGGCCTGTAATCACCTCTTGCAGTGCGGGGGTGAACGATTGCGTCCCATAAAACAAAGAGGGTCACCATGCCCAATGATGCAAAAAAAAACCATCTCCCCTTAATTCCCCCTATAACAACAACGGAGCCGCCCTCGTGCAGCTCCACAGAAGAGATGGAGGTCCTTCCCCCCTTTGCTTGCGCAGTGGACCCTCCATATTTCTCTATCCGGAGAGGAGGCTTACTCCTCTCCTTCGTTTACTGGTGCAGGGGACTCCCCCTCACCCCCTTCTCTGGAGGTGCTTTCGGGCACCTCCCCTTTTCCAGCGGCAGTCCCCTCTTTTCTTTGCAAAGAGACTGCCAAGAAAGCCAGCAGGCAGCCCACTGCTGACCGCCCCTCGTGTAAGCGGCTCGGTAGGGCAAACCCCCTTAGTGGGGAGAGGGAAGCCAGGCCCATTCGATCGCTTCCCTCAAAAGAGCTGCTGGCAAGAATATTGAACCTTGCTGGGGTAAAGGACTGTGCCTTCCCACACAAGACTGGTGACAATACAGCCAACGGGACCTGCGATGTCTTGGGAGGGGATGGCCAACTGGAGGCGCCTCCTGTGACACACATGGTCCTTGAGAAACCCCAGCCTCAGACGGTAGGGCCTTCCATGGGGGGGAATCCGGGCTCGGCGCCAAGCACCGAACCCGAATCCGCCCCTATGCAAGGTCCTCCTCAAACGGCTGAGGGATCCGAGGCAGTACAAGGAGGGGAGGGATCTCCTCCGACAGGTGCCCCTATGACTACCGGGATCTTCTCCATTTCGGAGAAGGACCTGGCTGAGGCCGGTCCATCTGGCATGGGGGCTTCTGCCGGCGGAGGTGAGAAGCGGGTTCATTTCCCGCCCTCCTCTCCTAAAAAGAACAATAAAAAGACTTGGGGCTTCTCTCCATCCGCGGGGGCTGTGGGGATGGATGGGTCTACTGCCACTTTGGTAGGTGACCAAGCCAAGATCGGCACATCCGGCCCCTCTACTTCCCCGTGTGCGGAGCCCCTGACTAAGACTAAGACCAAGAGTGCACAGGGCGGAGCCTCGATGACATCGGGGCCCCTCATTCAGAGGTTACCTGGCGTTTTCGAGCCCGCTGGCTTCAAACGCTTCCTCGTTATTCGCTCCACTGATGGCACCATGTTGTCCATGGGCAACATGATCCATCAAAGGAGAGGATTAGCTAGTGCAATTGGTAGAGAGCCGAAGGTGACCCGTTTCTCAGACGGGAGCCTTCTGGCGAATCCCGCCGAGGCGGCCAAGATAAGTGCTCTTCAGACACTTCATGGCACCCCGGTGAGTGTGACGCCGCACTCTACCATGAACTTTGTGAAAGAAGTAGTTTACGCGAGGGAACTCGTTGACTACTCCATTGAGGACATCGCCCTAGAGCTGGCCGACCATGGGGCGGTCAAGGTCGAACGTGTTATGAGAAAACAGGGAGGGGCCTCGAGACCCACCCCTACACTCTTCGTCACGTTCGACTGTGACAAGCTCCCTGAGTCGGTGCGTGCCGGTTGGTACCGCTACCGCGTGAAGGCATTCGTGCCACTGCCGCGGCGGTGCTATTACTGTCACCGCTTCGGCCATACGAATCGCTCATGTAGATGTGCAAAGTCGGGGTCACCCGAAGTCTGTGTAAATTGCTCCAAGGTCGCACACGATAAGTCCAAATCGTGTGTGGCCAAGTGTGTCAATTGCGGAGATATGCAATGTGGTGCATATCTCCTTGAGAAAGAAATCCTGGCCGTTCAGGCTCAGGATCGACTATCATTCCGCGAGGCTAAGGACTTGGTCCTGGCACGCCCGGCTCTGCCTGGGACGTCATATGCCTCAATAGTTAGAAAGGCACCCTCTGCTGCTGGCATATCCAGGCCAACGAGCACGGTTGTTTCCGCGCCCATTCGGAGCCCTTCTGCGGGCTCTACCCAACCCGGGCGCCCCCGTAAGGGTGGCGGCGATTTGCCATCCTGGCTGCCGTGCTGATGGGACTCAGCACCCCGTCCGACCCCAGCTTAGCCTCTTCTCCTTCCTTCAGAACACTTGTTTCCGCGCTTTTCATACAACCTCTCCCACAACTTTCAATGGTCAGCCTCTAATTTCACAGGGTAGATGCTGACTTTCTTCTCAAGCCAACCGTCCCGGATCGGGGCTGTGGGGGGAGGGGACAATGTCCCCTAAACCCTGAGCTCCGGTTCGGGATGGGTTTTTTTTTAACAACCTGCTTCATCCCCACCCATACCTTCCTCACATCCCTTTTCCTCTCCTCTTCACATTCTATCCAGTTTTACGCCGTGTTCAAGGTGGAGCCGCCATGCCGATAGAATGCCAGGCCACCAGGTGGGAGGGGTGGTCCGAAATGGCGGCGCCTAACTCTGCCAGGCCTGTAAGCACCTCTTGCAGTGCGGGCAACTGCAAGAGGTGATGAGCTATTGCGTCCAGTAGCACAAATAGGGTCACCATGCCCAATGATGAGAATAAAAAAAAAACCCAACCCCCAACTTCCCCAAGAACATCAACGGAGCCGCCCTCGGGCAGCTCCACCGAGAAAATGGAGGTCGTCCCCTTTGTGTTTGCGCAGGGGACCCTCCATACTTCTTTAAACGGAGAGGAGGATTACTCCTCTCCTACGCCTACGGATGTAGCGGACTCCCCCTCACCCCCTTCTCTGGAGGTGCTTTTGGGCACCTCCCTATCTCCAGCGGCAGTCCCTCCTTTGCTTTCTAAGGGGACTGCCAAGAAAGCCAGCAGGCAGCCCATTGCAAAAAAAAACCATCTCCCCTTAATTCCCCCTATAACAACAACGGAGCCGCCCTCGTGCAGCTCCACAGAAGAGATGGAGGTCCTTCCCCCCTTTGCTTGCGCAGTGGACCCTCCATATTTCTCTATCCGGAGAGGAGGCTTACTCCTCTCCTTCGTTTACTGGTGCAGGGGGCTCACCCTCACCCCCTTCTCTGGAGGTGCTTTCGGGCACCTCCCCTTTTCCAGCGGCAGTCCCCTCTTTTCTTTGCAAAGAGACTGCCAAGAAAGCCAGCAGGCAGCCCACTGCTGACCGCCCCTCGTGTAAGCGGCTCGGTAGGGCAAACCCCCTTAGAGGGGAGAGGGAAGCCAGGCCCCTTCGGTCGCTTTCCTCAAAAGACCTGCTGGCAAGAATATTAAACTTTGCCGGGGTCAAGGCCTGTGCCTCCCCACTAAAGACTCATGACGCTGCCAAGGAGACCTGTGATGTCCTGGGAGGGGATGGCCAACTGGAGGCCCCTCTTTTGATAGACATGGTCCTTGAGGAAAACCAGCCTCAGACGTAGGGCCTTCAATGGGGGGGAATCCGGGCTCGGCGCCAAATACCGAACCTGAATCCGCCCCTATGCAAGGTCCTCCTCAAACGGCTGGGGATTCTGAGGCAGTACAAGGAGGGGAGGGATCTCCTCAAACCGGTGCCCCTGCGACCACCAGGACCTTTTCCATTTCGGAGAAGGACCTGGCTGAGGCCGGTACATCTGGCCTAGGGGCTTCTACCGGCGGGGGTGAGAAGCGGGTTCATTCCCCGCCCTCCTCTCCAAAAGAGAAGAAGACCAAGACCAAAAAGACAAAGAAGACTCGGGACTCCTCTCCATCCGCGGGGGCTGCGGGGACCGATGGGTCTGCTGCCACTCTGGCAAGCGGCCAAGCCAAGATCGCCACATCCGGCCCCTCTGCCCTCCCGTTTGCTGAGCACCTGACTAAGACCAAAAGTGCACAGGGCGGAGCCTCGATGACATCGGGGCCCCTCATTCAGAGGTTACCTGGCGTTTTCGAGCCCACTGGCTTCAAACGCTTCCTCGTTATTCGCTCCACTGATGGCACCATGTTGTCCAAGGGCAACATGATCCATCAGAGGAGAGGATTAGCTAGTGCAATTGGTAGAGAGCCGAAGGTGACCCGTTTCTCGGAAGGGAGCCTTCTGGCGAATGCGGCGAATCCCGCCGAGGCGGCCAAGATAAGTGCCAAGAAAGAATTCCTGTCCGTTCAGGCCTAGAATCGACTCTCATTCCGCCAGGCTAAGGACTTGTTCCTGGCGCGCCCGGCTCTGCCTGGGACGTCATATGCCTCAATAGTTAGAAAAGCACCCTCTGCTCCTGGCCCATCCAGGCCAACGAGCATGGTTGTTTCCGCGCCCATTCGGGGCCCTTCTGCGGGCTCTACCCAAACCGGGCGGTCCTCTGGTAAAGCTGGCGGCAAAAGGGTTCATACCTAGCCCCGGCTAAAACCAGGGCTTTTCCCTCTTCCCACAGCGTGACCGTTTCCCGTAAGGCGAAACGGCCACGCGCCTCCACCAAGTTGTTAGACTCACGGGAGGCAACACCCCTGAAGATGGTCGCTAGGCCATCTTTCGACGTTCCTAAAGCTGTCTCCCGAAAGGAGGACAGCAACAAAGGAGCTTCGGCTCCTTCGCCCACGCCTCGAGTTGGAGCCAGTGCCTTGGAGACGATGGTTCCTCGAGGCGGAGGGAGGAAAAGACTCGCATGGCGAGCCCAACCTCCCCCAATAAGTCCTCGAAGGCGACAGCGCTTTGTCCGGCCAACAGCGCCCGGAGTTCCGCCCCCGGGGAAGGTGAGGGTCTTTAGTTCGAGGAGGGCCCCCGCGTCTCCTCCGAGCTAGGCATGGAGGGCATGTTCCTTCAATGGAATTGCCGTGGACTCCGGGCCAACTGGGAGGAGCTGCGGAGGTTTGTCTCGTCCCGTTCCCCGTTAGCTATCTTTTTGCAGGAGATTATGCTAGGCGCTTGCCCCCTGCCCGCCCTCCCGGGGTATAAGGGTCTTACGACCCCACCCCCGCGGGATGGCCGGGCTGGGAGATGCGCGGTTTACACTTGGCCTGATGTCTCCGTTCTTCCTTTCTCTTTAGATACCTCCTTTCAGGCAGTGGCTGTGCAGCTGCACCTGGATAGGAGATATACTCTGATTTCTGCGTACATTCCACCGTCAGCTGACTTCGACGCGGGGGACTTCCGCCGCGTCGTGGCACGGTTGCCGAGGCCCTATCTCTTTCTCGGAGATCCTCTCTGGGGAGATTAGTCCATAAATCTCAGGGGACAAGTCCTTGCCGATCTGATCGAAGAGCTTGAGATGGGTGTCCTAAACGTGGATGAGTTTACGTATCACTGTCCGAGAACTGCTTCATTTTCTTGCCTTGAACTATCTCTGTGCTCTTTGGATGCACAGCCTGATTTTGAGTGGGGGGTGGTCGATGACCTCCATGGTAGTGATCACTTTCCCATTCAAATATCATTTTCAGGGCAACTGCCGCCTGAGAGACCACCTCGGTGGTGCTTGGCGCGGGCGCGGTGGCCTGCATTTCAGGAAATGACTAAATTGTCTATCTCAGTCGAGGAGTTTAGGTCGGTAGATGAGGCCGTTGAGTTCTTCTCCAGCAACCTCATTGCTGTGGGCCTGACTACTATTCTTAGGACGTCTGGCCGTTTTGCACGCCCACCACTCCATGTGAGAAGCGTTATGCCTACATGCGCTGTAAGCGCCGCCCGAACGATTTCACTGTCGCTGAATTTCGTCAGGCTAGGGCTAGGTTCCGGTATATTTCGAAGCACGCCCGCCGCTCTTCTTGGCGATCATGCGTGTCTTCACTTAACGGGAAGACCCCTTTAGCTGAGGTGTGGAAGCGAGTCAAAAGGATTCGGGGCAAGTTCTCGCAGGACCCCCCTCCCGTTCTCCAGGAGAATGGGACCGCAATCTCGGACCCCGCGTCCGTGGCGGAATCCTTAGCGACCGCTTTTTCCGCATTCTCTAGCCGTGATGCTGCTCCGCCAGCTTTCAATGCACGTCGTGATGTCGCGGAAGGCCGCTGGCTGGACTTTACTTCCAGAGGCGGAGAACCCTTCAACGACAAGTTTACTGTGAGTGAGTTGCGTTCCGCTCTCGCTTCGTGCGCGGACACTGCCCATGGTCCGGACGATGTCCCGTACGCCATGCTTCGACACCTATGTGAGCGAGGCATGGCCTTTCTGCTAGATTTGTTCAACAGGATCTGGGTGGAAGGTCTTCTCCCAGACTCCTGGCGAATCGCTACTGTGCTCGCCTTTCGCAAACCAGAGAGAAATCACTCTACTCCGACCGGTTTCCGCCCAATTTCTCTAAACTCTTGCGTGTGCAAGTTGATGGAAAAATTGGTAAATGTTAGATTAGCCTTCTTCCTGGACAGCGGAGGCCACTGTCTTCCGCACAGTGCGGCTTCCGCAAGTTCCACTCCACGTCGGATGCTCTGCTCCGACTGGAAAATGCCGTCGGCGAGACTTTGCTTCGTAGACAGCACTACGCCACGGTCTTTTTCGATCTGGAGAAGGCCTATGATACCGCATGCAGATGCGGTATCATGGAGACTCTCCACACGCTGGGGGCGAGGGGACGCCTCCCAATGTTTATATCTGAACTTTTGCGAGATTGTCGATACCGCGTACGGGTGGGGGGAGCCCTCTCCGGCCCAAAGGAGCAGGAAAGTGTCCTCAGTGTCACACTCTTTGCCCTGAGCATCAACGGCATCACCTCGGTGCTGCCGGAAGATGTTCTCGCTACCCTCTACGTGGACGACCTTTTGATCTCTTTTGGCGCGGCCCAGATGCCAACTCTGGAGCGTCGACTCCAACAGGCATTGAACCGCGTCTCTCGCTATGCCGAAGCGCACAGGTTTCGGTTTTCTTTGGCCAAGACTAAGGTGGTGCACTTCTGCCGCCATCCACGGCTTCACCCCGACCCAGATTTGTTTCTTAATGGGGTGCGCCTGGATGTGGTTGAGTCGCACCGTTTCCTTGGTCTTGTATTCGACTGACGCCTCACCTGGGAGGCTCATATTCGCAGCTTTAGGGTCTCTTGTACCCGTGCCATGGACATTCTCCGTTCCGTGACGTTCAGCGCTTGGGGCGCTGATAGGGCTACTGCCCTACTTTTTTATCAATCCTTTGTTCGTTCGAAGCTCGACTACGGACGCGAATTTTATGCATCCGCAGCCGAGCGCTTATTGCGGAAGGTGGATTCGATCCACCACACCGGCCTTCGCCTTGCGACCGGTGCCTTCCGCACTTCCCCCATTGAGAGCCTGTTGGTCGATGCTGGGGAGATGCCACTCGCTCTGCGCCGCGTGCAGTGCATCACTCGCCTGTACGCGCGAGCCCGGCGCCTCCCTCAGTCACCAACAGGTCTCACTGCATCCGCAGCTTATCTCGATGGTGCCTATGCCGCCGAGAGACGCCAGTCATACCCTAAGCCCTTTGGGTTTAGGGCCAGGAAACTCCTTCAAGAGGTAGATATAGCTCTCGGGCCGGTGGCGCCCCTGGTTCTGCCCAGGACGCCACCCTGGAAGGTACCATATTTGGCTATTTGTCGCCACGCCTTTGCTCCCAAAGCATATACTGCGCCGGGAGTATTGCGTTCGACCTTTTTGGAGCACACATCGTGTCATGCTGGAACCGTGCCAGTGTATACGGATGGCTCCAAGTTCCAAGAGGGGGTCAGTTTCCACGCCGTATCCCCTCTGTTTGAAGTCAGCGGGGCTCTACCAGGCGCTGCGTCTGTCTTCACGGCCGAGCTGTTGGCAATACACCACTCGGTACGGGAGATTACGCGACGTGCCCGGTTCGGAGACCGGATTGTGATCTATAGCGACTCACAAAGCGCCCTGAGTGCTCTCGGGGCATTGGAATCTCCGCATCCCCTGGTTCGCGATATCCGTGACGCCACGGTTTTGGCGAGCCGGGTGGATGTCGAGATTATTTTTTGCTGGGTTCCTGGACATGTAGGAATTGCGGGGAATGAGCGCGCCGATGAGGGCGCCAAAGAGTCCGCGAGGACTCTGCGACCGGACCAGCGTTTCGCTCTTCCTCACACCGACTACATGGCAGGAATACGGGCAGCTCTTCGGACTGCTTGGCAAAGAAGATGGGAGACAGTCGAAGGGAACTTAAAGTTGCGTGCCATTGCGCCGCGACTGTTCCGATTGACCTACCCCCCAATGCCGCGACGGCTTCAGGTTGCTTTCTGTAGTCTCCGAATCGGACACACTCGTGTGACGCATCGCTATTTGATGGAGCGCTCGCCTGCGCCCTATTGCAACGACTGCGTCGTCCCCCAGACTGTTCGGCACATTCTTGTTGAATGTCCCAGTCTGGGTGATCTTCGCGCACGATACCAGTCCCGGGACCGGGATGGGCGAGGTCGCTACCGCCTGTCCCTTTTACTCGGGACAGATTCGTGCACTTTGACTTGTGGACTTGTTGACTTTTGGGGGGAGGCCGGGCTTCTCCCCTTTATTTAAGGTTCTTTTTTTTTTGTTATTGTTTTGTTTGTAGGTTGCACTCTCCTGCACCGGGGTGAGGGGGACCTCCCCCGCTGCCGGACATTGTTTCCTGATTGTTAAGTTTTTCCAATTTATATCATTGTTAAGTTTTCCTATTTTTATTTTTAAAGTAGCCTAGTTCTAGGCTGTCGTGTTTTTCGGCGACTTATGCCCAAGTGGGTAGTTGCCAGATGGGTTCTATAAAATTAAAAAAAAAAAAATAATTCTATCGGGTTGAACCAGATCATGCTCCAAGCAACGAACCTGAGTCCACCTTCTTGCAAGCTCCTCCTCAGACAACTTGGGTCCCTAATAACTCAAAATGATAGGAGTGATCTCCTTTCCCACCTGAGTCCCTTTGGATAGCCAAGACCTTCTCCATTTGAGACAAGGATCTTGCTGAGGCTGGACCATCTGGCCTTGTGGCTCCTGGTGGTGGAGAGAAGTGGGTTCATTCTCCAGCCTCCTCTCCTAAAAAGAAAAGAAATAAGAAAAAGACTGTGTGCTGAGTGGAGGTTCAATTATGTTGGGGCCTTCATTGAGAGACTACTTGGCATTTTTTAGCCTGTTGGCTTCAAACATTTTCTGGTTATTTGCTCCTTTGAATGGGGAATGTTTGACAAGGGCAACTAGCTAGCCTACTGGTAGTGCTGAAAGTGACCAGTTTCTCAGATGGGAGGGTCTGGTGAATGCATTGGATCCCTCCGAGGCAGCCATGATAAGTGCCCTTCAGACACTTTATGGCACCGCACTCTACTATGAACTTTGTGAAAGGTGTGGTTTACCCAAGGGAAATCCTGGACTACAAGCTGACCAAACAAGGAGCGGTCAAGGTCGTCGAATGTGTGTTAAGAAAGCAGAGAGGTACCTTGAGATTCACTGATACTGCGTTCATCACATTCAACTGATACGCTTCCTTAGTCAGTCAGTGCATGCTGGTTGGTATCACTACTGGGTGAATACATTCGTGACCTTGTTGCAGAGTTGCTACTACTGCCACCGCTTTGGCTATACTAATCGCTCCTGTAGACATGCAATGTCAGGGTTACCTGAAGTCTGTGCAAATTGCTCCAAGGTCATACATGATAAATCTAATTTGGGTATGTCCAAGTATGTCACTTAGAGAGCTATACCCCAGTTCTTTGAAGCAATGTTGTGCGTATCTCTGGAGAAGAAAATTCTTGCTGTTTACGTTAAGGATTGTTTATCATTTCATGAGGCTAAGGATGGCCTTGTAAGGTTTTGAAGTAGAGAGAAGAAAAGACTTGCATGGCGAGCCCCACCTCCCTAATCAACAATGTATTGTTTGACAAACAGTGTTCTGCCACAGGGAAGTATACAGACATTCCTGTGAGGTCTTTTCTTCAAAAAGGGACTCCAACATCTCTGAGCTAGGCACAGAGGGCATTTTCCAAAATGGAATTGCCATAAACTCTGGGAGGAGCTGCAGAGGTTCATCTTCTCCCATTTTCTCTTAGCTATCTTTAGGCAGGAAACCATACTGTGCATGTACCCCTTGCCCAACCTCCTGTTGTATAAAGTTTTTGCAACCCTACCACCACAGGAGGTTAGGGGCTGTGCAGAAGGATGCGCCATCTACACCTGACATGATGTCTCAGTTCTTCTCTTTGCTTTAAATTTCTCCTTTCAGGCAGTAGCAATGAAGCTGCAACTGGACAGAAGGCGGCTGTTCCCATTGATCTACCCCCCGATGCGGGGACATTGTGGCGGCGGATTTGCAACTTCCGAACCAACTATTCCCGCCGCCCTGACAAGGTCCGCTCGGTGGTTCAAGGAGAGGGTATTGAAGAGAGAGAGAGTATTTTCCAAATTTAATTTAGAAACCGTAATTATAGCAAAATAATATAATCAACCGGAAATATAAACAACCCTCAACCTAAACCAAAATACATTATATATATATATATATATATATATATATATATATATATATATATATATATATATATATATATATATATATACAGTTGGCCTCACAATACTCTGGCCAACCACCACACGTATATATTTACAAAACGGCATTACACAAGAGCTTGGCCACGCAAACTAATAGTAAAACCAAGATATCGCGAAAGATGGGTGCACCCTTATCTAACTAATGGGAGTGAGACGTGTTGGAGAAAGGGGGAGGTGGCTCACTTTCTGCAGGATTCTTAGGGGTCCAGGACTCGACAAAGCCAGGGATTTTAGGTAGCTCGGACGCTTGTTGGTCCCAACTGCTGGGTCACAGTCGGTTGGGCGCTGCTTCAACCACTTCCTGGAGACTGGAAGGTGCCATCCAAGGTCCACACCTTAGAAAATCACCCCAAAAGGTAGGCGCACTTGCGAGCGTCAGGATTGGCTTCAGCCGTCTCCGAAAGCCAGATGTCGGCGACAATCGGTACCACAGAACTGGAAAAGAGAAGGCACATTCAGTTACCTATTAACTGCCACAGTCAAACATCTTTACTCCTAATACATTCAACCATATCCACTCGCACACAATCTTCACTCACCTATCCTCCTTCTAGGCGGCTTTTCCTTCCTCAGTCACAAACTTGACTTCCAAACTTTTACTTAACACAATGCTATAGTTATGCTGAAAGAATCCGCCTAAAAAGAAAACATAGATGAATGGGGGAGCGCGATAGAGATCCATCGAGTCCCCTCACACAAAGCAAAGACGGTGATCACACGATCCACACACACACACACACACATTCTGCAAAAGAAGAAAGAGATTAGACATAGGGGAGGGGAGGTGGACAACCAAACTACTACAACGTCTTCAGGTTGCTTTCTGTCATCTTCCAATTCAACACACTCTCAGGATGCACCGCTATTTGATGGGAACCCTCGCTTGTGTTTTCTCTCAGACTGTTCAGGATATTCCTGTTGAATGTCGTAGTCTGGGTGATCTTTGTGCATGTTACCTGTCCCAGTACTGGGATGAGTGGTGCCACTACTGCCCAAGGTGAGGACTGGGCAACCAGACTAGTGTTTCACTCTTCCTCACACTGATTACATAACAGGAATCTGGGCAGTCCCCCATCCCCCAGTAGCTTTGTAAAGAAGATGGAAGATAGCCAAAGGGAACTTGAAGTTGGGTGCCATCACTCCAAGACTGTTCCCATGCCCCCCCCCTCCCCCAAATACTGCAACGGCTTCCGGTCACTTTCTCTTGTCTCTGAATTGGACTTGCTCGCAGGATGCACTACAATTTGATGGAGCACTCACCTGTACACTCATTGTAGTGACTGCATTGTTCCCAGACAGTTTGGCACATTCTTGTTGAATGTCTCAGGCTGGGATGAGCTTTGTGCATGTTACCTGTCCCAGTACTGGGATGAGTGGGGTCTCTACTGCCTTTCCTTTCTCCTTGAGATGTGTTCATCTACACAGACTTGCTGATTATATTACATTTGGAGGAGACTGTCCTCCTCCTCCACTTTATTTGACTCTTTGTTGTAGGTCGCATGGGAGGTGAGCCTACCCTTAACACAAGTTTTTGCTCACTTGTTGCTTTTTTGCTTCATTTTAATTTTATTTGTTTCCTTTCTGTTCATTTTTTAGCTTGTTTCTTAGCCTTTATTCCTGTTTTTTTATCCTTGTTATTTGTGATTTACATGTTTTTACTTGTTTTTTAATCTAGCCTACTAGTAAGGGCTGTAGCATGATTACAGCGACCTTTTCCCTAGTAGGCGGTCACCAGGTGGATTCTTAAAATTTAAAAAGAAAAATAATGGATGGAGGAAAAATATTTTCTCCCATTGTGCCCCAGGGTTGTTGTACACTTTGCAGGCTTGGGCATCACTGCCCAAGAACCGCCTCATTTTCCTGCCCTGATCTCTCACTGTCGTCTAAAAGTACAGCAGGATTTTGAGTAGTAGGTGGTTGATGACCTCCATGGTAGTGACCCCTTGAAAGACCTCTATGGTGCTTGGCACAGCCATGGTGGTGGTTCTCATTACAGGAAATGACGGATTTCTCAGTACCTCCCTGCAAAGACCACTCCAGACTGGTTGTCATATTCTTGTTGAATGACCCAGTCTGGTTAATCTTCATGCATATTACCTGTCCCTATACTGGGATGAGAGGAGGGGTCACTACCATTTGTCCTTTGTAATCAGGAGGGATTTGTGCACATAGACTTGTGGTCTAATTGACTTCTTGGAAGAGGCTGGCCTCCATTTTATTTAACTCTTTGGTGTTGTTTGAATGCTTTCTCACAAGGGGGGAAGGCAACGCCCTCCAATGCTAGAGCATGCTTCCTTGCACTTGTTTTATTTATTAATTGATTTGATTTTAATATAACCTAGTATTAGGCTAGAAATCTAATTATGCTGACTTATGCCAACATCTTAGGATGTGGGTGAGGCAGGAGTAGGATGTGCAATTTACCCTTGGTATGAGATCTTTATTCTTCTATTCACTATAAATAGCTAATTTCAAGCAGTGGCAATGTGCCTCTCTTTAAATAGGAGGTATACTATTAATTCTGCATGCATTACTCCGCAGTTTACTTCTTCAAAGAAGGGGGGGGGGTGAGTTCTACTATGTTGTAGTCGTAGCATGGCTTCTGTGGTGATCTGAAATGGTAGACTGCATGATCTATTTCATGAGCCAGGTCCTTGCTGACCCGATCAATCACCTGGAGATAGTTTGCTAAATGTGGGTGAGTTTACCCATCATTGCCTGAGAAGCGCTTCTTTTTCTTTCCTGGATTTGTCCTTGTGCTTTTCAGATGCCCAGTCTGATTTTTATTCTGAGGATCATTTTCTGGTTTACTGCCACCTGAGCAACTGCCTCAATGGTGGTTGGAGTGACATTGCTGTCTGCATTTCAAAAAATGACGCATTTCTCTTTCCCACTTGAGGCGTTTACGTCTGCTGATGAGTTCCCTCCCTAGTAACCTCATTGCCATAGACTGAATTAATATTCCTATAATGTCTTCCCATATTGTATGCTGTCTGCTTCATTGATAATCAACTGGATGTGAGACAACCTCAGGCAAAAGCAATACACCTAAGCACTGCCAGAACAATTTCATCACTTGTGAATTTTGTGAGGTTGAGCTATGCTCTGGTATGTCTCAAATTACACCCTCTGCTCTTCAATTGCAGTCATATATTTCTTAACTTAATAGAAAGACCCCACTTGCAGAGTTGCAGAAGAGTCTAAAGGATTCAGGGCAAGTTCTCTCAAGACCCTTCTACAAGAGAATGTGTCCACAATCTCAGACTGTGCATCCATGCCAGAATCTTTTGCGGTCACTTTTTCCACATGCTCTAGCTGAATGCTGCTTCCACCCCAGGATATAATGGAGGTTTTGATGTCATTGAAACCTGAAGGCCACTGACTAGAATTTAATTACTTGCTTCATCCACAGACATCATTCCTGCTCTAGATGATGAGCCATTATTCCACACCTGAGTGTGAGTGAGGCATGACCTTTTTGTTAGATTATTTTAATATGATCTTGACAGGGATGGGGTATCCTGCCAGACCTCTGGTGAATGGCTACTCTGATGCCTTTTCACAACCTGGAGAGAGATCACTACCCCTGTTTGTTTCCAGCTAATTTTTCCTAATCTCCTGGATATGCAATTTGACGGAGAAATTAGTAAATGTTGGATTAACCTTTTTCCTGGACAGTGTAGGCCATTTGTCTTCTGCACAGTGTGGATTCCCCAAGTTCCACTACACTCTTCCCCCACCCCACCTTGGGGGGAATGGAGGATGCTTCCCAACCAATTTTCATATCTGAATTTCTAAAAGATTATTGATTCTACCTAGACATGGTGGGAGTTCTCTTTTGCCCAATAGGGCAGGAAGAATGCATCCCGCAGAAAATGTCCTCAATCTCACACTTTTGCATTACCATCAACGGTATCATCTCAGTGGTGCTGGAAAATGTTTGGTTACACTCTATGTGGATGACCTATTGATCTGTTTTGGTGTAGCCCAGATGCCAACACTGACTCCAATAGGCATTGAACTGCATCTCTTACTATGCCTAAGTGCACAGGTTTGTTTTCCTTGTCCAAGACTGAAGTAGTGCACTTCTGTTGTAACTCACGGCATCACCTGACCCAGACTTGTTACCTGGTTTAGTGTTTTACCAATGCCTAGTTGGTAGGCCCATATTCGCAGGCTATGTTTCTTGTACCCATGCTATGGACATTCATTGTCCCATGACTCAAGTACCTGTAGCTCTGATAGAGCTACCACCCTGCTCTTTCTTCATTTGATTAAATCTTGTTCAAGGATACTAGTTTGACGCATCTATAGTTGAGCAAGAATTGGTGGGAGAATGATGCCCTATTCACCTGCCTCTTACCCAATGCATTATGATTTTGTATGCACGAGCTTGACATATCCCTCAGTCAACAACAGTTCTGATTGCATCTGCGGCTGATCTTGATGGATCCTATGCTAATGAGACTGCGCTCATAACCTAAGCCTTTCTGTTTTAGGATATGAAACTCCTTCAAGAACTTGGTGAAGTTCTTAGGGCAAGTTGTGTGTTTGGTTCTGCCCAGGATGCCACCCTGGAGGGTAGCACATTTTATGACCTGTCACAGCCTGTTTCCACAGCAACTAGAGTACTATATGTAGCCTTTTTGGACCATACTTTTTGTCATGCTGTATCTTTTGCCAGTCTACACAGATGGCTCAAAGTCTGACAAGAGGGTTATCATCGATGCTGTTTGCCCTTGGGCTTTCAAGTCAGCAGGGCTCTACCATGCCCTACATCTCTCTTCATGGCTAATCTGGTTGCAATACCAGCTCAACATTGTGCCCAGTTCAGAGACTCCCAAAGTGCTATTAGTGCTCCCGTTGTGGCAGGATACAATGTATCCCCCACAACTTTTTCACTAGGGTTCGGGACTCAAACTGTTGAGTAAGCAAAAGACACTTCTGGCAGCAAAGGAAACAGATATGCAACCTTCTACCTTAGCTAATTTATTTCCCCAAAGAATTTTCAATTATGTATAATGATATTTACAAATGGATAAATAAATTATGATGTAAATATACAAAATTAAGACAGCACTGTCAGACTTATGGCAACCAAGATAAAAAAATATTGGAGATCTAACGGCCATGTCACCTTTACAATAACTCCAAGTTACAGACTCTCACTACAAAAATTATCTGCCCTTCTTCCATCCGTGGGAAGGGAGTGGGAAAGAGGAGGAAAAATGGGAGGGTTAGACGTCTTTCAGGTGAACTGCCAAACTGGCTCAGGCTTGAGTGTATCAGGGCGTCCCCCTTACACAGTTGGCTGAGCTGGAGGAGCCGAATTGACCTAATGGTCAAAGGGAGTAATGGAGGGAAGCCAGCCCAATTGACCCTTTGTAAAAACTGCTGCCAAAGACAGGGTCAGGATACCAAAGGCTGGGTTGGTGATGGCCACCCTAAATGAGCTGGTTGCAAAATAAATTAAGACTTTTGAGCCTTGACAAAAGATTTTAGCAGCCAAACGAGGGGGGGGGGAAGATTTTTATGCAAGTATTTTATAGGGAAAATATATATCCTGCAACAAGAGAACAAATCTTTAAACCACATGTAGAAATTATAAAAAAATGAATCTAGACTACCAATTTCTATTTACAGCCTAGTCTATCCCAACCCCTATTCCTAGCAACACACTTCTAGCATAAACAAAGATCAGTAGGTTAAAGGACGGGCAAACTGGTGAAAAATTCATAGTGGACAAAATGGGGGAATGGCTCCCCAAAATACTCTCCATTCACACATCAGCCATCCACCACTTTGTGCTATTGGAATCTCTTCCCACTATACTTCGCATTATCTATGGCACCACATTGACTCGGAGCCCGGTAGATTTTGGTTCTTGGATAGGTAGGGATTGCAGGGAATGAGGGCTCCAAAGAGTCTGTGAGGATTCAATTACCAACCAGCGTTTCTCTATAGTGACTTCGGGCAGGAATCAGGTAAGCCCTCTGGGCTGCCTGGCAAAGAAGATGGAGTATGGCTGAAAGGAGCCTAAAATTGAGTGCCAGTATAAGTGATGGCTCCTTCAGATGTGCCCCCAATGCTGCATTAGCTTCAGGTTACTTTTTATTGTCTTCAAACCGGACACATTTGTGTGGTGCACCACCATTTGATGGAGCACTCCTCTAGGCTTGTCTTTATTATTCTAGTTGAGGTAATACTATGGTAGGCTATCCTACGGTAAGCTAGGCTTTGCCAGGCTACTCTTCGAGACTATACTAGGCTATGCTATAAAATGTTATCTATACAATACTAGGATATGCTATGCTAGGCTATACCATGCTAGTAGATAATATACTACATATACTATACTATGTTTTCTATGCTATGCTATAATATTCTATGTTACACTAAGATAAGCACCACTTTGCAATAATATGCTATGTTATACTATGCTATACTATTCTAGACTATGCGTTTTTTCGACCTTTCCAATTCCATAAATGAGGGGTGACAAAAAGTTACGGACTGCCATTTTAATTAAAAATATATAATTTAATATAATTTAATTTCTGCTTTTTCATAAACTTTTAGAAAATTATGACATTTTAGTCACAGGTGACTCTACATCTCACTATGTTGGTCGGTCCACATTTTGCACTTTTTTTTTAATAATGTAACAATTCAGCCAATTCTAACAAAATTTGAAACTCTTATTATGTTTTGCATTCTCTTTTTAATGATATAAGTGCCAAAGTCCTCCCAAGGTTATCCAGGGAATTATTTTGTCTTGGCAATAACATAACTATTCTGACCATTCTAACGAAATTTAAAACCTTTATTTGTTTTACATTATATTTCAAATGATATAATTGCCAAAGTCCCCCCAAGGTTAGCCAAGGAATTATTTTGTTTTGGCAATAACATCATAACTATTAGGTGGATTCTCGCGAAATTTGGAACCCTTATATTGTTTTACATTCTCTTTGGAATTATATAATTGTCAAAGTCCTCCCAAAGTTAGCCAGGGAATTATTTTATTTTGGCCTTAACATAACTATTCTGACCATTCGAACCAAATTTTAACCCATTATGTTGTTTTACATTCTCTTTTGAATGATATAATTACTAAGGTCCTCCTAAGGTCAGCCCAAGAATGAGTTTTTGGGGCAATAACATCATAACTATTCAGCTGATTCTAACAAAATTGAAACACTTAAGGTGTTTGCATTCTGTCCTTTATAAAGTCGTAAGGACATAAATCAGAATAAGTGAGGGCACATGACCTTTTGGTCAGCACTTTGTTTTGGAGTTTTTTGGTTTGTATTTTTTCTACCTTTATATAAACTAGTAATAGTCTAACAATTTATACAGTGCCCTATGACCTTGGTTGCAGTAGCTTGATTGGTGCTAAAAAAAAGTGCATGTAAAACTGATGAATCTATCATCCCATTCTTGCAGAAGCTTAGAATGAGACAATGACAAGTACACTGCTTTGAATCTCTTCATGAAAATACTTGAGAATCATTGTGTTCTAGTGAAAGGCAAAGGATAAGCTACTAATCCTGGAGGCTAAAGAGGAGCATTTGTGTTGGAAGTAGGCTGTTGTATATAGGAACTTAAGATGCTATCCAGGAAATACAGAATAACAGACTTATGAACTGAGACAGATATCAGGTTCTATGAATGCCAAAGGAAAGGTCTGGTGAGGACAATATTTTTTAGCCAAGTTTCCTGTAAGCTATCAGAGAGAAATAAGACTGCAACATATACAAGAACAATGTAAAACCAATTACTACTTGTCAGCTGGAGCAGAACAAGTGGCCAGTGTTCATGTGGATGACATTACCTGGGATGCCCTAACTGGTATGTCGAAGTTGAGTGAAAATTTCCCACTGTAAGCCTCCCTAAACCAGAATGGAATGTTGCTCAAAGATCTTTGAGGCAGTGAACCTGCAAGTACTTCAGAAACTTTAGCTGTGCTAGTGTTTGGTCCACCTTTATACACTGAAGGAAAGTTATTAAAATTGGGATCTTACAGATTGTGTTACTGCTCTTGTTATGACACCACATCTACTAACAGTGGATTTCACAGAGTAGCTGCCTTGGGAAGGTGGATAATTCTTGGTTCGATTCAGCATCTGAAGGAGGTTTGGACAAACTTGTCCAAGAAAAATGCAGAGATGATGGCTATTAACATCAAATGACTGAAGGAAAAGAACAACAAAATTAAGGGGAAATGATATTCTAATTTCTTTTAGAATGTGGTGACTGGAATCAACCAGATGCAAATTTTTGGTGAGATGCATGTCCAGAAATATGCACTCTAAAGATGTGCCACTGTTTCTCAATATCATTGCTCAAAAGCAATTAAAATAAGAAAGATTTGACTTTTGAACTACACTAACGGGCCTTCACCTAATGGGTAGACTGCTCTTGTAAAGAGGCAAGAGCAAGTCAAAATGATTTGGAGTAAATTTTTTCAAGGCTCCCCCTCTTCTCCAAGAGAATGAGACTGCTTACTCTGATGCTGCATTTGCGGCAAAGTCTTTTATGACTGCATTCTACACATTGTCTAGCCTTGATGCTGCTCCACCAGCATTCAATAAATGTTGGGATGTCACTGTGTGATTCGCGCTCTTCTATAGCTTTGTGTTGACACTGACCTTTGTACAAACAATGTTCTATATGCCATTCATAAACACTTAGATGAGTAAGGCATCTCATTTATAGATTTATTCAACATGATCTGGACAGAAGGGTATCCTCTTAGTCTCCTTTCAAATGCTTACCCTCACTTTTGCAAACTGGAGACATCACTCTACCACAGCCAGTTTCTGCCCAATTTTGCTAACTTGCTGCTTCTGCAAGTTGAGGTACCAATTGCTTACTTCATGGACAGTGGAGCCCAGTTTCTACACAGTGGTGCTTCTGCAAGTTCCACTTAACTTTGGATGCTATTCTAGTGCAAAATGCTAAACGAGAGATGTTCTTCCATACATAACACTATGCCACTTTGCTTTTTTATTTGTAGAAGGCCATGGTAGGTATCATGGAGACCCTTCATATGATGGGGGCAAGTGGATGCATCTCAATTTTCATATCTGAATTCTATGAGGTCTTAATTGAGTGTACAGGGGAGGCTTTTACAGCCTAATAGGGCAGGAAGAGGGCATCTCACAGGGAAGTGTCCTGTGTTACACTCTTTGCCCTGAGCATCAATGGTCTCACCTTAGTGATGCCCAAAGTTGTTCTGGCTATTCTCTAAGTAGATGACCTTTTAATTTCTTTTGGTGCTGCCCAGATGCCAACTCATGAACATCAACTCCAACAAGCAGTGAACTAGATCTCTCCCTATGCAAAAGCCCATAGGTTCTCTTTGTCCCATCTTTAGGTAGTGCGCTTGTGCAACAATGCATGGCTCCACCTTGACCTGGCTTCTTCCTAAACAGGGGTTTCCTGGAGGTTTTGGATTCCCACCTTTCCTTGATCTTGTTTTCAACCACTTCCTCACTTTTGAGGCCTATAATTGACAACTTTAGGGCCTCATGCTCCTGTGCCATTCATATTCTTCATTCTGTGACATTCATTACTGGGGTGCTTTTAGGGCTAATGCTTTGTTTGCATTAATTGTGAAATGTAAATGCGATCCACCACACCACTCTGCATCTGCATGTCCACTTTTGACAGCTTGTTTGTCAATGGCAGGAAGATGTCTCTTATGCTGCACTGTTCATTATGAGGTTGTATGCACAGGCCTGACATCTTCCTCAGCCGTTAACAGCTCTCATCCCATTTGTGACTGATGTTGATAGTGTCTATAGCTTCAAGACGCACAAGTTATACCCTAAGCCCTTTGGAATTTAGGGCTAGAAAAGTCCAAAGGCTTAGTTTACCACTCACGCCTGTAGTGTGTCTAGTTCTGCCTGCCCAGGACATCACCTTAGATAGTACCACCTTTGACTCTTGTCACACCATCTCCCCAAGCTTATTTGAGCATTTGTATTATTGCATTAGGCCTTTTTAGAGCATACTTCATTTCATGCTGGAGCCTTACCAGTATACATGGATGGCTACAAGTCCCAAGATGAGGCCTGCTTCCATGCCTTATCCCCGCTGTTTGAAGTTGTGCAGGGCTCTACTAGATGCTGTGTCTATCTTTACAGCTGAGCTAGTTGCAATACACACCTGGTCCATTTTATATAAATAGAAATATTTGTTGTTTGGTATTTAAGTAGAATTGACTTTGTCTTTAACTTTAGGATCGATTTTATGAGATTGTAATGAAATAGGAGATTAAAGAAGAACCTCTGGAAGATGAAATTTCTCTCCTTGTTGAAGAGAGACTCAATTCTAAAGAGGAAAACTTAAGCCCCAAATCCTCTATTGAAATGGCCCTACAAAACTTCCTTCAAGAAAAGGTAACTTTGCCCACTTTAAAATTTAATACCAAATTTATTCACAAATTTTAATGCAGTGAAAGACTAATTTGGGTGAAAGTTTATAGCACGTGCAAAGTCTTGTGGGGAAAATCTACCAAATGGCAAGGGTTTTATATTGGAACTCTTCATGAAGACCTTGTCCAGTCATGGTGGTTAATCTGTATCTATGGTTTAGTGGTTATATAGAAAATGGGAAAAGTAAATTGTTCTATCTATTCCTCATGGATAAGATCTTATTGGAATTCATATAAAGATCAGACTGACAATTTCTGATGTGTAAAGGTAATAGGTGCTTTTCCTTGGAGGGTAGGAGGGGATGGGGTGTGGTTTGAGTGCACCCAAAACACACCGGTAGGTTCTGAGGCAGAGGAGAGAGTGTATATTTTTTGAGGTGAAGATGGGAAAGGAAAAGGGGAAAGACTGTGGTGTTGTAATTGGCTATTAGCTTGATTTGATGATGTGGGTAGGAGCTACCTACTCATGCAAGGGTAGACACAGGGTAGCCAATTGAACCTGGTAAGGTAAAGAGGAGTGGTAGTTAATGCTTTGAAAGCAGACCTTTTAATATTCTAGTTGATCCAGCATTCGACTTCTGATGTCAAGGAAGGGGGTTCAATCCCAGTGAGGATGAACACAATGCTCTTAGTGGCCATGAGCCGGCTGCCCATTGGGAAGAGAGACTGATAAATAAAAAAAATGTGTATACAAAAACACACACCCAAAACCACATACACATGATCCAGTCATGACAGTGTATCTAATATATGGTACCATTAATGCGCAAAAAAGTGTTGCGAGGAGGGGGGGTAAGTGAAGGAAAGAGAGTCAAGCCCACTTTCTTCTTGGTATTCCTTAGGGTTCCGAGACTTGGTGGGTGTTCTGCACTTAGAACCCCTTAACAGGAGCAGCATTTATGTGGTGGTAGTTGGGATTGTATGTCCCAAAGATCTGACGAGCTATGCTAGAGGGGATCCAAGCTTCCTACTCCACTCATCATTGAGGGAGAGGGCTACTCATACTGGATAGGTGCATAAAAAAATTGCCGAGCCATGTTAGGGGAAACTGGGCCCCTTACTTCGTCCATGCTGTGGGAGAGGGTTACCCATATTAGATGAGTCATCAGCTTGAGACCAGACAAATGGCTCCAATGTAGGCTTCTAGTACGGGCCAACACGCCGCCCACCGGAGGGATCACTCTTCAGTCATCCTGTGCTGGATGGTTGGGTATCTGTGCTGGCGATAGGTGTGGGAAGGGGGTCAGCTCCAGCGTGGACAAAAATGATGCATCACAGGTCCTGCTTTTTAAAAGGAGCAGTCTCTCTGGGAATGCCGCACCCCTAACGCGTTGGTTAGTGCCCAGACCCGGTGCAGATACAGTAAGCTGTGGCTCTTGGCGCCTGGGGCCAAACATGAAATTAACAGGTATATGGGTGTAAAAAATAAAATTAGCCTCAGGAGGTGGTCTACTAGGCCCCGTGAAACATCATCTACTGGTTGTTGTGCCCCTGAATCGAAGCAGATGAGAGCACCTCCTACTGCTTCAGAAATCCAGAATGGGAAAGTTGGTAGCAGGACACCTGCTGGGTCCTCTACATCATAGCAAAATGGAGACACACTTATGATGACTGATATCCTACAAAGCCTCACATTCGGTACCATAATGATAATTGGAATCATGAGAATAATGATACCACCAACAGATATTATGTGATCTTCCTGATAAAGGAGGCCGCTAAGGCATCCGCTCCTCTCCAAAAAAGAAAAAGACTAAGACAAAGAAGACTCGGGGCTCCTCTCCATCCGCGGGGGCTGCGGATGGCAGCATGTTGGCCAAGGGCAACATGATCAGTCAGAGGAGAGGATTAGCTAGTGTAATTGGTAGAGAGCCGAAGGTGACCCCTTTCTCGGACAGGAGCCTTCTGGCGAATGCGGCGAATCCCGCCGAGGCGGCCAAGATAAGTGCTCTTCGGACACTTCATGGCACCCCAGTGAGTGTGACGCCGCACTCTACCATGAACTTTGTGAAAGGAGTAGTTATGCGAGGGAACTCGCGGACGTGTTATGAGAAAATAGCGAGGGGCTTCGAGACCCACCCCTACACTCTTCGTCACCTTTGACTGTGACAAGCTTCCTGAGTTGGTGCGTGCCGGTTGGTTTCGCTACAGCGTGAAGTCATTCGTGCCACTGTCGAATGAGTGCTTTGGCCATACTAATCACTCCTGTAAACGTGCAAAGTCGGGGTTACCAAAGTTTGTGTAAGATGCCCCAAGGCCGCACAAGATAAGTCCAAATCGTGTGTGGCCAAGTGTGTCAATTGCGGAGAGCCGCACCCCGCTGCTTCGAAGCAATGTGCTGCCTAGGACGTCCTATGCCTAGATGTTAAAAAAGACACCCTCTGCTCCTGCTCGTCCCCCCCGGCCTACGAGCACGGTCGTTTCTGCTCCCATTCGGAACCTCCTGGCGCTACCCTGGTAAAGTTGGCGGCACAAATGCTTCACACTCTGCCTCGGCTAAAACCAGGGCGCGCCTCCATCGAGTCGTTAGACTCATAGGAGGCAATACCCCTGAAGATGATCGTGAGGCCATCTTCCGGGCTTCCTAAAGCTACACTCCGAAAGAAGGACAGCACTAAAGGAGCTTCGGCTCCTCCAGCCACACCCAGTGGTAGGGTGGGTGGCTCGGAGACGGTGGATCCTCCAAATGATGTACATCCTCCTCCGAGACGGAGGGAGGAATCTCTCCCGAAAGTCCTCGAAGGTGACATCGCCTTCAGCGCATTGTCCGGCCAACAGCGCATGGAGTTATATCTTCGGCCATTCCCGTGAGGGTCGTCTCTTCGAAGAGGGCCCCCGCCTCTCTTCCTAGCTAGGCCTCGATGGCATATTCCTTCAATGGAATTTCCGCGGACTCCGGGCCAATTGGGAGGAGCTGCGGAGTCTTCCCTCCTCCCGCTCCCCGTTTGCTATCCTTTTGCAAGAGACCATCCTTGGCGCCTCTCCTCTGCCCACTCTCCAGCAGCATAAGGGTTTTGCGACCCCACCACTATAGGTTGGGTGCCTGGCGGGACGATGCGCCGTTTGCACCCAGCATGATGTCTCAGTTCTTCTCTTCGCTTTAGATACATTCTTGCAGGCAGTGCTGTGCAGCTGCACCTTATGCCTACATGCCCTATAAGCGCCGCCCGAACGACTTCACGGTCGGTGAATTTCCTAGCTAGGGCTAGGATCTGGTATATTTCGAAGCACACCGCCGCTCTTCTTGGCGGACTTACGTGTCTTCACTTAACGGAGAGACCCCTCTCGCAAAGGTGTGGAAGCGAGTCAAAATGATTCGGGACAATTTCTCGCAGGACCCCCCTTCCGTTTTCCAGCAGACTGGGATCGCAATCTCGGATCCAGCCTCCGTAGAGGAATCTTTCGCAATCGCTTTCTCCGAATTCTCTAGCCTGGATGCTGTTCGCTATATCCGTGACGCCACCGTTTTGTCGAACCGGGCGGGTGTCGAGAATATCTTCTGCTGAGTTCCTGGACATGTAGGAAGTGCGTGGAATGAGGTCGCCAAAGTGTCCGCGAGGACTGAGCGCCCAGACCAGCGTTTCACTCTTCCTCACACCGATTACATGACAGGAATACGTGCAGCTCTCCGGGATGCTTGGCAAAGAAGATGGGAGACGGTGAAGGGGAACTTAAAGTTGCGTGCCATTACGCCACGACTGCTTCAGTTTGCTTTGTGTCTTTTCGAATTGGACACACTCTCGGGACGCACAGCCATTTGATGGAGCGCTCGCCTACGCCATATTGTGAAGACAATCTTGTCCTCCAGACTGTTCAGCACATTCTTGTTGAATGTCCCAGTCTGGGTGATCTCCGCGCATGTTACCTGTACCGGGACGAGCGGGGTTGCTATTGCTTGTCCCTTGTACTCGTGACTGGTTCGTACACACGGACTTGCACACTATTTGACTTTTTGCAGGAGACTGGCCTCCTCCACTTTTATTTGACTCTTTTGGTAGCTTGCATGTATGTTCCTGCACAGGGTGAGCCGGGCCTGCTCACGACGCCGGACCGCGCTTTTTTCTTGCCCCTTTTTTATTGTCGTTATTTATATATTGTTATTTGTTTCTCAATATAGCCTAGTAGTAGGATGTGTTAAGTATGGATATTTTTGCCCAAGTAGGCATTAACCAGATAAGCTCCTAAAATTTTAAAAAAATACCTTACCATTATGTCATGTTGGAATTGTCGTCCCCTTTTTCAAACCAGACATCACAGATTGGACTGATCCATGTGCATCTTGTTTTGGCTTGTCCTTGAACCACCCCTTGCTGCTCTTTTTGTGGTGGTGACCCTTCGGTTTTTCATCTTCTATTGGAATGTTCTCATTTTCAAGTGTACTTCGCTTGTCCTTCCTTTATTTTCTTCTGACCGAAGAATATTTTAAACACTTTTTTTTTAACTTTTATCTCATAGTGGTTTTCTTACTCATAATTAACCTGCCATTATTTGTTTTTTCTCTCATAAATAACCCCCGTGGAATTGGGTTGCTCTCCATTTTGTTCCTTAAATCCTTATTAAATGATCTGCTGTACTTTTCAAAATACTCTTGCACACACCTAAAAATCGTTCTCCTTTCAAATCAGTTTCTGAAGATTTACCAAAATGCTCTGGTACACCAGAAAGATTGTGAACGAGAGATTGTAAAATCACTTTCTTTTTCAGGAGATGAAATTGCGTTCTTCCACTAAACTTAAAGTAATTTCACAATTTAGTAGTATAGTACCATCACCACTTCAGGCCCTTAATTATGACCGAGGAAAATGCGCTGAAAACAACTCAATACCTTCCCAGTCGACGCACACGAATTCACATGCGTTGCATCATTCGAGAATGAATAAGAAAATCTATAAATGCTGCTCATGCCCTTATCAGACTGCACAGATGGAAATTTTTTACATACATTTAAGAACTCACACGGGTGAGCTTTTCAAATGCAGCCTTTGCCCTTGTCTTGCAGCAACGAAATATCAGCTTAAAATCCATTCGTATACTCACACTGGCGAGAAGCCTTTCAAATGCAGGTTTTGCCCTTATCAGGTTTCCACGATAGAAAATGTTCAAAAGACATTCAACGACTCACACTGGCGAAAAGCCTTTCAAGTGCGACCTTTGCCCTTATCAGGCCGCAAAGAAATATCAGCTTAAAAGGCATTCATATACTTATACTGGCGAGAAGCCTTTCAAATGCACCTTTGCCCTTATCAGGCTGCACAGAAATGTCACTTTAAAAGCCATTCATATACTCACTCTGGTGAAAAGCCATTCAATTGCGACATATGCCCTTATCAGACTGTAGACAAGGGTCAGCTTAAAACCCATTCATATACTCACACTGGTGAAAGGCCTTTTAAGTGCGACCTTTGCCCTTATCAGGCTGCCAGAAAAGGAGATATTAAGACACATTCGTATACTCACACTAGCGCTAGAGGCGGAACAACATATGGCGGAAGGCCTCGCGCACTCGGTCGAAGCCGCGCTAGAGCTCGCAGATAGACGGGCTCGCCTGGATTGGAGTAACACCTGGCAGAGGCTTGTTTCACAGGCCAGAGGTATTCAACTTTCTTCGAGATTTACCTCTTCTGAGGGCCATAGTGACTGGTCTTTCTCTCGGACCTGTCCGAACATCTCTTCGTGCCGGATTACTCACACGAAGATTTACTGCAAAAGGACAACAACGCAATTAATAATTTGTGCTACGAAAATAGTGAATTATTCTCATATTATAAAATAATCAGTGATGGTGATAATACTGATGATGATAATGATGATGATGTGATTATAAATACGCCTCCAGTGTTAAAAGTTATCAAAGCAAAATATTATCAAATGTGCTTTCCTCTTTGGACCTTTTCTGTTCTGGTTTAAAAATCTTGGACCTTAACATCACTCCACCAAAAGGATCCCTTCAGGATATTGTGGATGTGGGAACGGATGACCTCAGAATTTTATTCATCTCACGCATACCGGTCATCCCTTTACACCCTAAGTTAAATTGCAATGCTATGAGTCCTTACTTACAAAATCCTCAACGTTTCTTTGAAGACAGTGCAGTGGAGCTCGGTGCTCTTAATATTGTGGAACAACCTCATCAATTAAAAAAATGTCTCTTTATTGTCTCTCCCATCTATTCCTGCCGTAAAACGTTCCTTTTCGGAAATTTGTTTCATCTATACCTTCAGTTTCGAAATACCAGACATTATGAGTGGTCCTCCGGATTTCCTGGATCCCAGAAGAGGGTGTAACAATAACCAAAACAATAAGCAAAATAATAACGAAAATAACGAGAATAATCATAATAATAATAATAACAATGAGGAGGAAGGTGCAGTTTACCCTCTAATAGACCTGCTGGAAGCTGGACAACAAAAATTACTAAATATCTAGTGATAAAGGTTTCAGCTGGTAACCTTAACTGTGGTGATCTCTCAAACGTGCCAGGAAATTCTAATATTATTAAATCATGTAACGCAAAAGGCCTCAAAGTGTTCTTTCCAAAATCTTATCATAACTTCGCTCTTACCAGCAACAAAGTGGAACATATTGTAATGCAAATGGTAAAGGCAAATATACTTGTAGAAACTAAAGACATTAAGTGTGCACATAGACTTTTTCTAGTGAATAAAAAATTCCAAATTGTTAGAACTATATACGATATGAGCTTCCTTACCAAATTATTCAAACCACCTAGATTCTCCTTACCAAATGTTGATAAAATCTTCAATAATCTGAAAACTAATACATATGCAATAAAAATAGACTTAAGAAATGGCTTTTACCATATAAACTTGCTTCCGGAAGCCCAGAGGCTTTTCGGGATTAAATTAAAAAATGGAAAAACATTTAGATTTAGAAAGCTACCTATGGGATTGTCAGGTTCTCCATTCATCATGCAAAATATAATGAGTACCATTTGTAATAACTTGGCTAAAACATACAACCTTAGTGCTTATGTTTACTTAGATGATTTCCTCTTCTTGGGGAAAATTAATAATTTACTAGGTATGTTAAGTGATGTATTCGGTTCCTCTTTGATCATAAATACTGATAAATCCGTACTAGTCCCTACTCAAGTTATCACATTCCTGGGAATTTGTATAAATATTCCAAAACTTTCAGTAAATTTAACTTACGAACTTTACCATAAACTAAAATCAGCTCTTGTACTAGTTTCAGAACTACCTTACTTCAAAATAAAAAGGCTTTTTTGGTTAAGGTTAGCCTGACTTCTAAATTTCATCGTTCCCATATTAAAGTTGCCTTTTCTTTGGGTCCAGCTGGCCTACCAAAGTTTCTTGGACCACCAGAAAGACTTCAGGGTTTGTGGCCTTTCACAACTCCACTGTAACACCGTTCCTTGGTCCAGACTTTAAGCCTTTGGGCTTTTCGTCTATTGTGACGCTTTACCTTGGGGAATGGGGTTGCGGTGGGGAAGGTGTGGATGGTCCCTGCCAAATTTTTACTCCACTCCTATTGGAAATAATATCTTCTTATTAGAAACTCTGGCTCTAATTTTTACACTTCTCCTTTTTCCAAGAGGACAAATCTTCTCTGATAATATGCCAGCAATCTTCAATACTCGGCGGGGGAAAATTCCTTTTGGAATTTTAAATAAATTTTCTGAAAAATTTCTACTACACTTCTCAAAAATATAAGGTGGGTGCGCAACGAGGCTGACTGGGTCTCCCGGACCTTTGCTCCCTTCGCGAACAAAGGAACCATGGGGGACGTCCTGCGGTCCTTCTAGGTTTTACCTATATAAGGAGGACGCAAGGCGGGAGACCTCATTCGGTCTTCTGCCCTCGGAGCGTCAACATCTACGTTGCCTTCCCCGCCCGCCCACCCTGTTTCTCACCATTACCATTACCTTTCAGGTATAAATTTAATGTTTCATTACCTTGTATAATTTACAACTTGTGTTATATATAATATGTGTATATTTATATATATGTATATGTAATATATTTATCTTTCGATCCCCAAAGAATTCCTGTTTTATATTCATCTTTTACTCTTAGAATTTGTAAAGATCCCCTCTGTATGTATAAATAAATAGAGTATCTTGTCCTCATCATAAGAGGGCAAGATAAACAAAAAATGTAGCCTTTGCACCTATCAGGCCGCAACAAAATGGCAGCTTAAAAGGCATTCATATACTCACTGAGGAGAAGCCTTTCAAATGCAACTATACCCTTATCAGGCTGCAATGAAAGGAGATGCTAAAAGACATTCAACATCTCACACTGGCAAAATTATTTCAGATGCAGACATTGCCCTTATCAGGCCGCAAAGAAATGTCAGCTTAAAAGGCATTCATATACTTATACTGGCGAGAAGCCTTTCAAATGCGCTGTGCCCCTATCATGCTGCCACGAAAGGAGATGCTAAAAGACATTCAACTACTCACAGTCGTAAGGAGCCTCAAGAAAAGATCAGCTTAAAAGCTATTCATGTATTCACACATGCGAGCATTCTTTCAAATACAGTATTTGCACTTATCAGGATCAAAGAAAGGACAATCTAGTGGCACGTTCAAGAACCCACCCTGGTGATAAATAAACTTGAAGGAGAAGCAAAATGGCAATGCGCTACAAGCACCTCCTGAACTATTGCACTACCAGTGAATTCATCGAGCGCTTCCATATTGTTCAGCTGGGTGTGAAACGGCCTGCAAGCATAAGGATGCTAGCCCATCTCCATTCTATTTGACTTTTCGGTGTTGAGCGATTCTCTGGGGGAGGGTAGGCGGACTTAAAACAAGGGAATGTATTTGCTAAAGAGGTTTTTAATAGAAGCAGCAGATTGACGAAAGGGGACTCTATGAGGGTTCTAAGAACTAAAGAATAAAAATATTTACCCTAAAACCAAATGATGACAAGACGTACACAGGCATGTCATTGAAACCACCTTAGCCCCGTCCGGCCCCAGCTTAGCATCTTCTTCCTGACAGACCGCGTTTTTACCCTACTTCCTCACTCTCACTACAACCTCTCCCACAACTTTCTCTGGCGGGTCTCTAATTTCACAGGGTAGCTGCCGACCAGCTTCCTCTCACCCAAATATCTCGGATTGGACAGCTTCCCCTCACTCCTGAGCTATTATCTTGGGTGGTGGGATTTTAACAACCTGCTTAATCCCCACCCACACCTTCCTCACATCGCCTTTATCTTCTATCAATCTCTATCGATTAGCAGCAGTCCACCCCTTTGCGCTCTTAGGGGACTGCCAAGAAAGTGTGCAGGCGGCCGAATATTGAGCGCTCTCCCTGGCACCGGATTGATGGGGCTAACCCCCTTAGGGGGAAGAGGGATGATAGGGTCCATCGCCCCGTGCCATCCAAGGTGCTGCGGGAGCGTTTATCGCACTTACAGCCGGTTTCTGTACGTGCCCCCATCTCATCCGGGAAGGATGCCGGTTCACCAGCCCAACAAGATTAGACGAAAGGCTCCTCGAATGAGATTTATGATGTCTCCGGGGGATGGCACATTGAGGCCTCCCCCCCTCTCCTGAGATGGATAGGGTCCCTGAAGTGACCCAGCTCCAGACGGTAGGATCTTCCATGGGGTCGAACCCAGGCTCGGTGCCAAGCACAGAACACGTGTCCGCCCTATGCAAGGGCCTCCTCAGACGGTTTGAGTCCCCGAGGCCTCACATGGAGAGGAGGGATCTCCTTCCACTTCTGGTGCTTCTATTACAGTCATGATGACCTCCATTTCAGAGAAGGATCTTCCCGAGGTCGGCCCATCATCCTTAGGGCCTGCTACCGGCGGAAGAGAGAAACAGGTTCATTCCCCGCCCTCATCTCCTAACAAGACTGGGCCACTCTCCCTACGCGGGAGCAGCCAGAACGGAAAGGTCTGCTGCCGCTGTGGTTAGCCACCGCGCGAAGTCATTCGTGCCACTGCTGCGGGGGTGCCCGCTTCGGCCATACTAATCGCTCCTGTAGACGCTTCTTCTAAGCAATGTGGTGCGTATCTCGTTGAGAAGGAAATCCTGGCCGTTCAGGCGCAGGATCGGCTTTCACTTCGCGAGACTAGGGACTTGATCCTGGCTCTCCGGCACTACCTGGGACTTCATATCCCTCAGTGTTAAGAAAGACTCCCTCTGCTCCTCGCCCTTCCAGGCTTGCGAGCACGCTCGTTCCCCGGGCGCTCCCCTGGTAAAGCTGGCGCCACAAAAGGTCCGCAACCAGCCCTAGCTAAAACCAGGCCTCCTTTTCCTTACCCCAGCGTGACCGTTTCCCGTGCGACGAAACGGAAGTGCTCCTCCACCGAGTTATTAGACTCGCAGGAGGCAACACCCCTTAAGTTGGTGGCGAGGCC
This sequence comes from Ceratothoa steindachneri, assembly GCA_963969495.1. Taxonomy (NCBI): domain Eukaryota; kingdom Metazoa; phylum Arthropoda; class Malacostraca; order Isopoda; family Cymothoidae; genus Ceratothoa; species Ceratothoa steindachneri. The sequence continues at coordinate 103,835,910 of OZ018326.1, forward strand.
ATCTTCCGGGGCTCCTAAAGCTGCCCACCGAAAGGAGGACGGCACTAAAGGAACTTCGGCTCCTTGGCCCACATCCAGTGATAGGCTGAGTGGCTCAGAGACGGTGTATCCTCCAAAAGTGGGGCCCCCGCAACCAAAGCCCCTACCCCTCTGATCGCCTAAGGTTTTCAGGCAGAGGGAGGAAAAAGATTCGCATGGCGATACGAACCTCTCCCGATAAGTACTCGAAGGCTACACAACAAGGTCCACACAACAAAACAAAAACAACCGAATGAGAAGGGGCATGGGACTATCACTAGGGGTAGGGAAAGATATATGTAAAGGTGGGTGGGAGAATGACCTTACACACACACACACACACACACTGCCAGGTGCTGTGTCTGTCTTCACGGCCGAGCTGGTGACAATACACCACTCGGTACGCGAGATTACGCGACGTGCCCGGTTCGGAGACCGGATTGTGATTTATAGCGTCTCACAAAGCGCTCTGAGTGCCCTCGGAGCATTCAAATCTACGCATATCCTGGTCCGCGATATCCGTGACGCCACGGATTTGGCGAACCGGGCGTATGTCAAGATTATCTTCTGTTGGGTTCATGGACATGTAGGAATTGCGGGGAATGAGCGCGCCGATGAGGGGGCCAAAGAGTCTGCGAGGACTTGGCGACTGGACCAGCGTTTCGCTCTTCCTCACACTGACTACATGGCAGGAATACGGGCAGCTTTCCGGGCTGTTTGTCAAAGAAGATGGGAGACGGTCGAAGGGAACTTAAAGTTGCGTGCCATTGCGCCGCAAATGTTCCCATGGACCTACCCCTCAATGCCACGATGGCTTCAGTTTGCTTTCTGTCGTCTCCGAATTGGACACACTCGCGGGACGCACCGCCATCTGATGGAGCGTTCGCCTGCGCCCTACTGTGTAGACTGCGTTGTCCCCAGATTGTTCGCCACACTCTTGGTCAACGTTCCTGTCTGGGTGATCTTCTCTTACGTTACCTGTCCTGGTACCAGGACGAGCGGGGTCGCTACCGCTTTCTCCTTGTACTGGAGACTGTTTCATACACACAGCCTTACGCACAATACGACGTTTTTGGGAGAGGTTGGACTCCTCGACTTTATTTGACTGTTTGTTTTAGGTGGCATGTTCTTCCGCCGGGAGGAGGCAGGCCTACCCCCTACGCCGGAGCCAGCTTCCTTCCTGTGTCATTTGTGTTTTTTTAGCCTTTGTCCTTTTATATTGTTGTTATTTACATATTGTTTTTCTTTTTTCAATATAGCCTAGATTTGGCTCTGGTGAGTACGGAGACTTATGCCCAAGTAGGGGGTCGCCAGATGGGCTCCTTAATTTAATAAACAAACTCCAAGATAGCACATTGGGGAAGCCCCCCCTTTTTCAGAGGTGGAGCCTTCCCCCGAGAGATGATACAATGATGGCAATGGGCGAGTCCCTTTGCCGCATCGAATGGTGAGAGGGGCCCCTCCACCCCACCTAAGGCGTGTCTCGTGTTACCTCGTTCTCCCAGACACCTAGGGAGGGCGAAGACGTCGCCATCCACATTTCCAATATTGCCTTCTATCGTCATCCTATTTTCAGAATAAGGAAAAAAATGCACATGGGAGGTTTCGAGGAACGTCTCCATAGGATCAAAATTCGAGAATGTGATCATGTACACCAATCGGTCTTGGGAGCCACCTTGTCTGTGTGTGTCCTGGAGGAAGTTGAGCAGAGTGGAGCGTTCAGCCTTAGCAGAAGGTAGGGACTTCCCGCAATACACTGGCACTCAACTGACGCTGCGAAGTTATAGCAATGCCTCTGGGCATTCCTATAATAAAAACTTCCTGGGAAACTTAAATATGTATATACATCCATTATTATGTAAAATTCAGTATGCATTACTTTAACTTGTCAATTTAATCATTTAATTATTTTACTTTAACTTTATTAATTTAATCATATAATTATTTTACTTTAACTGTTAGTTTAATCATTTTACTTAACTTTGTCTATTTAATCTTCCAAATTAATTTACTTCAACTTTTGTAAATCAAATCATTATGTTAAACTTAATAATTAATTAATTCATTTATTTTCTTGTCAATTCAATTAACGTATACTGTTCCAAACAACATCTCTTAAATTTCACACACAAACAAACAAACACACGTTCCCAGCTCGTCCAAATAAGCACACGAACCTTCCCATTTGACTCGCCGTTCTCGTCGTCTAAAGTCCCAATTCACAGTCCATTATAAATACTTAAAAATACTCTAAATTACTACACTATATTACTTACAACTCACTATTATTTACTATATCAAAGATACTCTATTATACTCTATATTACTATATTATTATTTACTCTATCATTCACTCTATATTGTTTCACCATATTATTCACCATATTTTTTTTAACCTACTTATCTCTGTACATTCGTTGAATTTTATAAATATATTTATATATGTAATTGTCTTTCTTAAAGCCCAAGTCATTATTCCAAAATTTACTTCGCTGTCGCATTAGGCCTAAATCTAACGGCAGACATCTTCGATCAAACATAATTTATGGTTATGGTTTTCGAAACGCTATCTAGGCTGATGTATTAACCGAAGATAAATCACATTGATAACCATACACTATAAAGTGGACAAAGTGGGAGTTAGACCAAGGATCAGAAGCCGTTGGAACGATTTCTATGATTGGGACAATTGGGACTTTCCGCCCTCGAACGGACAGAGGCAAATATTAAGGAAATAATCAAATTGGGATCGAAAGAAACTCTGAAAATGTGGTAGATTTGCAACATAGACGACAGCACAAAAGGAAACCACATATGCACGTACCAGCAGACCGATGTGTGGTACCAGCCACGGCCAAAATGTTGTTACATCAAATTTATTCTTTATTATTAGTACTTATCTTTTTATTTGATCTTTTATTTTGGGATTCCGAAGGCAAAATTTGTGAAAGATACAAAGCATAGAGGAAACTACTTGGAGCGCTTCTCAGAACCAAGAGGCTACCCAACTTTCAGATGGATGTAGATGCGTGGCAATACTTGCGAAGCCGACCACGATGCTGCCCCCTAATGGGGGACTCGAATGTCTCTTACTGGTCATAGTTAAGGCCAAAGGAATTTCCCGTACCTTGTGGATACCCAAACTCAGATTTCGAGTTGATGTAGGTAGGGGTCGACATAAAGGGGACATGTTACGAACATGCAACGGCATGGCGTTCGCTCGTCTCTCAAAAATGCCCCAATTGGAGAAATAATTTTGACTTCGATTCAAATCTAGCTTCTAGTTTGACTCTCTACCACCATTTATATCTAAGCAACACCGACTAGATCTTGAGCAGCGAATGAAGACTACATCCAGAAGTCTCAAGGGCGTAGGCAGCCGCTGATTCACTATAAATGGAATAAAACGTCTCATGGCTGGACAAATACTTCCCCTGAAATTGAAATGGACCGTAATATGAACTGAATTCAATTCCATTTAATTTAAATGCGAATAATTAATGCTAAGCATGCGACGATTCATTGCCGTATTTTTCGACGAGACAAGTGAACTTGTATCATTGATTTTCCCGGCAGGTTTTTCGTCCAATTTGGCGGGAAAATCGAATGATTGACCTCCGCCGGCCAGGCATTAAACTTCTCGAACTCGTTGCAAATAAATAAAGAACATCGTCAATTTGGAGGAGGTGTGAAATTTAAAAAGATACAGTATTCAAATTATTGTATATAAGCATTCAAGAAAGGGATACAATGACCGCCTCCCTTGGACTGCCAAGGGAAAGACTCGCTGCCACAAGTATTGTGTATTACGTTAAAAAATATCAGTGGAGAAATATTTTTTAGGACCAAATAAACCCCGGAAAATGTGGTTTGCAGAAAGGTTTTTCTCAATTGTATGCCAGGACGAAAGTTGGAAATAGGCTTTTCCTCAAAATCACTCTTCCTTTGCCTCCTCCGGATTTAGAATTAACGCCCTCTCACATTCAAGTGGCGGCATCCTACACTTATACATACGAGGCGGTACTCGGGGTATATTATCTATTCCATCCAAAGCCCCGTGTTCCAAAATATAAATTAATTTGTTAGTCTTAAAAAAATTGGAAAGTCAAAAAGAATTAATTTAATAATCAACAAGCAAGACTCGATTGCCATTTCGCGGCATAACGAAGATATTAAGAATCGAGAAATTTTGAAACGTTTGATTAGGATAATATGCGCTTTAGGTAGGCCAAAATTAACATTTCGCGGCCACAATGAATGAAAATGCTTACAATAAGAGTAACTATATATTCCATATATTATCACAGTTGGAAGACATAGATCAAAATAAAGTATCTCAAATATTGAATATTTCACGGAAAAGTAAAATGAAGCGGCCTTTTACCTATCCAAAAAATATAAGAATTTTTTCAATTCTAGAAAATGTTTATCTCACAAGGGTTTTCGGCTCCTTTGAAAGTGAATAATTTTGAAATTTTTAAAAAGGTAAATTGGTTTATGGGTTTTGAGGTTGAATTTTTTTTTTTTTTACGATTTGTGTGTGGTGGGGGCGGAAAAATGGGACAGTGAACGAGCCCTGCTTTAGAAAGAGGAAAAAAGGGAATGTAAGAGGGACAAGACAAAAAAATATTAAGCAGGAAAGAGAGTTTATTTGAAAGAAAAAAGTGTATTCAGTGGCATTGGGTGTTTAATCTTGTTTTTCTTCTCTCTCTTCCTTGACTTTATTTACTGCTTCTAATCTTCTAGTTTCTTATGTTACTCTCTTTCTTTGTTCTTCTGATTTTTCTTATTTGGATTAGCCAGTGGAAGGTCACTTCATTTCTTTTTTTTTACTTTGCTATAATTTCGACTTTCTCTTGTTGTTCTTTCGTTTTCTTCTGAAGTATCTGTTGCTCTTCTTCCTCTTGACTTTTGCACTCAAGTCAGGACCGGCAAAAGCCATCGGCTTTTAGAGCCGATGTCCGTGTCCTTGAGTGCGGACACGCCGTATTACGGCGGTCCCTGAATTAAAATTTGAATTCGCCACCCCTGCCTTTGACCGCCAACACGGATCCCAACGAGGAAGCGGCACTACTGGCCGCACTTTGATTGGCCCCTGCTCCTATCAGTGGTCGCGATAGTATACGCCTTCCCCACCACTCCTTGGAAAAATCCTGATACAATCCTATCCGTGGGGTCGAGATGACTGATCCAGGTTAGTAACTGGTTTCAGAGCGGTAAGGGTCACCACGTCTAACATCGAGTCGTAGGAGTGATTCTTGCGCAGATCCTTTGGGTCCATGGGTCGTGGTGACAGTAGAAGAAAGGGCAGAGGAAAGGGTAGATAAAATGACGTAGTCCAAAAGGGTGGGTGGAAGGATGAGGAAGGGTGAAAGAGAGTTGGTAGAGAAGATGATGTGGGTGTTAGGGGAAGAAAGAGAGGCAGTCAAAGGTTAAAGAGGAAGGGGTGGTGAGTCTCTTTAGCACAGCAGTCAGGAAAAGACATGGCCCTGCCCCTTACGGGAACTGCTAAAAGAACACGCGTGAGGCCCAAAATCGATCATGCCATGGTATGACATTACATTACATCAATACCATATTATATCTATGGAGGAGGGACCAATAACTTAAAGGCGAACCGTCAAGGGACGGAACGCCACGAGTTTCGACGCGCGGAACTGCGAGAAAGGGTGCAACGAGGTCAGGCAAAATTGGGGCAATGGCAAAGCTCAAGGTTATTTAAAGAGCCTTGTACAAAAATATAATTTTATTTACATAAAGAATAGAGAATTAATGGTCAAAATTACATCGGTAAACGAGGGGGAAATTGCAGAGTTATGCGTCAGACTCAGAAGTTAGAAATTAATGCGTTACAGAAAGAGACTATTCAAATGGGAATGATTAACTCAAATGGGTTGCTGAAAGGAAAAGGGGTTGGCTTACGGAGGATTCCGGGTGATACGTCAGGGTAAGGCTTCACGGATGTCTTCTGCAGGCAATAAACGTGAGGCGAGGGCGCTCGGAGCTTCTGAGCGGGAAGTTAACGTGATGACGGTTCTCCAAAAGGGGAGGGGGGCGGTAACGTCCGGTCCAGGGAAAAGTATTTCGGCCACCCGAAAAGGAAGGGCGAACGAGGAGAGCTTCGAGTCGGAAAAATCGCTCGGTAGCGATCATCAAATGGAATTACCTCACTGGCTGGGGCTAATTACAACACACACAAAGTTCAGCCGTCACTTTGGTTTGATTTTAGCACTTGACTTGGAACTAGGTCAATCTTCTTGGGTCCGGGCGAGACTCCTCAACTATGTGTCTCCCACATGGAAGACGAGCCCTATATATAACCGAGGCTCCCCCCGCGGGGGTGGGGGAAACAACGCTACTCTCGAATGGCCTCGAATCTTAACGCCGAGGCGGTTCTAGCCCGCCGCGTAAAGGTGGTCCGTGGTGGACGCGGTTCGAAGCTACCGCTTGTGGATGGAAGGGGGAGGGGCGCTTATCAATTTAAGCCTAACCAAATTCTAAAATCTTTTCCAGCGCATGGAAGTCCACCTCGATGGGGCCAACTCCGTTCGAGGACCAGGGGATAGCGGGGCCCGCGAGTGTGTACAATTCGGAGACCACAGAAAGCGACCCGAATCCGTCACTGCATTGATGGTTAGGTCCATGGGAAGAATCGCGGCACAATGGTACGCACCTTATTTGCTAGGTCCCCCTACCCTATTCAGAGAGCTGCTTTGATTCCTGCCTACAATATAGGCGGTGTGAGGACGAGCGAAAAGCTCGCCTAGTACTCGCTGATTCTTTTGTAGCCTCATCGGCGTGTTCAGTCCCTGCAATTCTTAGATTTCCGGGAACCTAGCAGAAGAAATTCTCGACATAAGCAGGGCTCGCAGAACCGTGGATTACGGATATCACGAGGCACGGTATGTGTAGATTCCACTGCCCCGAGAGCACGAAAGGCGATTTGTGAGGTTCCGAAGCGGGTGCGCCGGGTTATCTCCTATATAAAGAGCGATGTATTGAAACCAGGTCGTCCATGAAGACGGACGCAGGGCCTAGTAGAGCCCCGTTCACATGAAATAAATGGGATACGTCGTGGAACCCGACCCCATTTTGACATTTAGAGCCCACGTTCGCCCCATTGAAGAAGAGCTGCCGCCTGGCATTGTGTCACCTCCGAAACCACGTCTAGCTTAAGGGGAAACCTCCATATGGTCATCCCCTTCTTCCTCCCAGGTATCACTGATCCCTATCGAGTGCCCTTCATCCTCTCATCTTTGTCGTTTAGATCAGAAAAACCGACCTCTCGAGAACGAGAGGAGGGGCCGGCGCCCTGCAATCTCAGAACGCGTCATTTCACGGCGATGGTTACAAAAGACATTCCCCATATCCCGCGAAGGCTTCATGTCGCTTTCTGTTGTCTTCTAATTAGGCACACTCGCTGGACGCACGACCATTTGATGGAGCACACGCCTGCACTTTATTGTGACGAAAGCATTGTCCAGACTGTCCGGCACATTCTTGTTAAATGTTCGATTTGGGTGATCTTCGTTTACACAGACTCGTGGACTATCTGATTATTTGGTAGAAGCTGGCCTCGTCGATTTTATTTGACTGTCTCTGCTTTAGGTGGTATGTTCCTGAAGAGGTGGGCCTGCCCCGGAAATCGGAGCTTGCTTCCTTCTCGCATTTTTATTTTGTTTTGGGGGATTTTTTTCTATTCTTTTGTATATTTGTTTTTTTTTTAATCTATCTTAGCATTAGGCTGTAAGGTGATTACAGCGACTTTTTCCCTAGTAAGGAGTTGAAAGATTTCAGCTTTAACCATAAAGGATGGTTCTGACGTAGCCACCTTATGTTACTATTGGAAGAAGGGCAGCAGAGTCGACGGCCCAACACACCTCGTGCCTGATCCTTGCCTTAGACAGCGGGATTTGGCCCTTGTAGCAGGTAACTAGTTAGTTACCTCACTGTATATAATGCCACTCGACTGAGGACCAATAAGAGGACCAAAGTGCCTCGAGCAGCCAGAACCTGTGTTGATAGAAGAAAAAGTTCGGAAGAGGGTAGGTGGGTAGCAAATAAAGAGATGTAGAGATAGATGGGTCTTCTAACAAGTAAGGGAGGTAGGTGATCAGCTATTATTATCATACTCTGGTGCTAGGTGATTCCAGGATGGCATGAAGTAAACCAAAGCACTATGGCTACCGGACCGAACACTGTCCATGTGGGAACATATTGCCTCTATAGAGTGCTGGTAGAAAAGGTTGAGGGGGGAGGGGGGATGATGATTATGATCACTGAGATAGAGCGAAGGGGAAACGCACTGACAACTTTTCCAGACCCCATAAGAGAATTGACATGAACCAAGTGACGGGGCTTCCCTAAGCTGTACTCAGGCCGCGATGATGCGCCCCTGCCCCGGGTACCGAGTGCAACAGGATACACAGTGTAACAGCCTGCGGGGTTTGTGCGGTGTAGAGTTAAACGAGAGGTGGAAGAAGATGATTACGGAACCAAAGTCCAATTGTGACCCGACCCCACCAACAGATTAAAGATGAGTGCCACTGCACAGAATAAAGATGTCTGAATAACTCGTGGAAGAGAACTCAGCCGACACAAGCAAAGAAAGCATCAGTTGCACAAGCGCTACTAGATCGAGCTAAGCTCTGTTTTGGGAGTTTAATCTTTTTTATTTTGCTACTTTCTCTTCTCTATGTTTTTCTTTACGTCTTTTAGTTTTACTGTTATTTCTTATTTGTATTTAACTTTGTGTTTTCTTTTCCCATTGGGGAGGTTTCTATTTTTTCTGGTCTTAAAATGCTGCTTCGGGTGTGGGATATTTATAGGTCTTCCTCGTCTAAGGACGTTTCGATTCTGTCAAAGTCATTTTCTGAGTAATATTACCATTTGTAGATGCGTTCTTTAACCCGCCCAGCAGTTCTCCATCATCCTAATCCTTGGGGAATTTTCTGTGACGGGTTTTATGGACTCGTGTCTATGTCTTCGACGTTCGGTTCCCTCAGCTTCTTTACTTTGCCATGTTTCTTCATTTTCTCTGGTTCATCCGCTATCCCTTTCTGTGTTTTCATTATCCGTTTGTTCTGGAGTTCCTTCTGCTTCTGTTGATTCATTTATTTGGGTTATTTCCTATGCTGTTTACTTATTATTTTCTGTATATTTGTTGCTGTAGTTACTATGATACTCCTCCTTAGTATGTCGTTTGATTGGGGGTTCTCTGGAAACCAGAAGTTGCTGGTTGGAGGACAACGCAGTCGTCACAAAAAGGTGCTGGTGAGCGCTCCATAAAATAGCAGGGCGTCCCGGGAGTGTATCCAATTCGGAGAGGACACAAGCGTGAAGCGGTCACAGCATTAGGGTGTAGATCCATGGCAAGACTCCCGACGCAATGGCACGCAACTTTAAGTTCCCCACGGCCTTTTTCCATCTTCTTTGCCAAGCAGCCCGGATTCTTGTCATGTAATCAGTGTAAGGAAGAACGAAACGGTGATCTAGTCACTCATTCCTCGCTGACGCTTTGGCGGCCTGTTCGGCGCGCTCATTTCCTGTATTTCCTACATTTCCAGGAACCCAGCTAACAATAATCTCGATATCTGCCTAGCTCGTCAAAACCATGGCGTCATGGATACCACGAACCAGGAGATGCGGATATTCCATTGATCCGAGAGCAATCAGGGTACTGGGTAAGTCGCTATAATTCACAATCCTGTTGCCTTATCTCCCCTACCAAGCGGTGTATTGCAATCAGCTCGGCCGCGAAGTCAGACGCAGTGTCTGACAGAGCCACGCTGACTTCAAACAGAGGGGATACGGCGTAGAAACCGACCACATCTTAGGACTTGGAGCCATCCGTATACACTGACAAGGTTCAAGTGTAACACGGAGTGATCTCCAAAAAGTCCAGACGCAATACTTCCGGTACTGTGAAAACTTTGCAAGCAGAGGTATGGCGACAAATAGTCAAAGGTGATACCTTCCAGGATGGCGTCCTTGGCAGAACCAGAGACGGCACGGGGCCGAAAGTTATATCGAACTCTCGATGGAGATTTCTAGCCTTAAATCCTTTGGGCTTAGGGTATAACTGGCGTCTCTCGGGGGCATAGGCACCGTCGAGACCAGCTGTTGATGCAGTAAGAGGCGCCTGGCTCACGTTTATAAGCGAATAGTGTACTATACACAACGCAGAACGAGTGGCATTGCACGGGCCGAAAATCTAGACTCTAACCGCAGTCGATCCAATCCACTTCCTATGCTAATTCAGACGTGAGAAATCGAGGGAGAAGCCAAACGGATTGTTTTTACAGTCCTTTACTTGCAAAAATATGGGGTAAATAGTTACAAGAGATCTCGTTACTTATGCACACAAAAATATAGATAGCTAATTTCCCTATATACACAATTAATATTATCTGATGAATACCAAGCAAAATTTATACAAAAAAAAACATTCAATTAGACTATATATACAAAAGGAAGATACGCAAAGTCAAATAACAAAAAAAATATATCTGCAAGGGCAATATCAACCAACCGATAACAGTAAACAAAGAAGTCAATAACAAGAGGACTAAAGCAAACAAGAGGCCTAAAGCAAACAAAAAGGCCTAAAGAAAACAAGAAGCCTAAAGCAAACAAGCGGACCAAATAAAAAGATGAAAGGGGGGCTCACTTGTTACCCAGGTAGGTATTGGCGTCTCAAGCGTTTTACAAAAAAAACTGGCGCCTCCGAGCTCGTACAATATTGCAATCTGGTCACATATTGAGGCTATCAAAGCCCTCTTTGTCCTGGCGGGACTTACAATAACTAGTTGGTTATTCCAACCCTACAGTCTCTGCTACTACTTACAAATGGTGGAGATTAAATTTACTAGAGTGGTCTTTCGAAAAAAATATTTAACAGCATCAACCAGTCGGCTTTCAATGGGGAACGTGCGGAAGACACCGGTTGCCAAATGAAGGCCGGTGTGGTGGATCGAGTCCACCTTCTGGAATAAACAATCGGCAGCGGATGCATAAAACTCGAATCCGTATTGAAGCTTCGAACGAACAAAGGATCGATAAAAAAGTAAAGCAGTAGCCTATTAGCACCCAAGGAGCTAAACGCCAGGAACAAAGAATATCCATGGCATGGGTTCAGGAGAGACTAGGGCTTCGAATATGAGACTCCCAGGTGAGGCGTTGGCCAAACGAAAGACCAAGGAAATGATCCGAGTACACCAGTTCCAGGCGAACCCCATTTAGTTTGTGCACTTTGGCATCGCGAGAGACGCGGTTCATTGCCTGTGCGGGTTGACGCTCCAGAGTTAGAAACTGGGCCGTGGAAAAAGAGATTAAAACGTCGTCTACGTTGAGCGTAGCGAGAACATCTTCCCGTAGTAACATGGAAATGGCCTTTATGTTCAGAGCAAAAATTGGCACTATGACAGTTCGCTGGACGAAAACGTATTCCTGCTCTAGATCGAAAAACACTGTAACGTAATGCTCTCTACGACGAAAGGCCTTGAAGAAGGCATTTTCCAGTCGGAAAAGAGCATACGACGTGGAGTGGAACTTAAGGAAGCCGCACTTTGCATAGGACCAGTGGCCTCCGCTGTCCATAAAAAAGGCCAATCCAACATTTACTAATTCCTCCATCAACTTACACATGCAGGAGGTTAGAGAGATAAGGCGGAAACCGTCAGGGATCGAGTGATCTCTCCTCTGTTTGCAAAAAGCGAGCACAGTAGCGATTCGCCAAGGGTCTGCGAGGATACACTCTACCTAGATCCTGTTGAAGAAATCTAAAAGAAATTGTCAAGGCATGGCGTAGAGGATAGACTCCATACCAGGGATGGTGTCCGCTCACGAAACGATAGTGGAATGCAACTAACTCAATGTAAACCTGTCGAAGCGTTTCTCGGGCAGTGATGCCTAAACTCCCCAGAGGGAGTATCTACCGTTCAAATCCCCGAGTAAGAGAAAGGGCCTCGGCAACCGTTCCACACCGCGGTGGAAGTTCCACGCTGAAAGCGCTGTCACCTTCAAGGAATTATCAGGTAAGGTTGGGCTTGCCATGCGCGTCTTTTCCTCCCTCTACCTCGAAACCTTAGGCAGGCGGAGGTCACTCCTTTGGAGGATCCACCGTCTTCGAGTCACCAAACCTAGCATTGGGTGTGATCGTAGTAGCTGAAGCTCCTGTAGGCCTGTTTTCATTTCAGGAGGCAGCTTTACGAACCCCAGAGAATGGCCTCACTACCAACTACAGCGGTGGCTCTAATAGCACCTCCGCCGCGGTGCCACAGATGCCTTTAGCGGTATACACCCCTACAAATGTAAATATTTATTTCTTACTGTATATATATATATATATATATATATATATATATATATATATATATATATATATATATATATATATATATATATATATATATATATATATATATATATAAATTTCAAGAAGTGTTGGTAACCCTTACTTAAATCGGGGGATTGGTACACCCGCACTCCCAAGCGTCTTAAAATTAAGCCATGAGGTTCATTTGCTTTACCATCCCGCATCGGTGAAACAGGTCTGTAAATATTTAAATTGTAATTGTTTAGCTAAATATTTCCCAAAAGAATCCCGAATTAATGTTTGATTCTTTTGTCCCATTTACAGACCCATTCAACTCCGTTACAATATATTTACCATTTATCCACTTTACTTACAATTTATCCAATTACTCATAATACAGTTACTTATAATACAATTACTATTTATCCAAACTATTCACCCAATATAATTATCAATCATCATTTGTTATACTCAATATACCAATTATCCAATTATCAATCATCATTTGTTATACTCTAATTACCAAACCATATTTATCAATTGTAAATCCATTCCCGTTAACTTATTCAAGTTTAATTCACGCGTAATTCTCAATACAATCATAAACTGTTACTGTATAAAATCAACCAGAAATAATCTAACTGTTTATTCAATAATATATTTTTTCTTAACTCTTTGTTTTTAATTTACGTATTTCCCCAACCTCGCACAGATTAGGCCTAAGGAGTTCGTCTGCAAAATTTAGACTCGTGTTCTTCAACAATTCATTTCCTTGAATAACGAAATATAGGTTTTTATATTTATTGTGATGTGAGACCTATCTCGGATATTGCCACAATATTCATTCAAAACCTATATGCCTTCACGCTATAGCGATACCAACTGGCACGCACTGATTCGGGGAGCTTGTCACAGTCGAACGTGACGAAGAGTGTAGGGGTGGGTCTTGAGACCCCTCCTTGTTTTCTCATAATACGTTCGACCTTGACCTCTCCATTGGCGGTCAGCTCTAATGGATGTCATCTATGTAGTAGTCCACAAGCTCCCTTGAATAAACCACTCCTTTCACCAAGTTCATAGTTTACAGCTTAATTACACTCACCAGCGTGCCATAAAGTGTCCGAAGTGCACTAATCATAGCCGCCTCGGAGGGATTCGACGCATTCCCCAGAAGACTTGCGTGCTAGAAACGGGTCACCTTTGGCTCTCTACCAATCACGCTAGTTAGTGCGCTCCTCTGATCGATCATGTTGCTCTTGGACAACATGCTGCCATCAGTGGAGAGAATAACGAGAAAACATTTGAAGCCAGCGGGCTCGAAAACGCTTTGTAATCTCTGACTGAGGGGCCCCGACGTAATCGAGACTGCTCTGAGCACTTTTGGTATTTGTCTGGGACTCCCCTGCTAAACTCGGCTCAGGCGCTTACCGAAAGGGCAGTGGACTCGTCTGACCTCGTGGTTACCTCGCAGGAAAAGGAGTCCTGAATCTTTTTCTTTTTCTTTTTGTTCCTTTTCTTTTTAGGTGCGAAGGGTTGGGAATGAACCGCTTCTCTCCTCTGTCAGAAGTAGAGGAGGGGGGGGGGGAGAGCCATCTGCGAATAAGCTTGCATAGGGGAGGGCTTAGGTCTGGTACTTGTCACCGAGCGAGAGTTCGACCCGTGCAAGACCCTGCTGTCTGAGGCTGGGTCACCTCTGGGAATATCTCCATCTCAGGGGGGCCTCCATGTGGCCATCCCTTCCCTCAAGACTCTACAGATCCCATTCAAGTTTCCTTCTCTTTTACCTAATGCCAGCGAACCGCAATCCGTCGGGGAAGAGAGGGGGCTAGGTAAGCTGATCTCCTGTAGACAGGAGATGCACGCCAGTACGACTTAATGGAAGGGGGACCGACGGGCCCTGTCATCCCTTGCCTCCCTAAGAGAGTTGGCCCTATCTAGCCTGGAACGGTCAATATTAGGCTGCCTGCGTGCTTTATTGGCAGTGCCCTGTGAAAGTAAAGAGGAGACTGCCGCTAGAAGAGGTAGTTCACCGCACCCGTAAGCCTATGAGAGAAGTAAGCCGGCTCTCCGATAAAAGTAGTTTGGTAGGTCCTTTGAGAATGGATAGGGGGGACGGGGGCGGAGGGACCTTCTTTTCTGCTGTGAATTTGCCCGAGAGCGGCTTCGATGAAGTTAAACTGGGAGTTAATATGTTCAATATCATTGTGCAGGGTGATCCTATTATTTGTACAACCTCCAAACGCTAATCACCCTACGCAGTATCCCGCTCTGCGAGGGGTGAATACGGGGCCGGCAAAGCCAGCTGCTGCCATTAAAGAGCACTCCTTCCGCCTAATACCCAATAAGCCTATCAGCATGGTGGCTCCACCTTGAGTTGGGCATAAAATTGATAGACCGTAAAAGGGGAGAGAAAGGAATGTGAGAAAGGTGAGGGTGGGGGTGAGGCAGGTTGTTAAAAATACTACATAAACCAGAGCTTAGAAGTGAGGGAGCGTTCTCCCCCCTCCCCCTTAGCCCCGATCAGTAATGTTTGAGTGAGAGGAAGCTGGTCGGTGTGTACCCAGTGAAATTAGAGGCCGACCAGAGAAAGTGTTAGGAGAGGTTGTAGGAAAGTAAGCAAGAAGGGTAAGAAGATAGGGTGTCAGAAAGAATGAGATGCTACGTTGGGGCCGGACTGGGCGTCGAGCCCCGTTAACGCGGCGACTAAGAAAATAAATCGCTGTGCCACTTATGGGAATCCGCTGGCTGGCCATCTTTGACTTAAGCCTCGTGAGGTCAGAACGGATAACGCCATTAACTGTGTTGAAGGTTGGCTGGAATGAGACAGCAATATTGGAGCGAGTAAAGGTCTTAAGGGCTTGAACAGAATCATGTTGGGGGCGGGAAGTCACCTCCACTTCCAGGGTTCCACCGTTGCGGGACTACATGCGGCGTGGTTTGCCGCAACCTTCATCAAAATCCTCACTGACCTAAAAAAAATATTAAGTTTGGATAAGAGAAAGTCGGATTACGTTCGAGGGACCAAAAAAGCGTGGTAGTCCAAGTCAGGGTCCACCTCCCAAGAAAATAAATCTTTAACGAGAAAGCGAAAACTGGAACGGGGTCCAGAAGACCGAGGATAGGAATTCTGCGAAGTGATTATTTGTCTATTGTCCTAAATATAGTACTTTATTATTTAGGGGAACAGTCTCACGCAGTGAGGTAGCCACTTACGCATTCGTGTCACCTGATGCGCACCCCTGAAGGGAAGGGCTGGTTCACTCCTGACCAGCATCTTCGTTTTAAAAACGGGCTTTTCTGATCGAGGGCAAAAAGAACATCAGGCTACGCAGCCGCGGACAGGGCACCCACAACATCCAACACAGCGCGGTTCAGCCACGGAAGGACGCACCCCGAACGCCGAAAGCAGATATCAGGTCGGAACCTGAGTCAATACGAGGTCACGCATAAACAAACATTCACGTATTGTAAAAGATTCATCATAAAATTGTAGGCTACAAAGCAACTGAGAAAATACATACTTTGACCAAGAGAAATTTTAACACAAATCTGTAACATGCGATTCCTATAATAAAGATAAAACTATTGGAAACATGTAGGTCTATCTTATACACACAGCTGTTCGGTAGCTCCGCCCTGGGGGTGGAAATTAACGAAGCAGACCACTGGGGTCCACCCCTACAGACAAGTCCAGGTCACGCTCATTAGGAAACGAACACATACATATAGTCATAAATTTATTATTTCGACGTCACAGAAGGTCAGGAGGACAACCAGAGTCAGAGAATCCCTATTCGTTAACACCGTTTACTAATAAAGGTCAAATCAATGATATTTCGTCAAATTGTATCGTTATTATGACAGATGATTTTGCAGAATTCTAAGCAATATTGTGATTAAGATATGACATATGAACATAAATGAGCTGCTTTCTTCGCCACGACGGGTATTTTATTTATGCTGAGAAATTCGTTTTTTAAACATTTACCTGATGGGCCAAAGTAATATTTAGAGCAATCGATACATTTTACGCAATATACATTACCAATAGGGGAAGGGTCGTTCTTGACTAATAGCTAGGGAAGAGAGTATTATTATAATTAAATACTACGCAAATGCCTAGAGATTTTAAAATATGAGGGAGAGAAGCAAAGGATGAATTAAAAAGAAGTACAAGAGTATTTTTGATATTAAAAGGCACGCGAGGTTCAAAACTATAAAAAGACTTTTTAGCTAACTGAAGGCATTTATCAAGGAACTGAAAAGGATAGCAAAGTTTATGGCCGATGTCAAAAATTTTGGAAATTTCAGTAAAAAAATTCAGGACTAACTACACGAAGTGCACGGAGAAACATTGAAATAAAAATAGATATTTGACTTTAATATGGTGAGAGGAGTAAAAGTGAATGTAAGAAGAAGAATTAGTTGGTTTCCGATAGACAGACAATTTGAAACCAGAAGGAGTGCGGTGTATTAATAAACCAAGGAAAGGAATACTTCCATTCTGTTCAATTTCAAGGGTAAATTTGATGGAAGGTACAAGGGAATTAAGTTTGTTCAAAAAAAGAAAACCATTTTCAGAACTAGGCCACAGGCAAAGGATATCATCATATAGCGAAACCAGATTATAGGAAAATCTACAATAGAGGGGAGGAAACAATTGCCCATAGCTAAACCAAATTTTTATCGAAAGAATTTACCATTGAAAGTAAATGCACAGTCTTTGGTACAGAGGGAGATTAATTCTAAGAATAAATTGGGGGTATAGGTAATTCAACGTTACGCAATTTATCTTTAAGAAACTGGAATAGATCATCAACCGGAACTTTAGTGAAAAGGGAGCAAACATCAAAGCTAACAAGGATGAAGTCTGAAGGGTAAGGGATGGTATTAAGTTTTTATATTAGGTAGAAACTATTAAATATATGGGAATTCGAAATGCATCCTACAAGAGGGGTAAGATAAGACGTAAGCCATTTTGACAAAACATAGGAGACAGAGCCTACAGAACTGACAATGGGGCGTAAAGGGTTATTAGGTTTGTGAGTCTTGACAAGGCCATAAAGATAAGGGAGAAAGGCATTCATAGATTTAAATTTAGAAATTAAGTCTGGATAATGTTTAAGAATTGAGCGTCCTTTTTTAATGAAAATTACTATTCACTTGTTCTAAAGGGTCTTTATTTACATGCACATAGGTAGAGTCATCATTAGTCAATTCGCTCATTTTATCGAAATATGTTTGTTTATCTAATATAACTATTGCACCAGATTTATCGGCTTTAGTGATATGGAGGTTAGGATTATTCTTAAGGTTATTTATAGCCAGACGGAAACGTGAGGGATAATTAGAGTCCAAGGAGGAAGTCATAGAATGGTACACAAAACCTTTAGCTATAGAAATATACTCGCTAGGATCATTGCCGAATTTGTCTAGATTAATAAAGCTCTTAGCCATTTTTACACTGGACGTTTGAGAAAGAATAGAAAATTTTAAACAGAAATCAAGAGCACAGTGTTAAATTCTGTCTATTTGTTGCGATGAAAGGTTGACCACTGTATCTTTGTGAGAGTTCTTTGTCCAAGCACTATTTTCGGCAATTTTCCTAGTGAGTATATTTCTATTGCTAAAGGTTTTGTGTACGATTCTATGACTTTCTCCTTGGAGTCTAATTATCCCTCACGTTTCCGTCAGGCTATAAATAACCTTAAGAATAATCCTAACCTTCATATCACTTAAGCCGATAAATCTGGTGCAATAGTTGATTATTCCACCCTCAAGTAAATAGGGGACTGGACTTTTACCATGGTCGTTTCCTTCAAATGAACCTCTAATATTGGCTTGAGTCATGTAAAGTCTTCCCAAAATACGAGTCCCTTCTGGACTTTGTATTAAAAAAAAAACAACTTTTGGCTTCCTTGGCCCCCGAAATACGCTCATTTGTGAAGGAAAAGCGCTGTTTCGCATTAATCAGTGCTCCCAGACTGGTTACGCAGTCTCCATTAGTTAAGCTCCCAGTTTTGAAGAAAGTAGAGGACTTGGGGACCTCCCTTACAAATTTCGAAAAGATCTTCGAAATTAATAATTGGGATATCGAGACAGATGGTGTCGCTAGATTCTCTACCCTTCTTAGTACCCCGCTGCGAGATATTTATTTCCCTCCCGTTTGAATTCACCGTTGACTATTCCAACCTCAACTCCAAACCCCTGCCCGCCGTAAATAGGACACCGGGCTTTTATCTTGGTCGTTTCCGTCAAGTGAGAATCGGACCTGGACAAACATTGTGACAGTTTAGTTTATCCTTCAAAAGAACCTCCAATTTTGGCTTGAGTCATGTAAAGTCTCCCTAGAATACGAGTCCCTTCTTGACTTTGCATTAAAAAATACAACTTTTGACTTCCTTGGTCCCCGAAATACGCTCATTTGTGAAGGACAAGTGCTGTTTCACATTCATCAGGGCTGGAAGAAGCAGAGGTGTATGCCTCTAGCCATAACATATACTCTAAGGACAACAAGAAGCCTCCCACGTCGTCCCTCCAAGTCCTAGATCGGTAATTCCAGACTCTCTTCACGGAATAACCCCAAATTCTTAAAGATTATTGGTCCCTAGAAGCCCAGATCTCCTTCCATTGGAACCCAGAGATATTAAGCCCCTGATTACGACGCCCCCTTCGTCATTGTACCCCCGAAGACCAATAATCTGTTTCTCCTGTGGAATTGAAAGGCATGTGCGTGCAAACTTTCCCCAGAATTCACAATTCAGAAGAACACACTCTCACCAGGTGCACCAAATTAGTGCCACTCCTGCTCCTCCATTGCTACTTTTGGAACCCCCGCTCCTCTCTCCTCCACCAGCATCCCCGGTCACCACGTTAATTTTATTTTCAATAAGAGCTTCAACGGGGGGTTTAAAGTTCGAGAATGGAACCGTCAATGGATGTCGCGTGTCGACCCTTGTTCGGGACACGGGTTCCACCTGCATTCTCGTAGCTCAGGATTTACTCCCCCCGGTTGGTCCCGATCACCAAATATTCAGTAGTCCATGATTATCTGGGCCGAGTGATCACCTTCCTCATTGTTAAATGCCATAGCGAGTGTGCATATATGACTGGTAGCTACCCAAATCAAATTATGCTCTGTTCTCATTGGTCAGAGTCCCCAGGTCACACGGGACCCCATGGCACAGCCCGTTATCACGTAGGCTCAGGCAGCAAAAGAACCCCAAGTCCCTTTTCCCTCGAAACCCCCTTAATACGGAGTTTGACGTTCTCCTGAGTGAAGATTTTGACCGCACCAAGAAGGGGTAAGCAACTCTCTGACCTCTTTTGCAGAAGGCACGGAATCAAGCCCAAGGTTCCACCCGCGGAGATAAGAAGGTATCCTACGTCATAAAAGATGATCTGTACCGCTCCTGTTCTGAAGGAACTGACCCCGTATCCCAGTCCCTGTATGTCTCCCGTTCGTACGGCCCCCAAGTTCTTTGGCTACCGCAAGATAGCCTCTTCTCTGGACACCTGAGTAAAAACAAAACTCCCCAGAAGGTTTTTAAGTATTTCTTTTGGCCAGGTGTGCCAAGGATATAGCAGATTACTGCAAATTGTGCGATGTCTCTCAAAAGACATCTGCCAAAGGGCGTTTCAAGTCAGCCCTCTACTAGAAAAGACCAGTATAAATGAGCCCTTTTTCCCGAGTGGCTATTGACCTTATTTGCCTGATTACGCCCATCCCTGTACATACAGTGAGGAACACATGTAGGTCCTTATCCTCGCAGATTTTGCCAGCCATTTCTCCGAAGCAGTTCCCATTATAAGGATTGGTAGTCTTGTAGCGGGCCGAAAATATATCTCTAATCCCAATCGATCAAACCCGCTTCCTACACTGTCCGGACGTGAGAAATCGAGGGAGAATGAAACGGATTGTATATACAGTCCCTTTACTTACAAAAGAATACAGTTATATTTACAGCAATTTATATTTACAAGGGAAGTGTGCACTCTTCAAAATGAGGCCAAATTCCCCAATCCAAATAAGATACCAAAAGAGAATTTTATAACAGGCGAATACAACAAATTTACTTATATATCTACACAAAACATAAAAAACACAACAACAACCGAACGAAAAGGGGGCACGCACTATCACTTGTGTGCTGGAGGTGGGTGGTAGTAGGCTGACATAAAAGGAGGCAGGATTGTCAACCAAGGCGGGTATGGTGGTCCAGGTGTTTAGCGAGGTATGAAAGCCCTCCGTCTCAGGGCTGGGCGGAGCACTCGTCTATAGAACCCTTCTTGCCGTCAGTCCACGCTTCCACTCTCTCTAAATGTAAATCCAAACAAGCGTCAACATATAATCTTTTGATAAAAGATTATTTTAAACAAAGTACTATTTTGTTTTAATTATAGTGATATATCAAAACTAGCTACTAACTTTCCAGAATATGGCGTCTGGAAAGAAAGAAAAACATGGTAATCATTTTATACATAAAATAAACAAAAACAAAACAAACCCATTCCCAATCACACACATTCTTACAGAGGGAGGGAGAGGGTACTGAGAAAAGGGGTGTGAGAATGGCCCTTTTACACACACTCACATTCGCTCCACCACACCCCTCCTTCCTTAAGCCATTCGACCAGCCACTCACAAAACCCTTTCAATCACTCTTCACGGTACCACTTGTGCTCAATAGCACCCTTCTGCACCCATTCACACTCTTCTACTGGTCCCTGGCTACGCGTAGCAATTAGTCGGGGTTGTTCGTCAGTCGTCCTGTCAGTCTCATCGTCACTATTGATCATCTCATCAACCATACTCTTAGCCCTCATTACCAGTTCTCCCATCTCACGACAGAATTCTTTCATACTCTTCCGTTCAGAACCTTCACTCTTCATACCCCCATTCATCAGCTCCTCACTCACAGCTCTCATCCAACTCAAAGTACATTCTTGCGAAACAGACAGGTCACTCACATCCCCTGTATTCTCAACAGGCATACCAGAAACCCCTTCGACTGGTTCCCACCAGAAACCTGAAAAATCAGTTACTTCATCATTCACTACATCAAACTCATCCCTACTATTACCATTCGTAAAACCCGAAAAATCAGCCACACTAGGTTCATTCTGCCCAAACACACTATCATTCATACTGTTCCCAAAACCAGAAAAATTTGGCACAGGCAGCTCACTCACTCGTCTACTTATACCAGCCAAATCACTCACCTGTCTATGCAAAAACTCAATCTCCCTTTCAAGATCCCCCATACCAGAAACACTCTGCTCAGACTTACTTTCATTCGTACTTGCATTCTTCCTTTCACTCTTCTTTGTACGCTTTCTACTCCTCGAGACTAAGACTAGCTCTTTCCCAGACAGATCCATACTCTTACATTCAATCTCATCAGCATGCACTTTACCTCTCTCTCTACACAGTCCATACACCGGATGGCTCACCAGGTAGTCAGGAGGTTCTCTCCATCTCCTTAACTGACTCTGATGAGCCCGCACTCTCTCAGTCATGCCGTCATTCAAACTCTCTAAAACATATGTCACTCCATTTCCCCAAACCCTCACAACTCTATAAGGTCCATCAAACTTCTCACTCATCTTTGATACATTCAACCTACCCTTCACTTCTTTCACCTTCAATACTTTTGTACCTAATTCAAATGAACGGAACCTTTCATGCGCCTCACGCCATACACTCTGCTCACTTTCACTCAAACGAAACCTATCTTTCACTCGCCTTTCAAAATTCATCACAAACTGACATGGGGACATTCCAGTTGCACTATGCACAGTTGAATTATACGCCCACAACACTCTCCCCAGACACACATCCCAGTCATTCACTGTCGTACTCATCATTCTCAACATCTCACACAAGGTTCTTATAGTCCGTTCAGCCAATCCATTTGAAGACGGTACATACGGAGTCGTTCTCACATGCTCCACACCATTCTCTCTCAACATTTGCTCAAACACTTCCCCTACAAATTCAGGCCCATTATCACTCAGACATCTTCTAGGCTTCCATACACACATAGGAAAAAACAACTGCTCAACCACACGCGCAACAGTCACACTCCTTTTATTTCTCACAGGCGCTGCATACACAAACTTACTTTTATGATCAACCATAACAACCATACCAACATTCCCAGCACTCGTACGCGGCAAAGACACACAATCAATCACTACCAATTCAAACGGTTATTTCGCATCAACTTTCAACATCGGTGGTTTCACTTGCACACCTTGCACCTTTCGCTTCTGACACCTTTCACACGTAGTTGCAACATTATTCACAACAGTTCTCAGAAACTGATGGAACACACGCTCCTTCATACACTCCCACAGCTTAAACTTACCCATATGCCCATAATTATCATGCACAACCTTCACCAGACCAATCATACCAACTAAGGACATCACAGGTACATACATATCATCACCACCCTTCACATGCCTCACAAAATATACAACATCCATACAAACAACAAAATCCTTAGCATACCTTTTAAAATCACTTAAACACTCTGGCCATTCATTCAAATCAACACGCATCATTACACACCTCTTCAACTCACTAACAAAAGGACACATCTCTTGCATCTCTAGAATATCATCATCACTTAAAATCTCATTCTAATCATCCATGAACAACTCAATCATGCCACAAAATTTGACAACATTCTTCGCACACTCATTCAACTTCATCACCTCACATTCACCTTTCATAAGACAATCCTTATCAGCATCCAAAGACAAATCATTTAATCTCATAAAGTCTACACCAAGCAAGAAACAACACGGCATTTGCTCATCCTTCAGAATCACATTCACACCATTACCCAAACTCACTTTCAGACTAACCTGTTCCCATGCCACTATCAAGCCATTCCCTAATCCACTTATCCGTAACTTCACAGGTTTATGATCGCAACATTTAAACTCATCATACTTACTCAGAATCCTCTCATTCACTAAAGACACCTGCGCTCCAGTATCAATCAAACCACAGAACAACCTTTCACCAACTTTCACTCTCGCTTCCATCATATCAGGTCCACCATGTTCGCAATACACCGAAGGAACAAGCACACCAACATCAGCACTGATATCCACACTGTCATTAACTCCCATATCATCACTCACCACACGCTCATCTTCATCCAGACAATCATTCTTCTCTCTTATATATGAACACTTTTCAATCACCCAATTGTAGTGCACACCGCTAAAACATTGCAGATGTACCACATTAGGATTCAAACCCTTCATCTTCTCATCTTTGTACACAATCGGCTTCTCACCACCAAAGTGCACATAAACAATCACTCCATACAAACGACTCACTACAATCAACACTTCTTGAAATGGCGGGACCCCTTGCACACACATCGCTCTCAATTCTTTCATGAAGATCGACACCTTTGCCATACCAATGCTTTCAGGCTTCCTACACACTTCATTCATTACCTCCTTCCTTAAATCATCCACACTATCGGGCACTCTCACGTCTACTCCATCACTCTTCAAATCTTTCAAACCATTCCATACACTCTCAAACAAGGAATCACCACCACCCTTACTCTCTTTTCCATTCATAATCCCTTTCGGCAAATACTCAGGATCACTCACTCCACACACATTTTCATCATTCGTACCAGGATACCTTGACATCAAATCAGCCACTCCATTCCGTTCACCAGGCACATACTCAATCACATAGTCAAAGTCACTCAAATCTTCCAAAGTCCTTGCAATCCTACTATCAGCCCACTTCATACGCTGCAGATACACAAGAGGTTGATGATCGGTTTTTATCACAAACCTCACACCATACAAAAATGGACGCAACACTTTCAAACAATATCTTATCGCAGCCAGCTCTCGTTCCACAGTCGAATACTTTCGTTCTGCAACATTCATAGCCTTGGATACATACCCAATTATTCGCCTGACATTCTTTCCATTCAAACGCTGCTCTTGCATCAGAAAACCTCCCATACAATACCCACTCGCATCTGTATACAGTTCAAGCATTTTAGCATTTACACTATAATCTGGGTAAGCCAATTCAACATCTTCAGCCGCTGCCTCTTTCAGTCTCTCATACGCCTTATTCATCTTATCATTCCACATGACAACCGTACTACCTTTCTTGCCCATCCACTCAGTCAGAGGCTTACTCACACCAGAACAATCACGTATAAACTTTCGCTGAAACTCAATCAAACCCAAAAACGACTTCAGTTGCTTCACAGTCACCGGTTTAGGAAACATTCGCACCTTCTCAACATACTTCGGTGATTTTGGCAACCCATTCTCACTCACCATATGCCTAAGGAATTCCACTTCTTTCGCAAAACATTCACACTTCGCCACTTTCACCTTCACACCAACACTCTCCAACGTTCTCAACACATCATTCACCAATCTCATATGCTCCTCAAAAGTCTCAGTCATAATTAAAATATCATCTATAAACGCAATCACATTCTTACTCGCAAACTTACTCAAAACAACATTCATTGTCCGCTGGAAGGCTCCGGGGAGCATTAGCCAACCCAAAGCTGAGGTTCCGGAACTGGTAATGCCTCTTTGAGGAAGAGAAGGCAGTTACTGGCCGGCTTTCCTCAGCAATGGGCATCTGGTAATACCCCCGTACCAGATCCAGCTTCGTAAACCACTCCATCCCATGCATACTATACACACACTCAGATACCACACACATCGGAAACCTTTCTTTCACAGTCCTTTCATTCACCTTTCGACAATCCACACACAGACGCAATCTTCCATCCGGCTTACGTACAGGTACAATTGGACTATTCCATGCACTCTCGCTCTCTTCAATCACCCCCAATTGCTCCAATTCCAAGCACTTCTCCTCAATCTCATCAGCAACCGGACGTGGGAAATGCCTTGGCCGCTGATAGATTGGGGAGTCCTCCTTCAGGACAATCTTGAATTCCGGGAGCTTTGCAACCCCGAAATCCAGATCACCCTTACTGAGGGCTCCCTTTCGTTCAAATATCATTCAATACACATCCTCCCTTTCATACTTAATTAAAAATCCATCCAATTCCACCATGCTCTTCACATCATTATACGTCCATTCACACGTCTCTTCACCTGCAACATTCACCCTGACATCCGTACTATCATCCATACCTACCTCATTGACAGTGGAGAGGTGGCCCAGTACATCTCTGACTTGGATTCCCCTCACCTGCCCTTTCCCACTGGGGTCCGCCTGCACACATACAAAAGGATCATTCATTCTCATCAAGCCATCAAACACACAAGCAACACGCCTTACCTTATAACACGCATCCTTTCCATCCAATATCACAGTGTTCTCACTCACATTCAAACTAACATCCTTACTCCAACTCACTCTAACAGACACCCTTTCACCCTTCACAACCCTTACATTCTCCATAGCAGTCACCTCAATACCAGTAAACACACTCCCCAAAACGCTACCATCTTTCCCTACATACAACTTATACACCCCATTTTTACCAATCTTTCTCTCAATCTGATCACTCGAAGGATGCACAACCATATGATTCATTTTCATAAAATCATACCCCCAAATCACACCATACTACCACACTCTTCCCTCTCTCCTTCCTATCCTTAACCTTAGAACCATGCTTACTTCCTCTCTTACTTTCCACTCTCTTCCATTCACCCCCTTTCCTACCACTCACAGTATCTTCTTCAGACTCAATCATACTGCCATCCATTCCATTTAACGCAGTCCCTTCAGTAGGAGCAGGGGTCAGGGTTGTAGGTCCTGGGGCTGATCCAGCCCCTGTCATCATGTTATACAGGTCCTGCATCCGTCGGTCCGTCTGATCCTGTCGGTCTCCCATTTCCTTCTTCATCCTATGTCTTTTCATTCATCCCTTTTATTTTATTCTCCATTCCCTCCATCATTCCCCGCAACATTTCACACTCCTCTTCTTTCTTTCTCAACTCCAGTCTCAATCGCACTACTTCTTCATTCAATGTTTCCGCTACAGCCATTGTTCCCAAGTTAGTAAAAAGATAGGAGGAGGGAAAAATCAATCAAACTACTTGTCACACTAATAGGGTATGGACTGCAATCCAATCCCGTCACACTCCCGGTTTCGAAGTCTCACGTACCTATTCGGGCGCCAAATGTAGTGGGCCGAAAATATATCTCTAATCCCAATCGATCCAACCCGCTTCCTACACTGTCCGGACGTGAGAAATCGAGGGAGAATGAAACGGATTGTATATACAGTCCCTTTACTTACAAAAGAATACAGTTATATTTACAGC
This sequence comes from Ceratothoa steindachneri, assembly GCA_963969495.1. Lineage (NCBI taxonomy): Eukaryota > Metazoa > Arthropoda > Malacostraca > Isopoda > Cymothoidae > Ceratothoa > Ceratothoa steindachneri. Next base: position 103,862,566 of record OZ018326.1, read on the forward strand.
AATTTATATTTACAAGGGAAGTGTGCACACTTCAAAATGAGGCCAAATTCCCCAATCCAAATAAGATACCAAAAGAGAATTTTATAACAGGCGAATACAACAAATTTACTCATATATCTACACAAAACATAAAAAACACAACAACAACCGAACGAAAAGGGGGCACGCGCTATCACTTGTGTGCTGGGGGTGGGTGGTAGTAGGCTGACATAAAAGGAGGCAGGATTGTCAACCAAGGCGGGTATGGTGGTCCAGGTGTTTAGCAAGGTATGAAAGCCCTCCATCTCAGGGCTGGGTGGAGCACTCGTCTATAGAACCCTTCTTGCCGTCAGTCCACGCTTCCACTCTCTCTAAATGTAAATCCAAACAAGCGTCAACATATAATCTTTTGATAAAAGATTATTTTAAACAAAGTACTATTTTGTTTTAATTATAGTGATATATCAAAACTAGCTACTAACTTTCCAGAATATGGCGCCTGGAAAGAAAGAAAAACATGGTAATCATTTTATACATAAAATAAACAAAAACAAAACAAACCCATTCCTATTCACACACATTCTTACAGAGGGAGGGAGAGGGTACTGAGAAAAGGGGTGGGAGAATGGCCCTTTTACACACACTCACATTCGCTCCACCACAGTCCCACCTGTGCTGAGGCCCTAATATCCAGTTTTTTCCGAGTAGGTATCCTAAGGAGGTGTTGTCCGACAGAGGCAGGCAGTTTACCCCCAAGTTTATGGAGTATGTTAGTAAACTCCTAATGGTAAAGCCTCTGTTTACCACTCCTTTCTCCTCAGTGGAACTTTCTGCGTACAGGAAGATCCCCCACATGACCCTCAGTTTCACCCTCTTTGAATTATTGTATAGCCGCAATATGCAAGGCCACCTCTGCATTTTCAAAGAATTCTTTGCTAACCCCAAACTGGATAGGCAAATTCACTCCTCTTACTCCTACCTCCTGGACCTTAGGAAACGCCTGGAGACCTTCGCGGACATCGCTTACAAGAAAGCAGATGTGAACCTGGAGAAATATAGAACCTATTTCGACCTAAAATAAAAGTAAAGAAGATATAAGCCTGATGAGGAGATGCTGTTGCTACTTCCTACAGAGAGCAACAAGCTTCTTAGTCAGTGGAAGGGCCCCTTCCCCATCTTCGAGGCCAAAGGTCTTGTAGATTACTTTATTCGGACCCCCTCTGGAGATAAGGTATTCACGTAAACATGTTGGAGAAATACCAACGCCGTGCGAATGGTAATAATTTTGTGGCTCTTGACGAAGAGTTCTCCCTGGAAGCATCGTATCCCTCTGACCACCTCAACGTTGTCCAGGTGGTTTGCATCGAACAAGATGACGAATACCGTCTCCAATCTCTACCTGAGGCCCCAGAATCATACTCACCAGTGCGCTAGACCTATACCCCGGGTTACTCCCTCAAACGAATAACCAGAGGCAGCAGCTACTGAAAGACTTCGGTGACGTCCTTTCTGAGACTTCCCGGCCGTGCAAAACAATTTGAGCATGAGATCGCTGTTACTACGCAAGAACTTGTCCGTAAACAGCAATATCCTCTTGCCATCCATCTTAGGCAAGCCTTCAATTCTGAGGTGGATAACTAACTCAAACTCGATATCATAGAGCCCTCGGAATCAGATTTCTGTTCATCAGGGTTCGAAAACCCGAGTACTCTTTCCGAATATGCGTAGACCTCAGAAAGTTAAAGTCTGTGACGTTTCTGAAACAGAACCCATCCCCCTGATTGACGACAACCTTTATCTATTCGAGGAGACCAAGTAAATCTCAGAATTAGATCTCTGCAAGGCCTATAACCAGATTCAAATCGCGTATCCCTGCGGCATACGCGAGTTGAATGCTATTACCGCGTGAGAAAAACTACTCGGTAATAGAATGATATAGCAAAAGTAGCAATATTATATGGACAAACAACGTGGCTGAGCCATGTGAGTGAATTTCTGGGCATCAGTATTACCCAAGCCCAGGTAAAAAAAACCCGTGTTAGATAAACAGACATGTATTACACCCAGCTTAAACCAACCTAGATAAATCACTACTATTGAAGGAACCAGTATTTGTAGACTGAAAATCAAAGAAACACTCTGCTGCCTTAGAAAGATAAACACAGAATCTTATTTTGTAGTGAGGCCTCAAAACGAAAGCCACTAAACTAAAATTAGTACCATCGGGAAGAGTGCAGATATGCAGTTAAGTGGATATGGTTCAGCGATGAATCTTGATAAAAGAAGGCGGATCAAAAAAGAATTAGGTGGGAATTAATTGAAAAAATTGGGCTTACAGCCAAATATAGTTTTTCTTCGATTTTGAAAATCAGGGTATATAAAAACAATATAAGAAATCTGATTTTTTTTTCTTACCTGATATATCTAATTTCCTCGTTCTTAGCCTCGAAGTAGTGTTTCGTTGCATAAAAATAATAATTACTGTTCTCCATCATTTTGAAACAAATTGCAATTTAATTACCCAATCCCGGGTAAAAGCATCCGGTTCTACACAGACAGACATGCAGTACATTTTTTTTTAATTTTAGAAGACCTTCTGGCGACTGCCTACTTGGGCATAATTCACCGTATTCACGACTTCCTAGTGATAGACTAATTTAAAATAACAACGTGAAAAACAAAAGAAAACAACAATAACAATAAAAAAAGCAAAAAAGCAAAAAGAAGAAAGCAAGCACCGGCGTCAGGGAGAGATACGCCTCCCCCGGTTCAGGGATGTGCGACCTACAAATAAAAAAAACCTAATTATATAAAAAGGGAGAAGGAAGACCTCCTCCAAAGAGTTATAAAGTCCAAAAGTTAAAGTACACGAAACTGACCCGAGTACAAGGAACAGAGGGTAGCGACCCGGCTCCTCCTGGTACCGCGACAGGTAACGTGCCCGAAGATTGCCCAGACTGGGACATTTAACAAGAATGTACCAAAAGTCTTGGGGACAATGCAGTCTTCACAGTAAGGCGCAGTTGATCGCTCCATCAAATGGCGCCGCGTCCCACGAGTGTGTCCATTGGAGACGACAGAAAGCAACCTGAAGCCGTCGCGGGATTGGGGGGTAGGTCCATGGGAACAGTCGCGGCGTAATGGCACGCAACTTTAAGTTCCCCTCAACTGACTCCCATCTTCCTTGCCACGCAGCCGGGAGAGCTGCCCGTATATCTGGCATTTAGTCGTATAGTCGCCCTCACCGGCGTGTTCATTCCTCGCAATTCCTAAATGGCCAGGAAACCAGCAAAAGATAATCTCGACATCCGCGCAACTTGCCAAGGCCGTCGCGTCGCGGATATCGCAAACCAGATGATGCAGAGATTCCATTGTTCCGAGAGCATTCAGGGCACTTTATGAATCGCTATAAATCACAAAAGGTTCTTCGAACCGGGAATGTCGCGTAATCTCCCGTGCCGAGTGGTGTATTGCCACCAACTCGGCCGTGAAGACAGATGCAACGTCTGGCAGAGTCTCGCTAACTTCAAACAGAAGGGATACGGCGTGGAATCCGACCCACTCTTGAGAATTGGAGCAATCCGTATATACTGGCAAGGTTTCAGCGGGACACGAAGTATGCTCTAAAAAGGCCTAACGCAATACTCAATGCACTGTAGAAGCTCTTGGGAGAGGAGGCGTGGCGACAAACTCTCGGAAGAGTTTCCTAGCCTAAACTCAAATGGATTCGGGTAACTGACGTCTCTCCGCAGCATAGACACCGTCGAAATCAGCTGCGGATACAGTGAAAGCTGTTAGAGACTAAGGGAGGTGAGAGGCTCGCGCGTACAAGCGAATAATGCACTCTGATGGCTCCATTTAAATGGCATCGACAAATAGCCAGATAATTAGGGAATTGCGGAAGACACCGGTCGCCACGCGAAGCTCTGTTTCATTGGTTGATCCCACCCTCTGCAATACACGCTCAACTGCGGATACATAAAATTAACATCCCTACTCGAGCTTTGAATGAAAAAAGGATCGATAAAAAAGTAAGGCAGTAGCCCTATCAGTCTCCCAAGTGCTGAATGTCACGAAACGAATATGTAAGGTTCAGGTAAAAGAGACCCTAAGGCTGAGAATATGAGCCTCCCAAGTGAGGAGTGGGCCATATACAAAACCAAAGAAAGGGTGCGATTCAATCACTTCCAGGCGTACCCCATTGAGAAACAAGTCTGAGTCAGGGTGGAGTCGTGGATGTCAGCAGAAGTTCACATCTTAGTCATGGCCAAGGAAAACCGAAACCTGTGCTCTTCGGCATATCGAGAGACACGGTTCAGTGCCTTTTGGATTCGACGCTCCAGAGTTGTCACCTGGGCCGCGCCAGAAGAGATTGAAAGGTCGTCCACGTAGAGCTTAGTGAGAACATCTCCCCACAGCACCTAAGTGATGCCGTTGATTCTCATGGCAAAGCAAGTTACACTGAGGACACTTTCCTGCGGGACACCCCCTTCCTGCTCCATTGGGTTGGTGAAGGCTCCCCTCCCATCCGTATTTGGAATCGATGATCTCGCAAAAATTCAGGTATAAAGATTAGGAGGCGTGGGGAGAGTCCCCGTGATACCATATCGCGATGCGGTATCATAGGCTTTATCCAAATCGAAAAACACCGTGGCAAAGTAACTTCTCCAAAAGGCCTCGCAGACAGCATTTTATTTTGTCGGGGCAGAGTATATGACGTGGAGTGGTACATGCGGAAGCCGCACTGTGCAGAAGACAGGTGGCCTCGCTGTCTAGAAAAAAAGGCTAGTCTTACATATGCATATTTTTCCATCAACTTGCACACGCATGAGTTTTGAGAGATTGGCGGAAACCGACCGGCTAGAGTGATCTATCTGCGGTTTGCGAAAACCTAGCACAGTAGCGATTCACCAGGAATATGGGAGGTTACCCTCTACCCAGATACTGTTGAACAAATCTAACAGGAAGGCCATACCTCGCTCACATATGTGTCAAAACATGGCGTACGAGACATCGTCCCCACCAGGGGTGGTCTTACCGTACGAAGCATGAGCGGAGCGCAACTCTCACAGAGTAAACCTGTTGTGGACGGGTTCTCCATCTCTCGAGCTAAAGTACAATCCATGACATCAAGACGTACAATGAATGCTGATAGACCAGCATCCCAGTTAGCGAATGTGGAGAAAGCGGTCGCGAAGGATTCTGCCACGGACACGGCGTCTGATGTTGCGGTCCTATTCTCCTAGAGGACGAAAGGGCGGTTCAGCGAGAACTTGACCCTAATCCTTTTGACTCGTTTTCACACCACTGCTAGAGAGTTCTTCCCGTTAGGTTGAAAACACGTATGCTCGACAAGAATAGCGGGGGGGGGGGTGCTTCGAAATATACCGCAACCTAGCCCTATCCCAACGAAATCCAGCGACAGTAAAATCGTCGGGCGGGGCTTATAGCACATGTTGGCACAACGCTTCTGTTTGAGAACCGTCTCAAACTCGGCCGACCACCACGGGATTGGTCGGCGTGAAAAAAGTCTAGACCTTGCAGGAATAGTAGTTAAGCCCACGGCGATGAGGTTGCCGGAGAAGAACTCAACGGCCTCATCTACCGACCTAAGCTCCTCGACTGAGATAGAGAATTCAGTCAATTTCCTGAAATGTAGTCCACCGCGTCCGCACCAAGCACAACCGAAGTGGGCTCTCGGTTTGCAGCGACCCAGAAAATGATATTTGGATGGGAAAGTGATCACTACCATGGAGGTCATCGACCACCCCCAAATCAAAATCAGGCTTTGCAGCCGGAGAGTACAAACATAGATCAAGGCAGTAAAATGAAGTGGTTCTCAGGTAGTGATGGGTAAACTCATCCAAATTTAGGACATCCATCTCAAGCTCGTCGATCATGTCAGCAAGGACTTGTCCCCTGGGATTTATTGAGTAATCTCCCCAGAGAGAATGTCTGCCGTTCAGATCTCCAAATAAGAGAAAGGGCCTCGGCAACCGTGACACGACGCAGCGGAAGTCCCCCGCGTCGAAGTCAGCTGACGGTGAAATGTACGTAGAAATAACAGTATACCTCCTATCCAGGTGAAGCTGCACAGCCACTGCCTGAAAAGAATTATCTAAAACAAAGAGAAGAACGGAGCCATCCTGTCGGGTGTAAATGGCCAATCCTCCTTCCCGGTCCATATCGCTTGGTGTAGGTGGTGGTAATTGTAGGTAATGTAGGCGTAGGTCGTGCAGTTGGTGATGGAGTAGCAGGTGGTGGACTTGTAGGTGTCGTAGGTAGTGTTCGAGTATGTGGTTGTGGTGGTATTTATTGTAGGTACTAGTGGTGTAGGTGATAGTGCTATAGTTGTAGGTGGTTAAGGTAGTGGTTGTGTATGTGTTGGTGTTTAAGTTGTTGGTATTTAAGGTGTTGCTGTTGTAGGTGGTGGTTCTGGTGCAGCTGGTTGTGCTTGTGAGGGTGGTGCTGCTAGGCTAGGTGGTTTCGGTGAAGTGGGTCCTAGTGGGATAGTGGGTGGCATTTTAGGTGGTTTATGTGATGTGGCGTAAGTGGTGCAGTTGGTGGCGAGGGAGGTAGGTGTGGTGTAGGTGCGTTTGGTATAGGTGATGTAGTTATAGGTGGTGCAGGTTGTGGTTTTGTAGATAATGGTCGTGTAAGTGATACTGCTGTAGGTGTTTGGGTGATGTTAGTGTAGGTGGTGGTATTGTGTGTGAAGTAGGCCTTGGTTGTGCCTCTGTAGGGGGGTAAGGTTTGTGTTGTAGGTGTTGATATACTAAGTAGTGGTGGTTCAGGTGTGGATGCTGTAGGTGTTGGTGGTGTAGGTAGTGGTGGTGACGGAGGTTGTCTATTAGGTGATACTGGTTTAGGTGGTGGGGTAGGGGGCGATGGTGTAGGTTGTGGGGGGTAGGTATAGGTGGCCTGTGCGATGTAGGTGGTGGTGCTGTAGGTGTTGGTAGTGTAAGTGTGGTGGCTGTTGTACGCGTTGGTAGTGTAGGTGGTAGCGGTGTAAGTGAGTGTGTTGTATAAGATGGTGGTGTAGGTTGTGGTGGTGTAGGTAGTGGTTACAAGGAGTTACAAGGAAAGAAGGTACCCTAGGAGACCTTACGGTCCATTCAAAGAGGGTACCTTTAGACTAGCAATCGAGCGGGCACATGGCTGCTCAATTGTTTTGCGCCCCTAAACGGCCACTTTTCAAGACTTTGTCTAGTCTTGACTTGAACTGGTCAACAGATTTACTGTTGACAACTTCCACTGGAAGTGCTTTCCACTTACCGCAGATACTGTAGGTGAAAAAATTTCCACACAGATTGCAGTTGTAACGCTTCAGTTCAAGTTTAAAGCCGTGATTGCGCGTTCTGTTCTCACTCAGTGTGAAAATATCTCGGTAGTCAACATTGTCGAACCCTCGAAGTATTTTGAAAACTTCGATGTGCTGACCACGCAGTCTACGGGTTTCCAGCGAGAACAGATCTAATTCCCTTAGTCTATCCTCATAACATTTATGTCGGATAGAGGGAATCAGCTTGGTTGCCCTAGCTTGTACGCGTTCCAACCTTGCGATGTCCTTTCGAAACGAAGGACTCCAAAATTATACAGCATACTCCAGGTGCGGCCGAACCAGGGAGTTGTACAGACAAAGTACTATCTCCCTGTTACGGTATCCAAACTGGCGCTTTATGTAGCCTAACATCCTTTGGGCTTTCTTCTCTGCCTCGATGCACTGTTTCGAGAACTTGAGGTCGCTAGTGATAGTAACACCCAAGTCCTTCTCAGTGTCACTCAATTCTAGAGCAGTGCCCTTAAGGATACAATGAGATTGGGGGTTTCTGTGGCCGATATGCATTACTTTGCATTTCCCCAAGTTAAAAGGCATTTGCCACGTGTCCGACCACTCCCCAATCTTCCCAAGATCTTCGGGCAGGCGGGCAGTATTTCCATCCTTTGCAACGTTCATACCAAGCTTGGTATCGTCAGCAAATTTGGAAATGTTGGCACCATGTCACCGTCCATGTCGGTGACGTAGATGATGAATAGTAGTGGTCCCAGGACAGAACCTTGAGGCACCATGCTAGTAACGGGCACCCACTCAGAAGCCTGTCCATTCACCACCACATGTTGCCGTCTGCCACTTAGCCAGTTCTCGATCCAGCCGGCTAACTTTCCGTCTATGCTCAGCGCTCGCACTTTCCAGAGAAGGCGGCGGTGTGGTACCTTATCAAAGGCTTTCTGAAAGTCTAAGTAAACCACATCCACCGCCTTGTCCTGATCGTGCTCACTGAACACGAAGTGGAAGAATTCCACAAGGTTCGTCAGGCATGACCGTTGCCTTCGGAAGCCGTGCTGGGAACTCCTCAGTAGCAGGTTTGACTCTCAATACGACGTTATTTTCTCCACCATCATGCTTTCCATGAGTTTACCGACTATCGAAGTCAGACTGATAGGTTGGTAGTTTGAAGGATGGCTGGGGGCTCCTTTCTTGAAGATAGGAGTCACCTCCGCCTCACGCCAGTCTCTAGGAACGCATCCGGTCCGGATTGACATGTTAAAGATAGCGCACAGATGTCGTGATACTTCATCGCACACTTCCTTCAACACTTTGGGTAGAAACCCGTCCGGTCCAGGGGACTTATTCGTCTTTAGGTCAGCGATCTTTTTCTTTATTTCTCCTTCGGTGAAGTCCATTGCCTCCAGCTTTTCCACCGAGTGGGAATCCGTAGGCTGGGGGATGGGACCACACTCTTTAGTAAACAATGAGGAGAAGTAGTCATTGAGAAGGTTAGCATTTTCTGCATCTGACTGAGTTAATGCACCCTCCTCGTCCACTAAGGGCCCAATCCTAAGATAGATTGGTTTACGGCTATTTACATAGCCGAAGAACTCCTTGGGATTCTCCTTGCAGAGTCTCGCCACTCGGAGTTCCTAAGTACGCTTAGCCACCCTTATGCTGGACTTCACTCTTCTGGCTAGCCTCCGGTACTCGTCAAAGGCACCCGAGATCTTCCCTCACCGGTACGCATTTCTTTTCTCCCTAAGCAGTTGGCCGATTTCTAGATTAAACCACTTTGGTTGAACAGAAGACCAACGGAGGCATTTCATAGAGATGCAACTTGATTGAAGACATGAATTTATTTTTGAAATTGTTCCACGAATCCTCAACCTCTTCGCATACCGCTAGCCTTACATCAGTCAGCCCAAGCACGAAGGCTTGCAAAGTCTGCTCCTCTCAAGTCAAGTTTCCTTGATTGACTGGCAACAGACCTTACCTTCGGGATCTTGACGGTAAATCTAACTAGCTGGTGATCACTGCCACCGAGCTCTTCGCCTACAGAGACATCCTCAACGATATCATCCTCAGAGTTGAAGACCAAGTCAAGGATATTGTCTCCTCTCGTCGGTTCTCTGACCCATTGAGTCAGGAACTCGTTGTTGGCGAACTCCAGGAGTAGCGCGCTCTAGCCACAGGCTGCTCTGGTTTCCCAGTCAACTTGTCTGTGGAAGTCGCCCATAACGATGCACACTCTGCTTTGAACAAGCTCACCCAGCAGCTAGTACAGTTCCCTCTTCTTCTCAACGGGTTGGGAAGGGGATCTGTAAAGTACCAGGGTCCTGTATCTGACAGGACCTATCTCTAGGTCAACGCCTAGGAGCTCGTGATCGGATATAATGTTGGAGTTTGTAGATTTGATTGTATCCTTGACATACAACATTACACCGCCACCCTCTCTGTCTGGCCTATCTTTGTGAAAGAGTTGGTAGCAAGGAACCGTGAATTCGCCTTCAAAGTCTCGGTTTGAGGTTTTTATCCACGATTCTGTTATGGCTACCATTTCGGGTTCTTCCGTCGCTACGAGGCCACGGATCTCAGGAAACTTGTTCCTGATTGACCTCGCATTGAACAGAAGAACTTTCAGGGAGTCCCTGACTGTAGGACTCCCTACGCTCTTTGTTTGTTGGCGAGGCACCCCTTTTTGCGACCTCTGAGAAGGTCGTTCCTGGAGTGACACGGGCGCACTGGCGTACGTCTGCCCTCACTCTGGGCCGGATACTCCTTTCGGTCCTCTCTACGAAATCCTGGATCATGTTCGACAAAACGGCCTTTCCTTTAAAGGAAAGATGTACCCCATCCCTTTGGTAGAGATAATTTCTACCATAAAAGGTGCGGTACGGGTCCACAAAAAAGACCCCCTCTGCCGTACACAAGTCTGTCAGGCGCCGGTTTAAGGAGATATTCATCGAGTGAGCGGTCCGTGTTGGACCTCTCCTCGGGAGCATCCCGACTACAACACGCTTGCGGGTTTTCAGCCCACAGTCGTCAATGGCACCCATGACCGTGTGGAGGATTTTATCTGTAGGGCCTACCCTACCTCCTCTCAGGTAGAGGTCGTTTCCACTGACCATCAGAGCAACGACCGAGCTCTCAGAAATCTGTGATTTCTCAGCCTCTACTCTGATGTGGTGGTTACCACATCCTGGCAGGCAGCTTACCTTCACACTAGTGCGAAGGCGGGTGGCTAGCAGGGACTGCAGGCCCCGTGCTTGAGAATCACCAATAAGGGTGACTCTTGCACATTTGTCAGCAGGCGACTTATTCTTTCCTCTCGGAAGCGACTTGCCGCTTTCCTCTTGTATCTCTACATTTTTCTTTTTTTCTTCTTCATCTTATTTTTCTTGTTTTCATGTGTTTTCTCTTCTTCCGTTTCTTTTTTCTCTTCTTCTCTTTCCACTTTCCCTTGCGCACCAGTAACGCTCGAATCCTCTACACTGGGGTGAGCTGCATTAAGGTCCTTTTTCTTATTTTTCTTTTTCTTCTTCTTATTGGCTCCGCATGGCTGAAGTGGGACTGCCAATGCAGTTTTAGCTCCTTGGGCTGGAGTCACATCGGCAGAACCACCCAAGTCAGTGGGACTTTCGTCTCGAGCTTGAGCCGACTGGGCCTCTAGTTTAGAGGCTAGCTCTAGGATTTTTTCCTCGAGATGCCAAATCTGAAGCGCGTGCTGCGTTTCTAGGGTCTGTATTTTACTTTCCAGCGCCCTAGATTTTTCTTCAGAGGTTGTGAAGAGATCCTTGAGTTACTTGCAGTATGCCACTGCCTCTCGGACCTCTCCTTTAAGGATGCAGTCGGTGCATATACTTCCCGGGTGGCATTTCGAAAAACTTCCTTCCGGGAAGTCCACGCACCACTTATCCTTCTGGCATATCGCACATGTATATTTGAGTGCAGCTGGACCTTTTTTCCCTGTCATTTTGAACACTTTCTCTCTTTCAAAACTTTGTGAACAATCAATAGAAAAAAGGGGGTTGGTGAGTTCTCCCGCGTGAATCGTCCCGCCTATCGATCGGAGACGTTTCGGATCTTTCAGAAGGCACGCTCCATGTGCTGCTGTTCGTCCGACCGAGTCGTCAAGCCTCGGCGTGCCGTGGCTCCCAACCAAGCAGCACAGACGGTCCCCGAAGGGGCCATCGATTTGTCACCAGGTGAACAACAACGAAGCACGCCCCTTACTAAACTACTAGTTCCCTTCACAACGGCCAGGATCTCGGAGTAGCGTTCAATGGATATCCCGCCACAACAAGGGACTCGACCCAAGGCTTTTTATGGGCCTGGCAACCAACATGGGAACAAAGGGCCGTCACCTCGGACCAATGCTACCATAAGCACCCGTCAACATGCACTGGGAACGGTCAATAATTACGCGCCAGGGAAGGGGTTAACGGGGCACTACCATCATCCCATTCATCGTGCCCCAGCGCCTAAGACCCCTCAAGTCTTAGTTTCTCGCAACCAGTGAGCGTCGATTGGCGTTGTTTATAGAGGTTCCAAAGCCTCTCTTCTGACGCATGAGGTGGTGGCATAGGTGGGTTTTTTAAGTAGAGTAGGTGTCGGTGGTTTAGGTGGTGTTGCTGTAGGTGTTTGCGCTGCAGGTGATGTAGATGTAGGTGGTGCTGGTTGTAGTGGTGTAGGTGATTTAGGTGATGGTTCAGGTGATAGTGCTGTAGTTGATGCTGGTTTAGATGGTGGTGGCGAAGGGTTATGAAGGCATAGGTGGTGCAGGTGTTGGTACTGTAGGTGGAGATGGTGTATATGAGGTTAGTATTAGAGTTGGTGTTAGAGTTGGTGGATTATGTGTTCGTCTTGTGGGAAGGGATGGTGTAGGTAGGTTAGGTGGTGCTTTTGTAGGTGTTTGTGGTGTAATTAATGTAGGCACAGATGCTGCAGTTGGTGATGTTGTATCCAGTGGTGGTGTAGGTGGTTGTTGTGTGGGTGGCGGTGTTGTTTGGAGTGGTGTTGTAGATGATAGTGCTGTAGGTGTAAGCGGTTAAGGTAGTCGTTGTGTAGGTTGTGGTTTTTAAGGTGTTGGTTTTGTAGGTGGTGGTGCTGGGGAGGTGGTGGTTCTTGTGCGGGTTGTGGTGCTGGTGAGGGTGTAGGTGGTGCGATTGGTGGTGTAGTTAGTGGTGAGTTAGGTGGTGGTAATAGTGCTGTAGGTGTAGGTGGTTTAGGTGTTGGTTGTACAGGTGATTGTGGTGTAGGAGATATAGGCATAGGTGCTGCAGGAGATATTGTCGAAGGTGGTAGTGACAATGTCGAGCAACCATGGAAGAATTTCAAAAACTCATTCATGGCCCTGCAGTCACGATTCATTCCATCAGAACGCGGCCGAGTCGGAGCTACTCAACCCAAGTGGTTCACCCCCGAAATCGGGAGAACCCTACGGAAGAGAAAAACCGCCTATCGCCAAGCGAAGAACACTGGAGAATTCGAGCACTACAGAAGTCTATGCCGAAGTGTCAAGTCCATGATAAGGGTGGCGAAACGCGCCGAAGAAGTCCGTGTGGCGAGACTCTGCAAAGAGAGCCCCAAGGAATTCTTCGGATACGTAAACAGCCGTAAGCCGACACGTAGACGGATCGGTCCCTTGGTGAAAGAGGATGGTGAGCTAGAGCTCAGTGACGAAGCGAATGCGACCATCCTCAACAAGTACTTCTCGTCAGTTTTCACTGAGGAGAAGAACACCACTCCTGAGCCTCGCGACAAGTACGAAGGCTCAGAGCAATTGGAGAGATTTCACTTCGAAGAGACGACAGTGCGTTCAAAGATCGACGCTTTGAACCGCTACAAGTCGCCAGGGCCCGATGGCTTCTTACCACGGGTGCTGAAGGAAGTGCGAGATGAGGTCTCCCCACATCTCTGCTCGATCTTCAGGAAATCGCTCGAGACTGGATGCGTGCCAAAGGACTGGCGAGACGCGGAAGTCACCCCCATATTCAAAAAGGGTAACGTGAGCGAGCCATCTAACTACCGGCCGATCAGCCTGACGTCGGTAGTAGGAAAATTGATGGAAAGTATCCTGGTTGACGAAATAACGCAGCACGTCGAGTCCAACCACCTATTGAGGAATTCCCAACACGGGTTCCGGCGGCACAGGTCATGCCTAACGAACCTTTTGGAATTCTTCCACTTCGTGTTCAGCGAGCACGACCGGGAGAAGGCGGTGTATGTCATCTACCTCGACTTGAAGAAGGCCTTCGACAAGGTGCCCCACCGCCGATTGCTGAAAAAGGTTCGAGCGCTAGGCATCGCCGGAGCTGTAGGTGACTGGATCGAAAACTGGCTGCATAGTCGAAGGTAGCGAGTAGTGGTGAACAGGCAAACGTCCGGTTGGCTACCGGTAACAAGCGGCGTTCCCCAAGGCTCCGTGCTGGGCCCCCTACTCTTCATCATCTATGTAAACGACATAGATGATGGCATAACTGCGAGGATTTCCAAATTTGCCGACGATACCAAACTAGGTATGAACGTGGCAGACGCGGAAAACGTCGAGAGACTCCAAGCCGACTTGAGTAAACTCGGGGAGTGGTCAGACAAATGGCAAATGCCGTTCAATGTCGAAAAGTGCAAGGTGATGCACATCGGCCACAGAAATCCCCAAGCCGTCTACAGCCTCAAAAACTCGGCGCTCGAGAGCACAGACTTGGAAAAAGACTTGGGAGTCGTGATCACCAGCGACCTCAAGTTTTCCAAGCAGTGCATCGAGGCGGAGAAGAAAGCCCAGAGAATCTTGGGGTATATCAAGCGACAGTTTGGGTATCCGAACAGGGAAATCGTTCTCACTCTCTTTAATTCCCTGGTCCGACCTCACCTGGATTACGCAGTCCAGTTTTGGAGTCCATCCCTTCGGAAGGACATCGCCCGACTGGAGCGAGTACAAGCCAGGGCGACCAAACTGATCCCCTCGATCAGGCACAAAAGTTACGAAGCCCGCCTAGAAGAACTAAACCTCTTCTCACTGGAAACCCGAAGACGGCGCGGTCAATTAATCGAGGTCTTCAAAATCCTCCGAGGTATTGACCACGTAAGCAACGGGGACTTGTTCCAACTAAGCGAGGGCGTAACGAGAAACCACGGCTACAAAATTGAGCTGCCGCGTTATCACCGGGACAGATGCGGGAACTTCTTCAGTTACAGTATCTGAAACGAGTGGAACGCGCTTCCGCCAGAAGTCGTGAACAGCGACTCTGTGGAGCAGTTCAAAAGGCGCCTGGATAAAGTCCTGGTTCGCTGACAGGCTCACGAGTCCCTGACTCGTAACAAGTACCCTCTCGTATGGACCGTAAGGTCTTCTAGGGTACTTCCTTTCCTTGTGACTCCTCCTTGTGACACACACACACACACTCTCTCTCTCTCTCTCTCTCTCTCTCTTTTTCTCTCTCTCTCTCTCTCTCTCTCTCTCTCTCTCTCTCTCTGGAGTTCATGAACAACGAGTTCCTCACTCAATGGGTGAGAGAGCCAACGAGAGGAGACAATATCCTCGACTTGGTTTTCACCTCTGAGGATGACATCGTTGAGGACCTCTCTGTTGGCGAAGAGCTCGGTGGCAGTGACCACCGATTAATTAGATTTGTAGTCAAAGTCCCCAAGGCAGAGCCTGCAACTAGTAAATCAAGGAAACTGGATTTGAGAAGAGCAGACTTTGCAGGTCTACGCGCGGGACTGACTGACGCGAGGCTAGAGGAGTGCGATGCTGTTGAAGACTCTTGGAACAGTTTCAAAACCACATTCATGAGTCTTCAATCGCGTTTTATCCCTCTGAAATGCCCCCGTCTGTCTTCTGTTCAACCTAAGTGGTTTAATCGAGAAATCGGCCAACTGCTTAGGGAGAAGAGAAATGTGTACCGGCAATCGAAGATCTCGGGTGACTTTGACGAATACCGGAGGCTAGCCAGGAGAGTGAAGTCCAGCATAAGGGCGGCTAAGCGGTCTGAGGAACTCCGAGTGGCGAGACTCTGTAAAGAGAATCCCAAGGAGTTTTTTGGATATGTGAACAGCCGTAAACCAATCCGTCGAACGATTGGCCCTTTGAGGAATGAGGAGGGGACATTAAAGCATTCAGATGCAGAAAATGCTAACCTCCTCAACGACTACTTCTCTTCAGTGTTTACTGAAGAGTGTGGTCCCATTCCCCAGCCGACGGATTCCTACTCGGGGGAAAAGCTGGAGGCAATGGACTTCACCGAAGGAGAAATAAAGAAAAAGATCGCTGACCTAAAGACGAATAAGTCCCCTGGACCGGACGGGTTTCTACCTAAAGTGTTGAAGGAAGTGTGCGATGAAGTATCACGACATCTGTGCGCTATCTTTAACATGTCAATCCGGACCGCATGCGTTCCTAGAGACTGGCGTGAGGCGGAGGTGACTCCTATCTTCAAGAAAGGAGACCGTAACCAACCGTCGAACTACCGACCTATCAGTCTGACTTCGATAGTCGGTAAACTCATGGAAAGCATCATGGTGGACAAAGTGACGTCGTATTTAGAGTCAAACCTGCTACTGAGGAGTTCCCAGCACGGCTTCCGAAGGCAACGGTCATGCCTGACGAACCTTGTAGAATTCTTCCACTTCGTTTTCAGTGAGCACGATCGGGACAAGGCGGTGGATGTGGTCTACCTAGACTTTCAGAAAGCCTTTGATAAGGTACCACACCGCCGCCTTCTCCGGAAAGTGCGAGCGCTTGGCATAGATGGAAAGGTAGCGGGCTGGATCGAGAACTGGCTAAGTGGCAGACGGCAACGGGTGGTGGTAAATGGACAGTCTTCTGAGTGGGTGCCCGTTACTAGCGGGGTGCCTCAAGGTTCTGTCCTGGGACCACTACTATTCATCATCTACGTCAACGACATGGACGGTGACATGGTTGCGAAGATTTCCAAATTTGCCGACGATACCAAGCTTGGTATGAACGTTGCAAAGGATGGAAATACTGCCCGCCTGCAGGAAGATCTTGGGAAGATTGGGGAGTGGTCGGACACGTGGCAAATGCCTTTTAACGTGGGCAAATGCAAAGTGATGCATATCGGCCACAGAAACCCCCAATCTCAGTATATCCTTAAGGGCACTGCTATGGAATCCACCGACACTGAGAAGGACTTGGGTGTAACAATCACTAGTGACCTCAAGTTCTCGAAACAGTGCATTGAGGGGGAGAAAAAGGACCAAAGGATGCTAGGCTATATTAAGCGCCAGTTTGGTTATCGGAACCAGGAGATTGTACTGTGCCTGTACAACTCACTTGTCCGACCACACCTGGAGTATGCCGTACAATTTTGGAGTCCTTCATTGCGAAAGGACATCGCGAGATTGGAACGCGTACAAGCCAGGGCAACCAAGCTGATTCCCTCTATCCGACATAAAAGTTATGAGGATAGACTAAGGGAATTAGATCTGTTCTCGCTGGAAACCCGTAGACAGCGTGGTCAGCTCATCGAAGTTTTCAAAATAATTCGAGGGTTCGACAATGTTGACTACCGGGATATTTTCACACTGAGTGAGAACAGAACGCGCAATCACGGCTTCAAACTTGAACTGAAGCGTTACAACCGCAATCTGTGTGGAAATATTTTCACTTATAGTATCTGCGGTATGTGGAACGCACTTCCAGTGGAAGTTGTCAACAGTGAATCTGTTGACCAGTTCAAGTCAAGACTAGACAAAGTCTTGAAAAGTGGCCGTTTAGGGACGCAAAACAATTGAGCAGCCATGTGCCCGCTCGATTGCTAGCCTAAAGGTACCCTCTTTGAATGGACCGTAAGGTCTCCTATGGTACCTACTTTCCTTGTTACTCCTTGTTACTCTCTCTCTCTCTCTCTCTCTCTCTCTCTCTCTCTCTAGTAATTGATAAATTAAAGAAAATGAACTCGTACAAGACTCCTGGTCCTGATAAATTTTACCCTAGAATCTTAAAACATGTCCATAATGAGTTAGCAGAGTCACTTGCTCTCATTTTTAACAAATCTCTCGAGCATGGGGTCGTCCCTGATGATTGGAGGAAAGCTAACGTCACACCTATCTTTAAGAAGGGATGTAAAAACCAGGCCAGTAATTACAGACCCATTAGCTTAACCTCAATAGTTGGAAAGTTGCTCGAAACGATCATTAGAGACAAGCTAGTAGAGTTCCTCGAAAACAATAACCTTATACGTGATAGCCAGCATGGTTTTAGGTCTAAGAGATCGTGCTTAACAAACCTAATTGACTTTTACCATAACCTTTTCAACCTATATAACGATACTAAATCATTAGATATAATTTACCTAGATTTCAAAAAGGCATTTGACAAAATTCCACATCAGAAACTCATGAACAAAGTGCGTACGCTAGGAATTAACGGTAATATATACGGATGGATTAGTAGCTGGTTAAAAAACAGGAAGCAGAGAGTGATAATAAATGGCGTGGAATCGGACTGGGTATCTGTTAACAGCGGTGTTCCCCAGGGATCAGTCCTGGGGCCTATTTTATTTACTATATACATCAATGACATAGACGTTGGAATAAATAATATCATATCTAAATTTGCAGATGACACGAAAATAGGTAACTCAGTACTATGCGAAGATGACAGGGCTAGCCTGCAGGCTGATATAAATAAAATTACCGAATGGTCTGAGAAATGGCAAATGCCATTTAATATCGACAAATGCCAAATCCTTCAGTGCGGAAAAAAAAACAAAAAATACACCTATACAATGCAAGGCGGCTTAATAAACACAACCCCGCAGGTTAAAGATTTAGGAGTAATAATTACAGAAAACTTAAAAACATCAAACCAATGCGCAGCTGCTGCAAACAAAGCTAACACAGCACTAGGATTTATAAAAAGAAACTTTACTTATAAAAGCGAGGAGATAATTATGCCACTATATAAAAGTATTGTCAGGCCCCATCTCGAATACGCTGTACAGTTCTGGGCCCCTTACTTAATAAAAGACATAGATAAATTAGAAGCTGTACAACACAGAGCGACAAAACTTATCCCGTCAGTACGTAACAAACCTTACCACGAGAGGCTAAAAAAACTCAATCTATTTTCCGTCAGAAAACGAAGACTAAGGGGGCAGCTTATAGAGTGCTTCAAAATACTTAAAGGATTTAACAACGTTAATGCCAATAACTTGTTCACACTGACAGGGGAGTGTCCCACCCGTGGACATGATTCAAAAAACTTCAGGGTAAAAGAGCCACTATGGATGTAATAAAAAACTTCTTCACTTACTCGATTATTAATGATTGGAATAATTTGCCAAACGCAGTAGTGGACAGCAGAACTATAGATTCATTTAAAATGAGATTAGACAAACACTTAACAAATATTGGAATTGTTTAGCATAAGCTACAAAATAAAATAATATTACAAAAATATAACTCTTTCAGGTTTATGTAAGTGGTTTTCATATTCATTTCATTTAATTACTATTCAATGCAAATTTCCTTCAGGTACTGTCTTCTTACACCTGCAAGGTACTTTTCCCAAATTATTTCATGTACGGCTTTTGCCGGAGGGAGTGGAGGGTGGGGAGAGCCTAAAACTTTTCTATCCTTTACTTCTACTATTCTATGTGTAAGTGGCAGTAGATTTAAGGCCAGATCACCTTAGTCTGGGCCGTAAGGCCCGTGTGATCTGTGTATCTATGTAACTCTATGTAACTCTCTCTCTCTCTCAGGCCCCATCTCGAATACGCTGTACAGTTCTGGGCCCCTTACTTAATAAAAGACATAGATAAATTAGAAGCTGTACAACACAGAGCGACAAAACTTATCCCGTCAGTACGTAACAAACCTTACCACGAGAGGCTAAAAAAACTCAGTCTATTTTCCGTCAGAAAACGAAGACTAAGGGGGCAGCTTATAGAGTGCTTCAAAATACTTAAAGGATTTAACAACGTTAATGCCAATAACTTGTTCACACTGACAGGGGAGTGTCCCACCCGTGGACATGATTCAAAAAACTTCAGGGTAAAAGAGCCACTATGGATGTAATAAAAAACTTCTTCACTTACTCGATTATTAATGATTGGAATAATTTGCCAAACGCAGTAGTGGACAGCAGAACTATAGATTCATTTAAAATGAGATTAGACAAACACTTAACAAATATTGGAATTGTTTAGCATAAGCTACAAAATAAAATAATATTACAAAAATATAACTCTTTCAGGTTTATGTAAGTGGTTTTCATATTCATTTCATTTAATTACTATTCAATGCAAATTTCCTTCAGGTACTGTCTTCTTACACCTGCAAGGTACTTTTCCCAAATTATTTCATGTACGGCTTTTGCCGGAGGGAGTGGAGGGTGGGGAGAGCCTAAAACTTTTCTATCCTTTACTTCTACTATTCTATGTGTAAGTGGCAGTAGATTTAAGGCCAGATCACCTTAGTCTGGGCCGTAAGGCCCGTGTGATCTGTGTAACTATGTAACTATGTAACTATGTAACTATGTAACTATGTAACTATGTAACTATGTAACTATGTAACTATGTAACTATGTAACACTCTCTCTCTCTCTCTCTCTCTCTCTCTCTCTCTCTCTCTCTCTCTCTCTCTCTCTCTCTCTCTCTCTCTCTCTTTTTCAGTGAGCACGATCGGGACAAGGCGGTGGATGTGGTGTACCTAGACTTTCAGAAAGCCTTTGATAAGGTACCACACCGCCGCCTTCTCCGGAAAGTGCGAGCGCTTGGCATAGACGGAAAGGTAGCCGGCTGGATCGAGAACTGGCTAAGTGGCAGACGGCAACGGGTGGTGGTAAATGGACAGTCTTCTGAGTGGGTGCCCGTTACTAGCGGGGTGCCTCAAGGTTCTGTCCTGGGACCACTACTATTCATCATCTACGTCAACGACATGGACGGTGACATGGTTGCGAAGATTTCCAAATTTGCCGACGATACCAAGCTTGGTATGAACGTTGCAAAGGATGGAAATACTGCCCGCCTGCAGGAAGATCTTGGGAAGATTGGGGAGTCGTCGGACACGTGGCAAATGCCTTTTAACGTGGGAAAATGCAAAGTGATGCATATCGGCCACAGAAACCCCCAATCTCAGTATATCCTTAAGGGCACTGCTATGGAATCCACCGACACTGAGAAGGACTTGGGTGTAACAATCACTAGTGACCTCAAGTTCTCGAAACAGTGCATTGAGGCGGAGAAAAAGGCCCAAAGGATGCTAGGCTATATTAAGCGCCAGTTTGGTTATCGGAACCAGGAGATTGTACTGTGCCTGTACAACTCACTTGTCCGACCGCACCTGGAGTATGCCGTACAATTTTGGAGTCCTTCATTGCGAAAGGACATCGCGAGATTGGAACGCGTACAAGCCAGGGCAACCAAGCTGATTCCCTCTATCCGACATAAAAGTTATGAGGATAGACTAAGGGAGTTAGATCTGTTCTCACTGGAAACCCGTAGACTGCGTGGTCAGCTCATCGAAGTCTTCAAAATACTTCGAGGGTTCGACAATGTTGACTACCGGGATATTTTCACACTGAGTGAGAACAGAACGCGCAATCACGGCTTCAAACTTGAACTGAAGCGTTACAACCGCAATCTGTGTGGAAACTTTTTCACCTACAGTATCTGCGGTAAGTGGAACGCACTTCCAGTGGAAGTTGTCAACAGTGAATCTGTTGACCAGTTCAAGTCAAGACTAGACAAAGTCTTGAAAAGTGGCCGTTTATGGACGCAAAACAATTGAGCAGCCATGTGCCCGCTCAATTGCTAGTCCAAAGG